>JAWWLZ010000043.1:8866470-8884330 GCA_035041345.1 Poliocrania exsul | reverse complement strand
CTGCCCCTCTGTCTGTCCCAGGGGTGCAGCCGTGGGTGTCCCCCCTGCCCCTCTGTCTGTCCCGGGGGTACAGCCGTGGGTGTCCCCCCGACCCATGTCTGTGCCGGTGGTGCAGCCATGGGTGTCCCCCCGACCCTCTGTCTGTCCCGGGGGTGCAGCCGTGGGGTCCAGCACTGCAGCAGGTGACTCTGGTCGCAGTGGGATCTCCACCTGGGCACGATTCCTGGTGGATGGAGGTTTGGCAATTTTGCTAAAACCTTCTCATGTCTTCACTTACCAGGAAGCACTCGGTACTCGATCTTATTTGTATAACTCTTCAACACTTAATGACCACTCGGGATAACTCCTTGTCTTGTTTAATGTCCCTGTTTATTCCACTGTTGACTTTGGATACTTAACCCTTGGTGGTAGAGACACTTCTGAGAGAAACCAGAAGCAATGAAACGCCTTCCAGGATGTGAGGGAAGTGCAGGAGGTGAATCAGCCCAAAGCCCAAACTACCCGGGCCAAGATAAAAGAGGGAAAACGAACCCTAGATGTGGGATGGGGGCAGGGGGTCCAGCTGCACGCAGACTGTGCTCTGATATGCCAGACGCCACTTATTTCTTTCAAAGAAGGAACAAGGGGGTAGAGATTGATATTGTACATCCGCAGATAGGTGAGGTATTAAAATATTTCCAGATCACCAGGTTTCTTAGTCTCCTGTTGTTCTTTCAAGTGTCGGTCATGCAGCTGTGTTAAGGGCACTGCACAGATTTTTCTAGGTGAGAGTTCATGGATGAGCATTCAACATTTACACCCTGTTCACAGTTTGGTGTGTTGCCCTCCTTAGTACCTGTTAAAACACCTCGCTGAGCGCCCTGGTGTTGTCTGAGAGCATCCAGTGGCTAAAACAGGATATTCCAGCTCTGAGTGTTTCCTGCGTGCTCCTGCACCGAGAATTAAATCCTTTGCAGTGCATCCTTTTCCATTTGTGGGTTTAGCTTTGCATGTCCTTTTTGTTTGGTAAATTACAGGTACTGTTCTGTTGATTATGAAGTATTAGCATAATTACAGCAATTCTGCCAAATGATGCAACGCATGTAAACATGTAATTAGCACGGAGGGACAACACAGAGCAAAGCGATGACAGCACGCAATAATGCAAAATGCCTTATTCTCCCGGTCACGTGCAGTGACACAGGCTTTAGAGCTCAGTGCCTTGATTATTTCTTTAGGAGGAGGTTTTGTTAAAATGTTTTGCTTCCTTCCCTCATACTGGAAAGAAAAGCACACGGAAAACACCATATTGCTTTATTCCTCGGAGTGTTTGTGTGTGCAACCCTTTGCATGCCTCCCAACGTACTGTATCTGATTTCCTTTGCAATATTCGAACTCTCTGCATTTGATAAAACAAACAAGTGCCCAGGCAGCTGCTCACATTACACTTTGGAACTTTTGAAACTGCCTGAAAACTGGGAACTTTGAAGATAGGGAACAGAGTGTGCTATTTTGCAGCAGCTACTACCTCTGGCTTTCAATCTCGCCCTTTTAACTTAGAAAAAGCAGTGGCATTTAGTTGTGGGGACTCAGGAAAGTGATGGCAACAGGGGAGCTTTGAAAGCCCCTCCTGTCCTGCTGCCTCCACGCTGCTGACACAATTTTCATCCTACCAAGCTGAGGAGCCTCACAAGTCAGCAGAGCCCGGGGCTGTGGCCGCAGGGCCAAGGGCTGTGGGTGCAGAGCCAGGGGGGTTTGGCTGCAGAGCCAGGGTTGGTGCTGCGGAGAAATGCCCAGGTTAAGCGTCCCCCAGTTCAAAAGTGAGGGGCAGCAGGAGACAGGGAACCTCTGCAGCGAAGGGGGCTGCTCGGTTCGCTCATTTGCATCTCAATCCCCACAATGCTCTTCCGGCTACTCACAGCTATTCCATAGTAGTGCTCTTGGCTGGGATCTGGGAACACGCTCAAAGGGTGAGGCAGCTTTTGGATGCACTGAGCTGTTTTCTGTTTGAGCTGTGAAAAGCAAACATCTTTTCAAGAGAGAACATTCTGAACAGTAATTTTTTTTGCGTTTACAACTCAGAAAGAGCAGGACTTCACTGAAATCTGGGAGGAAAATATTGTATAATGTCAAAAGGAAACATTAATCCTCTGCAGCAAAGGGTTCACACTCCTCTGAAAACAGAAGCCGCTGAGTTACTACTCTGACCTAATGTGGCAGGACTGGAGATACAGGTTCTGGAAACAGCTTCATACACTCAAACACTTGAACCCCAATAAAGCTCCATTGCCTTCCTCAAGGAGCAACTCAAAGACGAGGATCTGCACAGTCACTTCAGACACTTCCTTCTAAACTCACTTTAAATATTTACTTGTCACGGCTACAAACCCAGGCACAAACAGCGGCGATTTTAAAGGACTTTTAAAGATTTTAAAGAGCAGGAGGAGAACCTGTTGAAGGAGAGATGACTAATATGCTTCAGTACTCAAATGTACAGATTTGGGGAGAACACCATCAAGCGGTGATTAGAAATGGGCTCAAGCTCAGGTCTGGATTTACATTTTCTTCAAAGCATGGCTGTGTTTACATTATTAGGGACAACCCCCCCGGCCAAGTCGGGACCCAGCCGGAGGGCACAGGAAGGGCGCTTTCAGATGCAGGATTTGGGGTTAAGCACATCTCAGCCGAACACGCAAAGCTGCTTTAAACAGTGTGGCAGAGCTAATCTGTTGAAAGGTCTCACTCAGCCTTGCCGTCCCCAAGGGAATATACACGGGAGAGCTGCGAACTCCTCGACAGCCACGCCGGTCCCTGCCCAGCCCATGGATTGGTTTCGTCATGTGCCCCCAAGTTTTGCGATTTCCAAGCAGCCCCCTCTCAGCTTGCAGGAGGTGAATGAGGTGCTGTGGTTGGAGAGCGGCCCCGAGGGTGGTGCCGGGTGTGCAGCCCCTCGCTGCCTGCCAGCAAGGGAAATCCGAACCTTTGGAGGAGGAGGGGGAAGGAGGAGAAGCAGGGTATTTTCTGGAAAGGCAAAGCCATAGCTAAGCAGTATGCATGGCAAAGCAGGAGGGAGAGGAGAGTGGTCTAAGAATTCAAACAAGCCACATAGAGGACAATAGACAATGAATAGAGGAGCAATAGGAAATAAATAGAATTTGTAAGGTAAATCCAGCGGACAGACAGGAGTGAGCAGAGTAACAAAACAGGGAGAGGTTCAGCAGCTGAATGGACAGTGGGAAACCTTTGTGTGTGGTGAGGGGAGACCGTGTTACTTGCTCTCATGAAATTAAAATTAGTGAAGAAAATACACTCATCCATAATTGAACCCTTCTGCTTATTCCTGCGTACTTCTGCTAGTACTGATAGCTGAGCACAGTCCCTACTACTCCTAAACCACTACCACTCACGTCTTGCTTTTCTTCGTTTTGTTTCTCTTTTTAAAGTGAAAAGTTTTGGCCTTTGGAATGAAACAGAAAACAACTGACATCGAAAGAAAAATACGCGACTCTTTCCTAGAAGAAGCTAGGACATGCCTGAAATCCAGCCGTAGGACAGCAGTATTCCTGATGATGGAACCGTGTCAGCTCAGAGATGGCATTTTAAAGAGCGAGGCAGCGTTGGGGAATGCTGGAGGAGGGGGCGGGGAGCGGAGCTGCCCCTCCGCCTTGGCCACCAGGCAGCTCTGACACAAACAGCTCCCGCTGCACTGGCAGCTCCCGCCGCACCATCCGATCCAGCTTCCGCCTCGGGATGCTGCGCTGGGATCCCGACCAGCTTCCTCCCAAAGCAGCGCGTTTGGCTGCAGGCACGAAAGGGAGACCGAGCCACTTTCGGTCTTAATTGTCAGATAAACAGAAAAACTCTGGGGGAAAAAGTATCATTATTGGCACAGATTAATTACAAGACATAACAGCAAAATAGATTTTAAAAAAAAAATCAAGTGGAGATGCCCAGACTTGTACTGTGGCCAAACCAGTAGGTGTACCTAGAGTTACACCTACGGGCTCGGGCTGCACCGGGACTGTGCACACAGGGATGCTCCCTGCAGGAGGGAGGCTCACTCACCAGCAATACTTCGGCATTTAAGGCAAATCAGTAGTGTGGCCAAGGTGTAAATTTTATTTTTTAAATTTCTACACTTCAAGTTGCTGGCAAATAAATTTTCCCTGTCTCCTCATGGTCTTTATTTCCATCTCACAGGTACAGAGCAGGGTAAGACACAGGACTAACAGCTAAGCAGGGAGGCCGGGTGTGCCCTCCTGCCCTGTCCCTCAGGGCAGTGGCGATGAAGCCCCTCTGCAAGAGGGTGTAACTTGGCCCAGGAAAGGGCTGAATCACCTGCAAGTCCCTCCCTCTCCATGCTGGCTGCAGAGAGGGGCTACACTTCTGGCTACACTCAGCCAGCTAAAATACTGTTAATGAGGGAGACAAAGTGAGGTGTGATCTTGGCCAAGGGGACTGAGGTGACAGCGCTAAACCCATGGCTTTGGATATCAGGAACCATCCTCCCAAACCACACAGCATGGCTGGATCAAGCCAAGGGCCACAGCATCACAGTGGACACGGCTCTGGTGCTTTCCTCTCACCATTTCCCCCCTCTCCAAACACCTTGGAGCGTTCAGCAGCCCAGCCTGTGCAGACAGGAATTTGCATTTTAGTCTTTGCACATCAAACTGAAAAGCAATGAAGGGAATGATGTCTGGACCCAAGCAGCCTATTGAGAGGATCAAAAAGGTAACACAAAGCACAAAAGATGGCTAAGAAACACAGCTCATTTGCCATCCCACACAGCAAGGCTGTCTCAGGGCCTGGAGACCCAGGCAGAGGATTTAGTGCCTAAGCCTGGAGACTCCTCTGGGGGACAGGCATTAACTCCTGCTTGCACCACTGAGACTGGATAAAGCTGAAGTCAAACTCAAAAAACTCTAAAGAGGCCTCAACATATTGTTGTTTGGAGGATAGTCCCATGCATTTCGTCCACAAGAATTAGTGTTTTCTTTTCATTTCACAATAACCAAGGTATTTAAAATGTCTGCCAAGAAGTACTCACAAAACAGCATTTAATCTGAGAAGTCTTCAAAAGACCAGTTGTTTATTTCTACCATTTAATGAACATTAATTTCCTGTTTTAGAAAACGTAATTTATGCCACTGGTGAAGCTGATATTTATCTTGATGCGTATCCTCTTGGCTGGCTTAGTTTTTCATTTTCCCCAGTTCCTCCAGCCTTGCCTACACTCTGCAACCTGCAGGCTCAGCCTGTGCAATCACTTCTTCAAATGCATTCAGAAATTCCCAGTACTTGGTGGGAGAATCTGACAGCAGAGGACACTAATCCATTAGCAGTCACTTCTCACAATAAAAACAAAGCTAAGAGAAGATTTGCAACACTGATCTGAAAACAAAAATATATTTTGCTTTCTATCTCAGAATTTGGACAAAACTAATGCAAGTTACACTAAACAAACCCAGCCCCTGCCAGGATAAACAAACATTTGCAGTGTTGCTTTCCACATGCCTGTCATGAAATAAAGACACGGACATGCATTTTAAGGCAACTCTCCTACAAATTGTGAAAAAATAATTGTGCACTGTGTACTCATTGCTAGGTTACCAGAAGGGGAGAGAATATTTTTGCAGGCATGATGAACTAACAAGGTAAATAATTCAACTTAATCATTTTTAAATTTCACACTTAATTTTCAACAGCAGGTCTTTTCAGAGCCCAGATCAACCTCAGATCTCATGACAGGGGTATCTTATAGATAACAAGCTCCTGTGAGACAGATTTGGTCCATGGAGTAGTTTTTATATGACAAACTTCTCCCTTAATTCAATGGCAGTTTTAGCAGAAAAAGGGCAGTGAGGTTTGTCCAGTTGTTATTAGCAGCACACACATTGTCATTTCTTTTTAAATTCAATCACTCACTAGATGAGTGATGTCTTACCAAATAGTGCAGCTTTAACAGAGGGAAAATGAAAAGAGCTCTCTGTAGATCCCCAGTCTGTGTGCACAGTGCTCCTGTCAGCAACACTCTGGGAGGAACAGCACCAAGTGATTAAAGCAGATCAGGGATTGTCTGACTAAGCCATAAATTCCGACATTATTACATATTTGCTTAAGGAAAAACAATGGATCAGATGATGAAACCAGATCTGTGCTGCTCCACAAAGCAGGGTCCTTTGTGGCAGTATCAGCAGGAAGGAGTAAAGGGCCCTGCATCCCCCCTGCACCCACAGCAAGAAAACTCCAGAGAGACATAATACTCTTTCAACTTTGCAAAGCTTCCAGATGAGAAATAATACATCTGCTGAAAGAGACTCTGATTTATTTCTTTTTTCTTTGATTCAAAGCATGTTCTGACTGTCATGGCTTTATTAGGTCAGATTACACTCTCATTTAGGTGCCAACAAATCTGACCACAGAGATGCTCCTCTGATTAAGTGAACTGAGGAAAAGGCAAGTTAGATTCTCTGTCAAAGTCCACACTCAGTTCCTTGCATGACCTTCTGAAAGTCATTTCTCTATATTATGATGCTGAATTTAATTGAGGAAACTCTGAAAATCCGTTGACACAAATTCGTGGTGCTCTGCCAGTTTATTGTTGTGAGAGCAGAGGCAAAGACAAAACAACATGAAAGGCTGAAGGTGTGGTAACAGGCAGTGCTGAGGCTAAAAGCTCTTAATCTGAAATGTCCCAAGAACAGTGACAAGCCATGAAAAATAACATGATCTAACAAAGCTGACAGTAATGACTGGCAAATTAGGAAGTGCTTTTACTCAGAAACACCATCAAGCCAGAACAGATTTTAATATTTTTAGAAGGTACTGTGGTCACCCAAACTCTTTCTTTCAATGCTTTGTCAGAAGCCCTTGAGGCAGTACCTGAGTGTCAGATTTGGACTTTGCTATCTTAGTAATATATATGACTATGGATCTTCTGCTTTCTCAGACAGGATTCTGGGTGAAAATCCATTAAATCCATTCAAGGCTAAAAAGACTAGTGTAAGGTTTACAGGGAAAGGAGACCCTCCCTACTGCTGATTTCAATAGAATCTTATGCTCCCAAGAAGAACTGGAGGAGGTCTCCTGTTACTTATCAAACTTTCTCATTCTTTTATTCCTCAGTCTCCTGGTGACAAGGCTGGGTTGGGCCTTTTGTGGACCCAAATGCTTGAATGGTCACAAAAATCTGACAGTTTGTACTTCCCTAACAGGGGTCTGTCTCGTGCTATGTGGCAGAATTCTGGAGATCTCATTCATACTTAGACTAGATCCTGGTTTTAAATTATCCTTCATTTAGACCAAAAGAATGAGATTCCTTTCCTCCATATGGGGAAGACTTATCTCTTAGCAGTTTTAGAGTCTTATTTTTTTCTATTTTAAGCAAAAATGATGAACCATTCAAAGCAAAAAAAAAAGCAGAACTAACCCAAATGGTCAAATGGTTGATGATCTTTGTATCTCCAGTTCTATTTCATTTCATGCCTCCCTCACTTAACAGCACTACAACCTTTTTGAATTGCCCTCTCTGATATCCACTCCTCACTGTTGACCATTGCTCACTCATTCATTGCTTGTTGGATCAGCTGGGCCCTTGCACAATCAAGGCTTTGTTATGTTTTCAGGCAGGCTGCAAGTCACAATATTGAAGCAGCACAAGCACTGTTTCCTCTCCTGGTATTCTTCTTGCCTGGCCTTTAGGAAAACAGCATCCTAAACACATGAAAATGCAGATAAAGTAATTACAACAACAGCTCTCATTTAATTTGCTACATAATGTCTTTTTTTCATTCAGTTGTCATAAGAGAGTGAAATATTCAAAAGTCTGAGGAGTTTTTGTAAGTTGGGCAACTGAGAAACAAGAATTTGCTTCTTTGAAAAGTGCAGCAGAGCTCAGGTTTGTTTAATGAATCAGTGGATGATGGCTGGTGATACACAGCTAGAGGGGACCCTCGAAGAGCTGCTCTCTCTACCAGTTAATTGGCCCAAACAAAACAGAATGGACTTTTCTAACTAATAAGCACTGACAATAATGAAGAGCAACTGCAGGGACGGTGGGAAGATAAAGGAATGCACATACCAAGGCTCTGCAACAGGAGGAAATGTCAGAGTTCAAGTTGATGTGCACAATAACCACAACTGGCACATGGGCTGTTGGCTGCACAAATAACCTGAGAACCCAGGAGGAGAACACTAACAAACACAATCATATACAGCTGGAGGTTTTAAAACAAAATGAAACTTCCCATTTGCATACAGAGATATTCCAGTATTAAATACCTGCAGGATCTGCTTCTAGGCCAAAGCCATCAATGGAGCTTGAGACCTGGATATGCTTGAACTCTGTCTCAGCAGGGACAAGCAGCATTGTTAGCAAAAGGCTATTTTTAGTTGTTTTCACTTGAAGTCAAAATGAGGATCTTGGCTTCCCAGATGGTGAAATTAAATTTCTTTCTTTCCTGCTATAAGGGAAAAAAAAAGTGTAGCACCTTATTTGGGAAGGGAAAGTTTAGATGGAGGTTAAGTAGCTGGGTTGGTTATAGAAGGAATAAAAAGTAGATGAGCAAGGATTTTGTCACAGGGAGGGAGATGCAGAGTCTTTTGTGCATGGTGGTTTATTGCAGGCTCTAATGGCATCAGGATGACGTTACCAGGGAGCTTCTACACAATGAAATAATTTACTGTCATCTCTTATATCCTGCTAGCACAACAATGTAGTCTCCATAGACCTACTCCTAAAACAGTTTTGATAGCCAAATTCTTCTACCTGTCATGTCACAGAAGATGTCACAACTTACCTAAAAAAACCCCAAACTGGACACAGCTGTTAGTTTATTCACAGCAAATAATTGTGAATTGATAATGTCTAATGAAAGGATGATTATACAGACAGATTTGCTGAGGTCTAAAGGGCTCCAGACCTGCCTTTCCTTTCCCCCTCAGGTGTCCCGGTGCTGGCAGCCCCCCAGCCCTAGTGCTGCACAGGGCTCTCCTCAGCTGCCCTGAATCCAGGGAAAAGCAGCAAAGCTGTGCAGTCCCAGGGGCCTGGTGGTGCCATCACCTCCTGCCTCCCACAGCAGCCCACTCTTCCTCCAGTTGGGCTCAGTGGCCCAGCAGGAGGATGATCCCACCACTGGGCTGTGCCTCCATCCCTTCCACAGCCCATGCGCCACAGGCACTGCTGGATAGGACAGTAATAACCCATCCCAGATACATTTCACAGCCTGCTGGCTCCTTTCCTCGGAGAGCTGGAGGTCCCCAGGTTAGCAGCATATTTGTCAGGCTGTTCAAAGGCCTCCCTGGCCTTGAGAAGAGTTACATTCAGCAAAGAAAGGCCACAGAGATGGAGGAACAGCTTTTCACTGAAAGGGAACAGTTTCCTGTCTCTGCTCTGCTCGCATCTGGTCACTTTTCTGACAAGAATCACATCTTTACTTCTCTTTTACAACACACAGCCAGTACAGCTGTAAGGAGTGAGCTGCTCACTGTACTGGCCTTTGTGTTTTCAGCAGTAATATTAACTTTAATGATGCTGTTAAATCAGTAAGATGCATGAACCTGAAAGAACTCTGAATTTCATAACCACGGTGAGTGTGAAGAGCTGGCATTTACAGGAAAATGTAAAACCGTCTTGGCTTGAAAATTAAACAAAACTGAAACAGAATTAGTCACAATAAACTGTACTTTAATACCACATTTTAGGGAAGGTTAGCTTTTTAAGAATGATATTAAAAGACATAATAAAATGTCTTTTATAGGGTAGTATAAAGATTGAAAGAACCCATTGAATTCTGTTTTCAATGAAGACATATTAAGTAAATGCTGTTGTATTCTCTAGAGCTGTACAATTCTCATAATCTTTTCTTCAGATGCCTTTGGCGAATTCATAATTCAAAATGTTACTCATTTCCCTTCCTGTCTGTGTGTCATTTAAAGATGTGCATCCAATACATTGTATGTGGATCCCTGTATATTATACACATCCCAGTTCCTGTTATGTATACATTCCTTTGGAGGGATATGATTTATTTCTTTAAGCACTTTCCCATCTTAAAATGTCAGATGCTTCCTGTACTTATATACAAAGAAGTTTAAACTCCCAAAGGTACTGAAGTTCAGCAAAATTCTGCCTGAATAGTATGAATTTACCAGTGAATCTTTGGGAAATACACAACTCCACCTACTCTCCTCCGCTCTGCTGCATAACTTTATTTCACAAGTGTTTAACACTTCAGTCATCAAGAAGATCAAACAGGTATGGTTTTGAAAAACAAAGAACCTAAACTGAACTCTCTGAAGGTTTACTCTTCTTCAAGTAGAACCTTTGATTCTCAAGGGTTATCACTTGTGGCACACAGGAACTCGTCAAGATTAGGGAAATGGGATTTCAAGGCTACTCTTTATCTCTTTCCATTATCTGCATCTTGCTATCTTTTGTAAACAAGACTTACTTATAAAGGGTTCCAAATAACTTACTTATAAAGGGGTTTTTTGGTAAGTAAGGAAAATACCATTATTACTTTACTGAGTTTCAGATTGGTTACTCAATAACAAACCCAAACTGCATTAACTGATGTGGTCAGACCAAAATCTCTTGCCTATCACTGGATTCTCCAGCAGATTTCACCAGCTAAAAAATAAAGTTGTTTCTTTCACTGCATTTAAAAAATACAGCATTATATAAAAACATTCCTCTGAGAATAGATTGCCAATTAAAAGTCTAACTTTGCATAAGATTGCTCAAATATTGAAGCCTTTGGCAAAGAGAAACCTGCACTGCTCTTCAGTTCTGTGGAAGAACTGACCTTCTCCTGCCACTGCCTTATCTCCTGCAGCCTTCATGCCACAAAGCCACACTAAACATGAAGGTACCCTGAAGAGCCTGAGCTGGAGCAGAGAATGGCTCAATCAGAGCAAGGAGCCTGCACAACATCACACTGTGGCCCATGAAAGCACACAGGGGGTGGGATGACTGGGGGTGGTCAGAGGGTGTATGTTTGGAGGTGTAGGCTGGTTCTGAAATGAATGGGATCTTTCTAGTTCACCCACAGAGGCACCCAAGTCCAGTACTCCTGTTGAACAGAATATTTGTGGTATTTGCCAACTCATAAAAACAACCACGGGCTTCTTCAGGTTGACTCATTTGAAAAGAAGAAACAAGCAAAAGCAACATCCTTTCTAACGACAGCCAAATGTTTCAAAGAGAGAAACATATCACACAACAGTTGTGCTCTAAAGAGCAGCAGCATTTTTCAGTGAGGTTACCCAAACTCAATATGCCTAAACTGTAAGAGGATTTCTTCAGAGCAATTAGGCCTGTAGTTTCAGCTGAGCATTTGAAGTCTTGAGTACACAGGGAAATTGGCCCAAATAACTCCTAGGTACTAGTCCCTGGTGGCAATAAAGGCTCTGAGGGCCAAAGGAAGGCATTAGCAACACTTGTGCAACTCCCTTAACAGGGTGTACACATGTAACTAATTGGAAACCAGTAAACAATCCTGGCATTGAAGGGCAAAGCAGATAATCTCACTCACACTACTTCAGTCACTTTCTTCTCATGTGGCTGACTGGAATAAAACTGCTAAAATACTGTTTCCCTCATGCAGAAAAAGATCTAGGGGATATAATAGATCACAAGCTGATTAGGAGTCAACAGTGTCAAGCCATTGTGACAAAGGCAAACACTGCACTAAGCTGTGCAAACAGGAGGATGGCTTGCAAGACATGGGCAGTAATCCTGCTCTGCCCAGCTCTGCACCAGGTCTGGAGCTGGGGCTCAACCTCCAGCAGAGATGAAAAGTGCCCAGAGAGTGTCCAGAAGAGAGCCAGGAGCACAAACAGGTCTGAAACACAACCAGTGAGGCAGGACTGGACAGCTCAGATGTGCACAACATAAACAAGAGTGTGGGATGGGAGGGACACACAACAACAGTTTGCAAATTCATAAAATCATAAATTCCTGAAGGGAATGATTTGTTTTCTGTGTGCAAGGCGGATGAGGAGTAGCGGATTTGGGATGGGATTTGCAAGGCTTCTCGGGCAAAGGAAGGGTTAACAGAGGCATTAGCAAGAAAGCAGCTGAGAAGGCACACAGCTGCAGGGGATAAAGCCACTGGGGAGAAGGCTATCAGGGGACCCCTGAGGGAGGGGGCTGAGGAGCCTCTCAGGGCAGACAGAAGGGTTGGTGGGCTGTGCCCTTATAAGAGATTCTACTTTTATCTTTGGCAGGTTATTGCCCTTCTAGTTCGTGTTTACTCAGTGTGTTTGGTTATGAAAAGGGTATCTTTCTTTAGGCCTCCAAAAAGGCAGGGTGGAGTGCTAAGGGTTTTGTTGTTTTCTTTCTTTTTGTTTGTTTTTTTACTAGCCCAGCAAAACTTTTTAGATCTGATCTAAAAACATAAAGTGCCAAATTAACTAAGGTAGAAGGAAAGTAGGATAATTTTTGCCTAAAGTAAAATATTAAGCTCCTGTTACAAAAAGAGGACTCAAACAGAGGAACTGTACCTTGGGAGCTGAAGGTTTTAGGCTGTGGAGGGAGAGAGCAAGAAGCATCCGTATTAAAGGGAAAAGTTATGCAATAGGCTCAGGCTCAACAGCTCTAAAACTGGGGAGGTGACAGGTGGCTGGATCCTTTTGCCAGAGGGAGATCTGAACCTGCCAAATTTAAGGGGATTTTGAAATCACAGCAAGATCAAAGCTGGATATTAAGAAATTCTTTCTATAGGCAAAGATAGCGAGGACTGTAGTAACTTGGCTGAGGATGCTGTGAAGCCTCACAGGCTGTGATGTGTTTGTTGGGGTGATGTCAGGTGTTTGTCAGTTGTTCCTGTCTCAGAACAGCAGGACTAGAGGAGCTTCTCACGTCCCCTTCTGCCCTATGGTACTATAATGAGAAATATTGTCCCCCCCCTCTTCTCTTGCCACTCAACTGTGACGTTTTATGAAAATAACGGAGCATTTTTAGAAGCTCAAAGCATTCTTTGAATAAAAGTGGTTTCAAACTAGTTCTAAGCTGAATATTTTACCTACTCTGTTGAAAGATCCTTTCAACATGGTGTGTTCAGGAAATACTTCAGTACTGAAGCTTGTGAATTCAGCAATAAATGTGTTAAAAGAAAACTGAATATTCACTAAGTCTTTCCAGCAAAGATACAACTAATGTAATTTGCCCAAGTGCTTTACTACACCAACAAGCAGATGTGTTTGGAGGGATACTCTTTAACCAGCTCAGTTACAGTTTGAGCTTTTCAAAAATAAACTAAACCCAAGACTTCTTGGCCTCAATAACCCCAGTGATGTCCTACACAAGCAGTCCTGCTTTGTCTTCTTTTAAGCTCCCAGTGAGATCACCTGAGATCTGCCCTCACAACTCGAGGGGTCCAAGCTGTTCATATTGTGAGTCTGTGTAATTCTAGAAATGTCTATTAAATGTAAAGAAAGCAAAAAAAACTTCCTAGATACTGTGTTTTTCCATCAAGATGAGGAAAATTTCTTTTTGATAGCTAAAACCTCCAGAATTTGAAAGTTTTAGGTTCACAGTAATAATCCCCAGGAGATTGATGTGTCAGAAATAAAAGCTAAAAATGAGTTTGAAGAGAAGTGTCTTTGAGTCTGTAATGCTTTTAGATGCTTTGTGAGCTGTTCCCACCACTCTAAACCCTTTAAAGTAAAGCAATTGGAAGTACAACTAGGACTAAACCATTTTTACTTACTTTGTCTTGACAACTTTAGGAGATCTCTTTCCATTCTGACCCACATGAAAGAGGAATGGGCACTGACACAATGGACTGCATTTTGGAAACTATTTAGTTGCCCAAGAACAAAGAAATTCCTGCTGGAATTTCAAGAGCCTGTAGGTAAGGACTCTCACAATGGGCATCAGCTGCCCAGGTTGCCCTGAAAATCCCACCCAGTGGGTTCCACATACTCATGGACCATTAAAAGCCTGTCCAAACCCACCTTAAATGAAAATCCCATTCTAAGCAGAAGTTTGTATTTAATTACACTCTGTGATCAGGTACAGAATATACTCAGAAAACATTTCTGCTGGTTTGATTGGTTCTGCATTCTCCTCGGGGAAGGGCTTTGCTCTGCATTTTGCTTCACATAATGAGGTGCTGTCCCTGACTGGGACTTTTGTTTGCTTTGGGGTGAGTAAAGCAATACCCTGCTACACTTTGCTAGATAAAGCAAGGCATGCAGAGAGCATGACAGTGCCAGCAACACAAACGATCCTCTTTAGGAGTGCTGTTCACAGAGAGATTAAAGCCAGGCTGGACTGGAGCTGTGCAGATAATTTGAAATAGATCCTGAGGGTGAGTTACTGCCTGGCTGGTCCTGCTCACCTCCCCAGCTCTCATTTGTGTGCCAACCAACACTTTAAGATAACTCTGCTCTCTTTGCTCCTTGAATTGTTTGGCTGTTTAACAGGCTCTTCAGATAAACAAGGGATAATCTCAGGATTTTGCTCAACAAAGATTGCTTTGTGCAAATTTTAAAAATTCTGAATAGGTTGTTGTACAGGGCCTGGTGCTGCGATCCCTTTTAGCTGTGAACACTTTCAGGAGAGTAAGTGGTTGCACAATCATAGTTTCAGTAAGTCAGTGATCAATAATACCTGTCAGGATATCAAAATGCCTTCCAGTATCTGAAGGGGCCTTCAGGAAGCCAGAGGACTCTTCATCAGGATCTCCAGCGATAGGACAGGGAGTAATGGGTACAAACTGAAAGAGAGGAAATTTAGGTTGGATATTAGGAAGAAATCTTTTACTGTGAGGGTGGTGAGACACTGGAACAGGTTGCCCCAGGGAGGTTCTGGGTGCCCCATCCCTGGCAGTGATGAGGGGTCTGGAGCATCTCTCTGAGGATGATGGCCTGGTTACTCTGGAGAAGACTGAGAGGGGATCCCATCAATCCATATAAACATCTCCAAGGTGGTGTCAGAGGATGGTGCCAGACTGTTCAGTGGAGCTCCATGACAGGCTGAGGAGCAACGGCCATAAACTAAGACACACAAGTTGCACCTGAGCATGAGGAAGAACTTCCCATGGAGGTGGCAGAGCCTGGACCAGCTGCCCAGGGAGGGCGTGGAGTCTGTGTGGACATCCCAGACCCACCTGGATGTGCTCCTATGTCACCTGCTCTGGGTCACCCTGGTGGGCAGGGCTGGATTGGGAGATTCCAGAGGGCCCTTCCAACCCTAAATATTCTGTGATTTCAAGATTGGTAATGCCCTGAGCCACCTGCTCTGGTGGGAGGTGTCCCTTCCCATAGGTGTGGTTCTGGATGGTCTTCAGGGTCCATTCCAACTCCGTAACACTCCATAATTCTGTGATTTTATGATAACGACATCATTATCACCAACAACTTTCCCTTTGTTAAAAATTATTAAAAAATATGAGGAAAAAAAGGCACTGAATGCAGTCGTTCAGATCAGGAAAAGCACGAACTAGAGAGATAAAAGTTAAAAAAAAAAATAAAAAGCAACCAGTGAACAGGAAGGTGGGCAGCATTTACTGAGGAATAAATAACTGCAGTAAGTAAGTCTAAAATAAATAAAATTAAAATATGAATAATGAAAAATAAATAGGTAAAGTAAGATGGAATAAAATGAAGTAAAATAAAAAATAAAGTAAAACAGGATGGAATAAAATAAAGTAAAAAAGCATAAGAGGGAATAAAATAAGATGGAATAAAATAATAAAATAAAATAAAATAAAATAAAATAAAATAAAATAAAATAAAATAAAATAAAATAAAATACTGAGCTACACAGCCAGGCCCTTTGGGGCCAGGGGCAGTGCTTCACACAGGGCCGAGCAGACTCAGGCTAGGGGACCCTTCTCCTTCCCAGGGACCTTTCCTGGTCCCAGAGACCCTTTCTCTTCCCACAGACCCTTCCCTTTCCCAGTGCCCCCTCTCCATCCCACTCTCTCTCTCTCTCTCTCTCTCTCTTTCTCTCCCGGCCCGGCCCCTTCCGGCCGCTCCCGCCCCGTCTCTGTGGTTGTTCCGCCCGCGGCCCCGCAAGGCCATGGCGGGCCCGGGCCCGGTCCGCGGTACCCCCGTGCAGGTGGTACGTGAGGGCGGGGGGCGGGACAGGCCGAGGGTCCCAGGCCGGGGATCGGAACAGCGGGTCGGGACAGGCCGGTGGTCGGGACAGGCCGACGGTCGGTACAGCGGGTCAGGACAGGCCAAGGGTCCCAGGCCGGGGATCGGGACAGGGCCGGGGCTCCCGGGCAAGAGGTCGGGGCAGGCCGGGGATCGAGGCAGGGGTTCGGAACAGGGGATCGGGACAGGCCGGGGGACGGTACAAGGGGGCGGGACACGAGGTCGGGACTGGGCAGGGGGTCCCTGGCAGGAGGTCGGGGCAGGCCAGGTGTCGGTACAAGGGGTCGCGGCAGGGTCCGCAGCGGCTCCCCCGGGCGGTGTCGGCAGGACGGGCCTGCTCGTGTTACTCCTCGTAACAAAATATATATAAAATATATGTATGTAAAAATATGTGTATAACTATAGATAAATAAAGATGGATATATAACATATCTATATATATATGTGTGTGTCTCTATGTATATATATAAAATGCATATATAAATAAAGATGAATATATAACGTATCTCTATGTGTCTATGTGTGTGGATATATACATAAAAATATATAAAACATACATAAATATAAAGTTGGATATATAACATATATATGTCTCTATGTGTATATATAAATATATATATTAAATACATATACAAATACAAAGATGAATAACATCTTTCTCCATAAGTCTCTATATAAAAATATATAAATACAGAAACTAAAGATGTATATATATATAGCATCTCTTTATATATACCTCTATATAGGTCTCTAGAAATATATAAATATATTAAAACTAGATACAAATATATAGCTATATACAATATTGATTATTAAAGATTATTAATTGTTTTTTAAGTGCTGAATGCAGCAGTTTGGATCACTGGAGAGATGCAAAAAATGTAGTTAGAGAACAGGTGGAAAAGTATATTATTGATATATATCTATAGGTATATAAAATATATCCAGATGTATATTTGTATACCTATATATCTATATATATAGTATGTGTATATATCTATCTACATAGAAATATCCATATAGGTATCTATCTATATGTATATTTCTATTATAGAGGTATCTATGTGTCATATATGTAAATATATTTATATCTATCTATATGCATCCTTATATAATAAAGATACATATAAAGATTAGTTTTGCAATTACATTAAATAAATTTATTATCTATAGAAATTTATATAATATATATAAAGTTATATATAGTTAGAACTTATATAAACGTTTATATGTCTATTGCATCTGTTAAATTTCTACACATGCAACTGGTGGGGTTTGACAACAATTTAAGGTGGTTGTGGCAAATGCCTGAAAAACAAAAATATCAATGAGGAAGTGAAAATGATTAACAACATCACAGGGTCTCGGATCCTAAAGGCAGGTCAAAGTTTGTTGCCTGAAAATCTCCCTGGGATAATTTAAATTAATTTCAAGTATGCCATACATGAGGCTTGACAAAACTGATGTGTTTCTACCAACAGCCATAAGTTTGGAAATAATTGGGATGAAACCTCACATTTCTCCTCTTCACTTCTGTGATGGATGTTTTGCTTTTCAGTGGCCCAGCTGAGGGAGGGAGGGAGTTTTGGGGGGCAGTGACACATCTGTGGCTCAAAGGGGATGGAAATACCTGTTGCCCATTTCACACAAAATTCACTTTGCAGTAACACCAAGAATTGTTACCTTCAGCTCAGTCACAGCAAAACCACATTGCTAAGAACAGCCAAAATCACTTCAGGTTGTATTCCAGAATCATGGAATCGATTGGGTT
>JAWWLZ010000043.1:8832438-8850152 GCA_035041345.1 Poliocrania exsul | reverse complement strand
AGGGACTGGAGTTGGCCCAAGGGTTGGACTTGATGATCTTGGAGGTCTTTTCCAACCCAATCCATTCTATGATTCATGATTTTAGCCCAGGTTGGTTCCTTGGCCTCACAATGCCAGTGCTGCCCTGGGAGCTATGCAGGATTTGGGAGTTTGGGATGGTAAATGTGTGTGCTGGGATCCCACTGCCATTGTCACAGCGTAGTTTTGATCCCTTCCAGCTTGAACAGCACTGAGTTCGATGCAGGAAAAGTGTGAAGACTCTTAATATCTGCTCCATTTGCATTTCTGACTGCCAGCCAGGAAAATGATGTTAATTTAGCAGCATATTCTGCTGTGTGGCAGGACTGTACTGTGCCCCTTTTTGTGCCCTGTAACAGTGTGCTATTTATTGCAGGATGATGTGATGATGCCACAGCGGGTTAGGCTGCAGCACCAACTTGCCATTCACCACCCAAACAGTGTGAGTACTTTTTTCTTGAGTGGATTTGTGGGTTTTTCTTTTACAGAGTTCCGGATACATCTTTAAAAGGATATGAAAATTTCACAGTAGGGCTGGTGGAGGCAAAGCAATAACTAGTGTATTCTTTTCCTTTATTTCTAATCCTTGCTCTGAATAGGAGCTTTGATTGAACTTCTTTTCTGCCTTTTATTTTCTCTGTTCAGGAAACCAGATCTCATTATAACAGTGATACTTTTCTGCAAATGAGTACACAGGTTTGGGTAATGTCTGTAGTCTAAGAGAAAATGTCCTTTTATGTAGCCTAAGTCATGTGAAAAGCTGAAAAGGATTGGCCACACTATGGTTTATCTGGTTTTAATATTTAAGAAACTATAAACCATGGGGAATGGATGGGTTGTTACCACTGAAAAGCTGGCCTACAGTTCAGCTGATGTTTCTCCTTTGTCTGCCTGCAAAATCAAACATTATTAGAATGCCATTCTTTATTCCTGTGAAATAAATTTATAGAAATAGTATCTTGTGATATACTTGTTTTCTGATCTATGTGATTTTGATTTTAAGTAATTTTTTGTGATCAGGGTCAGTATTCATTAGAGAGAGTTTGTGAGTATGTTCTACTTACCTGAATATATATATAAAATAATCTGTTATGACAATTCCTTTACTTATCCAGGTTATTGACATAGATATTCCTTCATACACTTGAAAACTGAGTTTATATTCCTATCAGCCACGTTCAGCAAAATCAGCCTTATTGTTTTCACATCTCTGCCATTTTCTTTTGTGAGAGTTATTTCAGTGTGCAGGAGGTTTCTGGAAGGGGAAAGTCAAGTGACTTGATCTGTCAAGAAGGTATTTCCTGCAGGTCTCTGAACAAAACAGACACTTTCAGGATTATCACTGTCTGGGAATTAAACACCTTTTGAACTTTTCCTCCCAAACACTCTTGCTTCAAAGTGGAGTTGATTGCAGTCATTTCAGCTGAGGAATGTCTGCCAAACAACCTGCTGCTTGGTGGTGAACCTGCTCCTCACACCACCTGTGTGAGAGCCCTTCTGAAATCTGATAATCCTTACAATGTAATTTCTTAAATTATAGTTTTGGTGGGACCTGAGTAGCAGTTAACCTAATTCACATTGTGGATGTAATAAAACGATAAATGGAAAGTTGTTTTTGCCCTGATATCAATCAGTTAATGCAATTCTGTAGTCAAATGCCAAGAAACTGGAGAGGCAAGTTGATCCAGTCAGTTTGTTTTATGGAAATCAGTGTTAAGAGCTGTCACATTTCCAGCTTATGTGGCTTCTGGAGCTGTAGTTGAAGACTTTTTTTAATGAGACTAAATTCAATTAAACAGTTTGTAGTCTATTTAGAAAACACTTCAACTGGTTTGTGTATATTCTGTGATATTTAGTGCCCAACAACATTCATTAAATGACAATCAAATGAGTAACAAAGAGGGCCTGAGTCCACTGAAGGGCGAGTCTTCCTGATGTGCTCTAAGCAACACAAACTTGTTATTCCCATGTTCTAAACTCCTCTAAACATGGTCCTGTGGCTGTGCTTGTGGTGGGCTCACCTTGGCTGGACTCTGGCACTCCCCTCAGCAGGAGTGGGAGAAAGCACAGTGGGACAAACTGCTGGGTCAGCATAAAGGTCATTAATGGAAAGCAAAGGAAAACATATCCTGCCCTTTCTAAGGAGCAAATAGACCAGTTTGATCCAGAGCCCCTCTAAAGTTCTGACCCAACTTTGAGAAAAGTTGACCTTCTGGTCACAAATCTACTGATGAATGTCAGGGTGGGCTGCTGTTCTTAAAAGAATGGTCTCTCTGCTGCCCTCAGAATAATGGTGCCATTCAGTTTGCTGGCCTTGGAAGATGGCTGGGCATGTTTGAGTGCTTTGTTCTGTATTTGAAGCTGTGGCCGTAGCTTTGGTCAGTCTGATAAGGCAAAGTAGGTGGAGGGGCAAAAAAAAAGGCAAAACAAAAGCAGAAGCTTGAGCAGTGCCCATGAAGCTGTGAGCTTTTTTGGTTTGTTCCTGAAATTCTAATTTGCAGACTTGGACTTTCCACTGTTTTGCAACTTCTTCTGAACTGGATTTTTGACTCTATGTAGTCTCAGTGTATTTTCAGACATTTTATTCCTAATCCTGGCCCTGCTGATTGTTACTGGGAGTCACATTTGAAGTGCGGGCTCTAATATTAGAGGCTTCAGTCTACTCTTGTTACTACTTATAGATATACAGGGAGGAAAAGTCTTCAACTTTCTCCATCAAGAGAAATCTCCCAGATCCAAACTAATCCCTGAGGTTCTTCCTCTTTCATGGTACTCCTAAGTGCAAGTTGCCTTACCCTGACTTGAAGCCTGGTTACTAAACAGCAGGACCAAAGATATCAGATGCTTCTGGGATACTCCCCAACATGTTGTTCGTCAAAGAAATGTGTGTCTCCATCTCTGGAAAAGCAAGAAGCTTTCCCCAGGTACTGGAACATGCCTGGGGGATCCCTGCAGCAGCCCCTGCCTTTGTGTCTCATTTCCTCTACCACAGATTACTTAATCATGCTTTGAAGAGCAAGGTAATTTCTATTCTCTTAAGCTGCTCTTATCTGGAAGACTTTTAAAAAAATGTGTGGGGTGGAACTGTTCTGTCCTTGGTAAGTTTGGAGGGGAGGATTTGGGATCTCCAGGGACAAATCATTAATACACTGTGCTTTTTGTTAAAAGCAGCTCTCCAGGACTGCTGTCATCTTGTTCCTCTGGTGATTATTTCATGTCATCTCCAAGTCCTGTTTACAAGGATTCTATAAATAGACCCCCTCAGAAGACTGAGTTTTTGAGACTTTGCATATTTACACTGCAACTTCCTAAGTTCTGCTTAAGAAATATCTAGCTCAGTGTGAATCCCTGCTTTTAGCAGCTGGAAAATTGAGGGACATCATCCTGTGTATTGATAATGTCACCTTCTGGCCCTGATTGCCCAGGGCATTGGTGCCTTTATTCTCATGGCCTGTGCTGTAATCAGGAAAGGAAGGACTTTTTTATTAGAGAATGAACAACTGTTATTAAAACTTCTCACTCTAGTTTTTGTTTATCCCTGGGAGCAGCTTCTACCCCACTTATCCAGGGTAATCCAGGCATTGCTTATTTACCAACCACAAATCATGTTGGCTTTGTGGGAAGATTCAAGATCACATTTCCCTTAGTTCTGAAAAAATCAGGCCTTCATATCTTGTTTTATGTATTCCTGTGTTCTTCTGGAGGACATCCAACTCTGAGAACTCCCAGAGCTTTTTGTTTCAAGGAGAGAGGGGATTTTTAGCAGTACCTGCTCCCTGATTATCTTGTTGCTGGGTGCTTCCATCAGGCCCTGCTTTGGGCATGGCAAGGGGAAACCACTGGGTGTGATCTGAGGCCACTCCTGGAGAGTGTGAGGAACCTTAAGGAGCTTCTCTGGGACGTGGTTCATCCCTGAGGTCCATCAGTGCCCAGCCAGCTTCCCCAAGCCACATGGAGGCTTTCAAGGGTAGTGCAGCACTTGGGATACTCTTCCAAGGTTTTCTTTTCCCTAAAGACTCCAGATACTGGAAGAAGAAAAAAAGAAAAGGGTTCCAAAATGAGATGTATTTTTCACACTCAAAATCCACCAACTTTCTCATCTGACTTGGAGCCATACTGAGTATTTGGGAACACTGTGTTGTTTGCTGGGCATGCTGTAACTTTATTCTTTCCTTTCCCACTCTCTTTGAGGTGTTCCCCCATAATATGACTCTGTACATGAACAGCACAGTGACTTCAGGGTTTTATCTCTTTCTTTCTGGAGAATTGCTTGTAATTCCTCACTGTCTGCCACTTCAGTGAGGAAACAACATCTGGAATCAGAATGTGGGCAATGGGAGTTAAGAACATTATTTCCTTTTGTTTTCACTGCCTGAATAAGAAGTGAATCAGCACCAGTGTCACCATGAACACCTTTCTTTTTGTTGTGAAATTACAGCCTCTGTCTCAAACTGTAGGATAACCTGGCATGTGAGAGAACACTGAATATACCATTTGCATTTCTTCAATGGGAAATTCTCACTATTTTGCATCTCTAAAGCAGATTTTTGGCATATTCTCTAGCTTGGATTTAGAGCAAGAGGTGCAGTGCCTAAGGCCATTTTTATCTCCTGCATTATCTGTCTGTGTTAACCAACTGCCTGAATTCTGCATATCTTTGATGTGAATGTGACTCTGAGATAGTTGATTGGAGTGCACTCAAACAATGGCTCTGGTGGCTCCCAGACCTGTTCACCTGCTCTGGGAGAGCTGGAGACAGAGACTGTGCCATTGGAGAAAGGAATGAGAGAGGAATGAGCTGTCCCTCTGTGAGGCACAGCTCAGGCCACAGGCATTGGCTGTTCCTCTCCCAGCCCTGCTGAACCTCACAAATTAACTACATTTAGAATTAAAGTTTTTTGTTTGGTGTTCTTCTCTCATTGTGTCTTACACTGAAATCCAGGTTTTACCAATCTTTGATTGTTTTGTCTTCCACGTGTGGTTTATTTTGATAAATGGTTTTATTTTGGACATGAAGTTGATTAAAATCTTCATCGTGTAGGACTTAAATAATCCTTGTTTCTCCTTATTAATTTGACTCAGCTCTGCTGCCTCCCTTCCTCAGAGCAGTGTGTGCTGCCCAGGCAGGTTCCAGCAAGCAGTGCCTCTGGAGCTGAGCTTTGATAGAAGCATTAATTCATACAACAGCTATAAAAGAGAAATTAATTGAGTACTGTCATGTCTTGAATGATGACTAAATCAAATGTGTCTGTATAACCCCATTAGCAGCTCCACTAAATGGACTGAGTAGATCTGAAGAGGCTCTGGTCCA
Source organism: Poliocrania exsul (assembly GCA_035041345.1). Classification (NCBI taxonomy): domain Eukaryota; kingdom Metazoa; phylum Chordata; class Aves; order Passeriformes; family Thamnophilidae; genus Poliocrania; species Poliocrania exsul. The sequence goes on along the minus strand of JAWWLZ010000043.1, from coordinate 8,844,823 downwards.
TCTTTGGTATAGACAGAAGGGAAAATGAGATTATATTCCTGAGGTGAATAAATACTGTTGTTGATTGTCCAACATCAGTTTAGTTTTGATGTAGGAGAAAAAAATTATCCAGAGAAATGTTTTCAGGAACTGGTCTGAGCTATTCTGGGCAGCAGAACTTTTTATACTTCACTTCCCTTATACTGCACATTGTAATCAAACTCCCAAGTCTTCAACAATTTTCTCCAGCTTGTGGAAAATGTAATTCCAAATTAAGGCTGTCCAGATTAGATACTTATTAAAATATTTATAGGTATAACTTCAGGAAGTTGTCATTGGGTATTTTAAAAAATGATTTGTAATAGTTCACTGATTTTCTTTGGCTGTGGAGGGTAGAAACCAGAGCAGCAGTTGTGTGATGGTTTTGTTCTGAGGTGGTGACAGTGAAGTTCATTTATGAGGAAAAAATAGGGTTCCTTTTCCTTTTCTGCACTGAAGAATATGAGAATTCTTTCTTTTTCAGTGTGAGAGCATCACTCTGTGTCTGCATTCGTTGGGCCTCTCCATGTGTATCCCCAGCTCTGCTGGAACTGCTGTGCCTTTGCTTTTCATTAGGCAGCTTCCCTAAACGTTCCTTTTCATTTGGTATTTCTGCAAACCCACAGCACGTTTTCAAAGTCTCAGTGTCACTCAGCCTGTTCCACGTTTCATCAAATATCCCAAATGGGAAACAGCCCAACTTACACCACTGTGTAATTAAATCTGTTTAATGTGGCCCCCACATGCCAATAACCCCATCAAACAGTTGTGACTAGTGGAGTTTGATATTCATGAATGTCTGATTGTGATGTGTACTTGCGGCATATTTAATTTTTTAAACCATGTCTGAAGCACAGAATGTTTGCAATGTCCTCCCTGTGCTCAGACATTCTGCTCTGGTGACAACAGTTGTAATCCAGTCATAATTCACAGAGCTACAGGCAGGAGAAATCAGGTTTAAAATGGAAACTGTGCAAACACATTGCTTTTTTTGACTGTTCTTCAGCCTTTTGTGAAGGTTCCATCAGCATCTTGGCAGCATCTGAGGAGCTTATTTCATTTGCCTCAAATTCCAGTTGTGTGTGCACTTGCCTTAATACAGAGGTTGAGTCCTCGGCTCCTGTTCATCCCAGAGGGGGCAGATTTTGAATGAGAACTTCTGAGACTTCGTGCTTTTTCTTACCTGTTACCAATATATTTGCCTTACTCATTTACCTTCTGAAACTCACTGAATGTGCTGTATTATCAACAGATTTACTGTAGTGTCTCAAAGTCTTTCCCAAAATGTCACGTTCATGATTTCACTCCAGCGACAAGACCCTTTCCAATGTCTGTGTGTTGTGATGCTCAGCTGGGCTCACTCTGATTGCACCTCCCTGCCTTCTTGTTTTTCATATAAATTCCCTACAGAAGATCAGACTTCCTTGGCTTGTAATTACTCTCTTTTTATGTGCTGAAAATAAACGTGTAACATCCTTTTGTGTGCTTTGGACTCAAACCAGAGTAGAACGTTGAACAGGTGTCCTTAAGCAGGGACTGCTCCAAGATAAGAACATCTGTGGAGATGGATATTCATGTGACCTGAGGGATCCTCTGGGGAGCCAACACTATCAACATGGTGTATAATTTTTAAGACATGCTTTAAACACACCAGGGTGTGTTCTGTGTATGTACACCTAAGCAAACCACCTCACAGGTGGCATGTTTGGAAGAACAGTTTCCTCCCTTGGAAATGAAAGGGAGAGGAAATACATTTACTCCCTTCCTCCCCCAGTATATCATTTTGGAAAGATTTTAACCACATAAAACCATTCCTTTGGTTTATTTTTCCTTTTAAATGATGATCACAAAATCCTTATTAAAGGAAATTACTGTGTGGAAATTACTGCAACAGAAATAATAGAAACAGGGTTTGGGGACAGCAGAGGTGACATCTACCTTTCCTTTACACATCAAGATGTAGCCATAATTAACTCAAGCTGTTCTTACACATTCAGGATAACATAAATAATTCTTATTACTTCTTTAGTTTAGGTTTTTTCCCTCTGTGGGCACTCATAAAGAGGCAGATTGGGAAAAAGGTGTCATGCCCTGGAGATAATCCCTCCTATATTGCTTGTTATTTGAATAGTCTTTCTTACAGAACATTAGCTAGGATCAGATGTTAGGATCCTTCTAATTACAGCTTCACTAAGTAGTTAATTACCTTCTCTTCTAGGAGGTTTCCATCATTCTGTCATATTTCTAAGATGAAACTCAGCATTGCACATTCTTCCTTAGACTGTACAAGAAAGTTTTGTACTTTATATAACCTTTGAAAATTGCATTTATTTTATACAGGAAAGCTGTGGGGTTTTTCATGCTGAAATGCATATTTTTCCAGTACCTGTTTCAGTATCAATATTGGTGGTTAATTAAAAAAGAACCCTAATAAAATGAATTTTCTTAAAACAAAGACATACCTTATGAATAACTCCTATGTGTGTTTGTTCCCCCAGTGCCTACTGCCTTATGGAGAGCTGATGTTTTTGCCTGTCTTTGTTCATTTCCTCCTCTTATAAAACAAGGATGGAAAATATTGGGATAAAATTGGAGGCCAATTAATTTTTCATCCTGGTTTCCTCTGCAGTGCAGCGGAAGAGCTCTGACCCATAGGCTGCCTCCTGAATGAGAAGGGTTGTGGTAAAGGAAGTTGTAGTGATTAAAAACCCCAAAAATGCCACATCTGCAGAAAGTGTGTGTTGCTTTTAATTACTGTCAACTCATTGAAAGTTTGTTTCCTCTCACCCACTTCCTTTGCCATTAATATGTGCAAAGGAAAACGTAAAGCCCTAAAATGATGAGAATAAGGGACAAATCCACCTGAATATTGCTTTAAAAACAAGCCCTGCTGCTGTTTGTCATCTCAGATGTGGACCTGGAATGCTCTTGTGCTTCAGAGGAGCAGCTTTGTAGCTCTCAGAACTGTGACTGTGTGTGCTCAGAGTACAGTTTGGTGGTGCATTGAGTTCCTCTTCCTCTGAGCTTTGTATTGGTCACCAAGTTATTGAATGTGCTCAGTAAATTTATATTTCAAATGTCATGGCTAGCCCAGGGCTCTGTGACCAACTTAGAGCAACTGTTCCATGGAGAACCTTATTTTATATTGTTATTTGTACTGTTTTAATTGTATCATAGTTGTATTGGAGTGGCTTTATAGTTCTCTAACACCTGAAAATGTTTCAAATGTAGTGGCATAAAGTACCTAACTGTGACACTGATTCTTATAGTCTCATTAACTCACTCCTAATTATGTGAAGTGGGAGAGTAATTACAAAAGAGAGATCCAGGTGCTTAAACATAGACCTGTAATGGTATTTTTAACACCTTGGGCTGTCTGAGACCATCTAGACAGGACTGGCAGACACTGGAGGTCCTTTGGTCAGTTGTAGCTGGAGCCAGGCAGGACTGGAGGGCCATTTCTTCCCACAAAGCTCATTTTAAGTTGTTTATGCTTTTAAAATTTACATGTATGGCCTTTCAGCAAATTTATTTGTTGCAGTTAAGATAAACCCACTGTTTTATGCTTTTACTGTTCTCTCTTATCACTGTCTCTTGCTGCCATAAAGTATAAATTCTTTTGTATTTTTTCCCAGAGAGGCCAATGCTGATTGCAATTAAATAAATAGCTAAATGAGCTCTAAGTTATGTTTAATATATTAAAAATTTTTTGAGAAAGCAAATTACCTCATCTGCTGTTACAGCAGAAAGGATTGTCATGATTTTCTCTCCTGATGAGTTTTGCTTTTCCATGAACTGCCCTAGTCCTTTACTGTGAGCCAGAAACATTTTTGGTTCATGGTTCATGTTATTGCTTCCTATACAAGGAATATTAATTCTGCATTTCAGCAAGTTTCCAGTTGGAATAAGAAGGGTATTGCATTTGCTGTATACATTACATAGTTTAATCCAGGTACAGGTGTATGCCAGGAAGCAGATAGCATTTGCAATAATAAGAATAAACTTGTCTAATTAGATCAAAAAGTTGAAACTTGGATGAATGCTATTTTTGCATAGAAATGTACTCAAAATACTGAAAGGAGTCTTTCTAATATAGAGCTTCTTGTACTTTCTGGAAGGTCTGAATGGGTGTAAAATAGGCCAGAAAGATTTTTATCAAAGTATTTCAAAAGTTATGAAAGAAGCAACAGTGAGAAAAGTTTCACTTCAGAAGTTATGAAGAAATATTCAGTGAAGTGGATATAAAAGCTCTGTGAGACAGGGAGGAAATGGGGATCAGTGTGCAGTTGTTTCTGCTGCCACACCTCACACAGGGGAGCTGGGGGAAGCTGTACTCGAAATAATCTGATTTCCTTGTATGAAAGAAGCTTTACTGACACTGTATCAAAGGCTCAGGTAGGGAGTGTCAGTTCTAAGGGCATGAGCACGTCCTCAGTGGGGAGCACCATCAAAATCTCAGAGGGATAGTTATACTCTGATGGGAGTGCCATAGTCAGTATAAACAGTATCAGCCTCCTCTCCATATCTAATGAAGTCCTGTGGTACCCTGGAGGTGTAGGGTAGCCCATAGACCATCAGGAGAGTTCTGTACAGTCACACTCCTGGGGTCCTCCTCGGCTTTTCCCTTGTCCAGCCAGAGATTTGAATGAATTTAGTGTTTGTATGAAATTGCATTAATGCAGAACCACAGAATCACACAATGGTTTGGGTTGGAAGGGATGAGATTCCTCTGAAAATTTCAACCAAAATGGTTCAAATATTCCCAAGAATAAAGTTATTGGAAAGACACTTCTCAGTGGTTTCTATAGACCCTTAGGGTCTGTAATTAGTGAACATTTGAGCAGAGCAACTGTGCCTTATTATATTATGAACAGGAAAGGGGGGCAATAAGGACTGTATAGATAATTCTTGGACTTGCCATGTTTTGAATGTTTGTTTTCCAATCTTGTCTTGTTGCCACGTGGGTGTACAGCAGTTTTCACTGTGAGATTTCCCTGCTTTTGCTCTAGATTGTTGGCTGCCAAGTCAGAAGGGAACCACTGGGCTCCACGGAGCGCTACACTCGCTGGATCAACAGCCTCACCCAGGAGCAGCTCCTCACACAGGTAATTGTGCCTCAGCTCTGATGTTGTGGCAGAAAATAGAGCAGGGGTTGATTTAGATGGATTTTTTCAGTCACTAGCAATACTTGAGAACTTACCAAGCTTATCAGATTCTTGTATCTGTTTGATAAGAGCCAAGGTTGTGCATGTGATCATTACATAATGATGACTCCACACTGAGAAAGAAGCTTTCACTTCAGGTCAGAGTGAGCCTTACACTTCTGTCTGTGGCTAAATACATCTACTTTTGTGTTCTAATAATCAGTTTTCTTTTTAAAAGGTGTATTTAAATACAAAAGGAAAAAATCTTTCATGAGAACCATTCCTCTCCCACCCAAGGCACCGACCACTCCTGTGCCTGTTTGTTTTGCTCATGATCATTTTAAAATAGCAGCTCTTCAAGCATTAAACATTGGGCTCATAACACATGTTTGTGAGTGAGATGAGTCTTGTGCAACTGAAGATGACAGTTTTGGCATAAGGAAAGGTTGTTTCATTAGGCAGGAGGCCAGTGCTGAACTAAGAGAGACTTTGGCAAAAACAAGTTAAGCCATGGAAGAAATCAATCCAGCTTGTGGAGGAATGTTGTGTGGAATATTGGAAGAAATCTAATGGATGGTTAGCAGAAAACATCCCAGCAGGCATTAAGATCCAAGTATTTGGGGTTGGGATTTGGGATGCTATGGTAGGAAGACATTTGGTTTTGATTTCTCTGGATTTAAGTGGCTGAAAAGATTAACATACCCTGTTTGTTAAACTTCATTATAAACTGTCTTGTGTTCCCCATTGCCAAACCCCAAAGACATCCACAGACTCTTATGGGCACTGGAACACAAGGAGAAATCCAGAGACCCTGTTCTAAAGTCAGCAGTGATATTACAGTTCACTGTAATTCACCAAGGGAGAGTAATTACAGAAAAAGTTACCCTTGGAGTGTTTGGATTTGCCTCTGATATGGCATTAGAAAAAACAGAGATTTAAACCAGTGCATTTATCTGACAGCAGCATCTGGATCTCTGTGTTGGAGAAGAGAAGGAAAAAGTTGAGGATGTAAAACCTTCTGCTACACAGTCTGAAGTGTTTCATCTAAATGGCCGCTGGATGGGGTCTTTAATGAATTAAGCTGAAAATTGAAAGAAATATCCCAATTTTGATGTTATTTAAGGCAGGATATGGAAAAAAAACCCCCCTCATTGTAACATAGGGATGTATTGATTCTGATAGAGATGACTTAGTGTAGTGTTTCTGATAGTGGGATGCAAATATAGTGACCTGGGAAGTCCCTTGCAATCTTAGGTGCTTGCAGATACATCTTAAAGCCTTAATTAATCCATTATTTGACAGCTGATTTAGATTCACACATCTCACAAATAGGTTAGGAATTTGAGAAAATACATTGGGTTTGGAACTAGGAGGCTCTATAGCAGAACTTGTGCTATTTATCCCTGAGTTTATTAACAAGCTGAGATTTATAGAATCACACTATTTATGTCTTCCTAATGGATTTTTAATTGTTACCTGCTCTCCACCTAATTGACTGCAGAAACAGCAGTTCCTCAGGGACAGCAGATCTCTGAGAACTCTGTGAAAGTCTGAAGCTTGGAGAGGTTGTGCTGCACCAGCTGCAGGTTGTTAAGCCCCACAGAAGCCCCTTGAAAGGAGATTTTAGGTGCCCAATCACGAGACACAGGGTTGGGGCAGTTTGGCTTTCCAGCTCTGGGGCTACAAGAACTGCTTGATTTCCTTCTCCTGCCTTTGTGCTGTCCTTCTGGGCAGAAATTCAGGTAGGGCAGTGATTATTTTGCTTTTTATTGCTTAAAAAACATGGTGCTGAGGAGGAATTGGGAGTAAAAGCCATCTCAGCTGTGCTCTAAATTATCAGGATATGAATCAATTAGGTAAGGTTAGGGCTGATTTGTCCCACTCCTCTGCTGATACTCCATACACTTCATTTTGGCTGTGCTTTTTAAACTCCCTTCAGTAAATAAACCCCAAGAAAACTCTAATGCTGGAGCTGTGCTAGTAGATTTGTAGAATCTCTGGGAGGAATTCAGGAAAATTTGCTTTAATGTACAGCATTTTGTCTGCAGCAGTTTCCTGGTTGTGAAAGAATGCTCAGCTTTTTTTAGCTGTCTCTGTACTCAATGCTGAGTTCTCTTTCCATCTAATCCTGCATTTCTGTATCACACACATGCAGATTATTTGTGCTGTAAATTGGGGAAACAAGTGACCAGTGGAGAAAGGAAAAACCCAATTGTCAAGATGATAATATTCAAGTTATTGAGCAAACAGCATCCTGTGGCACTGGATTTCTGTACTGGCCAGTGCCCAAAGCCCAGTTTGGAGCAGAGGGTGGGGCAGATATTTTGGTTGGTGCCTTCACACTCTCAGTGCTGGCTCTGGGTTTGTATCAATGGAGTCAATACCAGATTTTGGGATCAAATGTCCCTCCCCTGTCCTCATGCTGAGAAGATCATTCAATACAAAATGCTGCCAGCATTTTAACTTCTCTTTTCCCTCAGCCATGGCCTCTTGATGCTTACCCATCCGTTAAATGTTTCTCTAAACAATTATACTGTAACATTCCAAAGATACTTTATGGTATGCGTGAAATTTCAGAATATATACCCCAGAGAGGGTGGTGGGAGTGGGAGAGTACAAAGACAGCATGGTAAGGAAAAATCCTACTTTTTAAAAGGTTAATATTTGCTTTTTCAAGGTTCTCTTGTGTATAAGTGATAGATGATTAAAGCAGGCTTTATAGGTATGGTGATATAAGCCTTAAAATACATGTATGTGTGTTCTGTAGACTTGCTCTTTCTGGCCAAGAGTGAAAAACCAAATAAAAATGGATAATCTTAACTGTTCAGTAAGTGCAGAGCACAGTGACAGGTACAGGAAGAAAATGAGTCAACAAATTAGGAGCACTGACTGTTTTTGATGTTGGAGCAATGTAGATTAAAACTAATCCAACAGGATATCCGAGTCTGGATTGTGCCTGTGAATGTGACTGAGGGCTGATCATGCAACCCTTCTCCTATCCTGGAAATTTTACTGGGCTGTATGAGTAAAAAGGTCTGAATGGTTTTATGGTTGGATTAATTGCACAAACATTTATACAAGGAGTTTTTAAGGATTGTTGCAGACTGGAAGGAGAAGAGCTGAGTTCATATCCATGTCTGTTAAATCACTGCTCTGGCTTGGTTTAGTCTCCCAGCGTGTGGAGTTTTCATTTCAGCCTGAACCAGAATTCATCTGCTCTACCATTTTTAACTCCCTAAAGACAAGAGACTTCTCTGCTTTCATGGGGTTGTTCCCTCAGAAAGCAGACAGCAAGTTTAGAGTGACACCTGAGGAGACTCCTGCCAAAGGGAATGGGCCTGTGAATGGCACAACTGGACTGTCCTGATGAAGATAAGTAACAGTCTGAGCAAACCATGATGATTGGGGATGTCTGTGTGACTTCTGATACCTGCTGCACTTTGCAGGTTATCCCAGAGCTCTTCCTATTGGATAAATCTGGAAGTTGTCACAGGTGATTTGCAGTTCTTAGATAATTTCCCCTGACCAGCTGAGAGAATAGCAATAATTAACATGTAGTTTCACAGCACACACCTGTCTGTGCTCCCACAGCTGACTTAAATTTCACTGATAGGTTGAAGCTGTGATTCCCTACTTATTAAGTCTTCTTATGTTAGAGTTCAATTAATATTTGATGAAGATTCATGCTACAAATCAGCATTTACTAAGATGCTCAGTTTGGAAATAGATCCAGCATTGTGGTTGAGTCAGAGCATGTGGCTTGTTTTTCAGTACAAGAAGGACCTGACAGTGTGGCTGGACCTCCTCCATAAATTCAGTATTTTGTTGTCATCATGTGCCTCAATGGCAACTTCTCAGTGCTCAAAAGCTGGTAGGAGTAGACTGCAAGTAGGATGAGTTTTCCAGGTGGGTCACAGACTGGATATTGGGCTTAGAGCATCTGTTTTGTCTACTTGCAGCCCAGAAAATCCCATGTTTCTTAGTGCTTGGCTTGGTTGCCTGTGTGTCAGAACTGAAATAATAATTGAAGGAGCAATGAGAAGGTGGATGTGTGCACTGCTTGTTGTGTTAGTAAAGGCAAGAACTGACAGAGGGAAAGGCTTTCTTCCTTAAGAATGAATAAAACATGAAAAGGCTGATTGAAATCCCCTTCACCCCCCCATCTTTACCACTATTAATGGTTCACTTGTGTTTGTTGTCTTTCAATAAAAACGTACTCAACTCTTTCTTGGGATTTTTTTGGTCCCCATTTCCTCTTCTTTCACCCATCTTACCCAAAAGTGTGTCATTAATAGTGAGGACCTGATGCTTTAATACTGAATGAAACAGCCAAAGTCACAAACTGGTTGTTACAGCAGATTTTAGTGGTTTGTATGGGGTTGAGCATATACCATATAACTAAAAAAACCAAGTGGCTGCTTCCTTTTGTGGTTGCTCCTTGTTCTCCTCTGGAGGAGAATGAACCAAAGTTTCACAGGCTCGACAGTGTTTATATTTACATGTGAAAATGTGTGTCAGAGGGTTCATGGAGCTCTAGGAAGTTTAATGAGAAGTGGCTTCCCCACATCTGTGAACTCACAGCACAATTAGAACTTCCCAGTGAGGCTTTATGGAAAGGCAGCTCAGGGTCACATATTTTGAACTTAGAAACAGGTTTGCAGGAGTTCAGAAATGTATCCAGCTTGTGCTTTGTGTGTGTGCACTTTTGCATGAGTTTAAAGGTGTCCCACAGGGGAAGGAGTGTAAAATAACTGGGATTTTTCCTCTTCGTATTTTGTTTGATAATTTGCATGCTTAAACCAGGCTGGAATGTGGTTCATAATACATGGTAATGTTTAAATGGGAGAGAAATATTATAATATAGTATAAAAGCAACTTGTGACTACAATAAGTTTGGCTTTATTCCAAAAAGGGCTTGATGAATGCAGGATGGATCTTTGTATGGCAGAAAAGGCAGGATGTGATTTTGATGGACACAGAAACTAAACAGACACAAAAAGTTTATCTCTGATTTGAGCCACAATTTGTTCCAGCTGATATATTCTTGCATTCTAACTAATTAATCATACCAATATGGAATGCGGCATGTGTACATCCTAAAGACTGTTTTTTCTGATGACATTTATCTAGAGATGGGCAGGTAATGTCAAGAGTAAAGGAAAACTGTCAAGGATTAAGTTTTCAGAAATGATTATTTGCTTTCTGAGTTATTATTCCCATTTATATTTTCTAAATAGTTCTTTAAAAATAGGGCAAGATGTTTAAATAGAATCAGGACTTGGTTGATAATGTAGGGATGCACTTAGGGAGCAACTAACAACTTCCAGTTTCTAAGTGCTCCACTTACTGTTGTTTGATGTTCTGGATTTATCCTATTTTGTTCTGGCTCACAAATAAACAGCCCTTAAGTTTCACTCTGGGCTTCTGTCTCATTGCCTTTTACAGTTTAAGGAAATTTTGTCTAACAGATAAGGGACAAACCCCAGTTTTTGTGTTAAAAAGACAGATGAGATATTGGAGCCCTGCACTTATTTTCCTCTTTCAGAACAAAAAGCCCACTCCAAATACAAGTTTCCAACTAATTCAGTGATGTTGATTTTTCAGTTGCTCATCTACATGTGAGAGCACAGAGCAGATCCACCCTTCACTTCCTGTCATTTGCTTTCTTTGAATTTGATAATCAAAGTTGATTCCACAAAAAAGGGGAAATATTTTTACTGTGGCTTCCAGTGTAATAAAAATTGTTGATTTCAAACATATTTTATCTGCAAGAGAGCTCCCTATTATAGCTTTATATATAGGAAAAAGCATTTCTTTGTCTCTTGCAGCTGAGCATTGAACAGTTTTCCACTGGTTTATGAACTGTGTGGGAGCTGAGCTTGAGTTAAGCACATTCTATTTATTATTGGAAAATAACTTCCCTTTTTGGTTGCAGATTTTAGTGATAAAACCCCTGGGCCAGATTTTCAGGAGAGCTCAGTAATTTCTGTGGTAATTGAGGTGTGAGAGCATCATATCCCATAGCAGGTAACAAGGCCAGTTTGATCTGTCACAGTCAAAATTTTGTTCCCTAATATTTTTTTTACACTGACCTCACCCTGCCATGTTTGGCATTTGTCTCTACAGTAGTTGTTGCTTTTCTGATTTTCTGGCTACTTAAGGAAGTTGAGTTTTAAAATATTTACATCCACCATATCCTCTCAGAATTATTAACAATGTGAGTTATACTGTGATGTTTGAAGGTTTTTTTTCCCTTTCTGAGTTGTAAAAAAAGCCAGATTTGTATCCAGTCCAGCAGCTTTGGAGTATAAGGCTCCAGATTTAATGAGTGCTGATTAGCCCAGCTGGTTAGAGCACAGTGCTAATCAGGCTGTGGGTTTGATCCCTGGAGGGGCCGTTCACTTCCCAGTGGGACTCGATGATCCTTGTGGGTCCTGCCTGTCCAACTGAGAATATTCTGTGATTCTGTAATTTGATTTTTATGGTTTTTTTTCATAGTGAGAGTGGGACAAACTGGGACATGGGGTTTGTATTCTGTTTGTACAGCCTTGGCTGTGATGAGAAGCTCTTGAGCTGAAGTTGTGCAAAGAAAAGCATCACAGTGAGCTTGTCAGAGCATTGACTCGGCTCACAGAGCTGGGAATGGTGTAAGAGCAGACATTTGTCTGGTCACTTAGGGCAACTCCATGGTCTGTAGGGGGAGCAGCACAGCTGGTGCCCCCAGGCAGAGGTTCAGGGCAGCAGTTTGAGAGCCAGGGCAGGTGAAGGAGGCAGAGATGCCACATGCCCTGTGGTGAGCTGGGAGAGCCAACCCTTGCCCCAGGGAAAGGTACAGGTGGGCCTGGCAGGGCATGGGGAGCACAGTGAGGGGAGAAGCTCCTGCACCTGTGCCTGGTGTCACTGCTGGTCCTGTGCCACCCCCTGGGTGGGGCTGTCTGTGCTGGGGGTGGGCTGAGCCTTTGGCATCACTTAGTGAGCGCTCCCACCATGCAGGGAAAAGCAGGAATGCAAACCCAGCAGCTCATTTTCTAAAGAGAATTCCTTAATCATAGAATCAGTTGGGTTGGAAGAGACCTCCCAGATCATCAAGTCCAACCCTTGGGCCAACTCCACTCCCTTTACCAGATCATGGCACTCAGGGCCACTGCCAAGCTCAGCTGAAAAACCTCCAGGGATGGGGAATCCACCCCCTCTCTGGGCAGCCCATTCCAAGGCCTGAGCAC
>JAWWLZ010000043.1:8807900-8825164 GCA_035041345.1 Poliocrania exsul | reverse complement strand
TCAGCTGAGCTTGGCCGTGGCCCTGAGTGCCATGATCTGGTAAAGGGACTGGAGTTGGACCAAGGATTGGACTTGATAATCTTGGAGGTCTCTTCCAACCCAACTAATTCTATGATTCTAGACCCACTACAGGATTGGGCCTAAAGCAGTTCTTTTTGTACACCAAAACCAAAGAAAATGCATAATGCTGCACAGATGAACCAATTGCAAACAGCTGTTGGAGAGAATTGTACAAAAGGCATGCTACAATTTAAGGTGGTCCTTAAATGACAGCAGCTGGAAGTGTTTATTTCCAAAGCATCATTTTTTTGACTTATTTAATGAGATTAAGTCTTTAAAACCTACCCAAAAATTGGGTGTTGTCAAAGTAGATGGAGAAAAACAAAGAGCCCTTGAGGTTGTGCTGCAAAGAAGCACATGCTTCAAAAGTAGGAGTCCAACAAATACATCATGTCACAGAGAATGTTAAAAAATCCCCCTGTTTTTCTGGAAAAGCCAAGTAGTGCCATCCCCTCCTGCTGTGACAGAATCCACTCTGCTGTCCCTTTCCACCTGCCATGAAAACCACGCTGAGCTTTGGAGGAAAAGCCCGTTCCACTTGGCTCAGTTGGATGCCACACTTGACAGAGCTTTTAGAAGGTTTTTCCTCAGGAAGCCAATTACAGGTTACAGTTGTAGCTTCATTTAAATCAGTGCTGTATTTCCACAGGCTCTGGGCACCCTGATCTTGCTTCCAGCCTTCTCACCACAGGTTACCATTGCATTTGTTTAAGGAAATAAAAAAAAAAAGATAAAGAAAATTATAAATCTGAGTTTTACAGAGCCAAGGTACATTCTGTTGCTTGCTTGTGGTCTTTAGAGAACCCTGCACAGTCCAGGGTATTTCTGGGTCAGTGATTTTTCTATTTTGATGGTGGAAAGTGTATAGACTTATCCTCCAGTGCTTTTATATTGGGCTTCCTTCTGTTGCCTTTGAGAAAGAAGCTGAGGGATGTTTGCATAGAAGGCTGGAGCTTTTCTGTACAGTTGACATAGTCAGGCACAATAAGGACTGCTGAGAGACAACTCCCTGAAAAGGAAATGAAAATGATGTTTATAAAACCCCACAATGTGCATTTCCAGGAGAATGAAGTGGCAGGCAGTGTGTGAGGAGACAAGGTAACCACAGGCAAATGTGCTTCTCTTTTTGGCACTGAGTTTTTCTGTCATGCCTGGTGTCTTTAAGCAGCAAAGGCAAAATGAGATGATGTTTATATTTCTCTACATCTTCCTGGTGGGGAACTCTGGGTGAATTCCAGCTTGTGCTGGGTCTGGCTCTTTGAAGTTTGGGTCAAAGTGCACCATTTCTGGGCTTTTTATTGAAGCAGATATTTTGGTGAGAGCAGTTGTTGCAGCATCCTGAGCAACCTGAAGTGTTCTCACTGTTCTTTCCCTCTATGATGTCCTGCAAATTCTTTGCTCTGTTTTTGGTTTTATTTTTCTTCAATTTTTGCGTAGAAGACATAAAGAGGAAGGAGTAAGGTGTGATCTGTTTGTCAACAAGTTTGTTTCTCTCCAGTTGTGTAATTTTTGTAAGTGTTGAAATTCTGATTTATGTAAACCTTTAGAGACTAAAAAATGAGGGAAAATACAACTGGAATCCTCCACTTGAATAAATAAAAAGCCCATCAAATTTTCCAGACTTAATCAGGTTGCAGGACAAGTTGAGAGAATACCCACTTTGAACTGAGGCTGTCAGGGGCTGGGAGAGGTTTTGTTGTAGAAGAACCACCTACAATGCTATATAGAAAAAGCAGAACTAAAAGTACAGATATAGTGAAAGTACAACTAAATTTCCAATGAGTTGCTAATCCCAATTGACATGAAAATTGTAGTAAGAGCCTTTTTTACCAAGAGGAAGTTCTACCTCATTGCAAAAAAAGAGAAGTGTCTCAAAGAAACCTCCCCCTGTGCCAGGAAAGGGGGCAGAGATGGTGGAAATTCCTCTCAAACAATCTGATGTGGCCCTCAAATGAAAAGTGATAAGTGAGTTCTGTTGGTTTTATTTAGAAAAGCAGAAATATTGAAAAGGGGATAAAACTTGTGGGTAAAAAATTCACTCTTAGTTTCAAGCTTCTAAAAAAGGAATTTCATTTGATTGTTGGGAGTTGAAATGTTGCCTGGTACTGAAGATTGTCTGTCCTGTAACAGCCTGGCGAGCTGTGATATCAGAAAAGCCAATAAATAGAATATTTTGGCAGAGAAGTGTTTAAACATAAAGGAATTTTGTATCCTTACTTATAGGTAATCAGTTGAGTTGTTTGTCATCTTGAATTACATTCTTCAATGCAAATCATAATTTAAAATATAACCTAAAGGAAAGATTTGTTAATTTTTTTTCTTCTCAGTTTCTTCAGTCCTTTCATTCAGACAGGAGGGGATGATGCTCTGAGGAGGTGGCATCATACCCTTTAGAAACAAAAGAGAACAGTGCTTGTTATTTAATAGTTATATAAATATTCCCCCTGTCTCTCTATATTCTTGTTCTTTGGCTTTCTCATGCAGGTCCCTGCATGGCAGTGCCACAGAAGCCTCAGCAAAGCTCAGCTACATTCCCTTGGGGGCTTGATTTATATTTCACATCAGGGCCAAAGTAAAGAATAAACTGAAACCAGAGTCCAGTGCCATCCAGACTTTGGATATGGTTCTTGGATTGGAGACCTGTGTTGCCAAAAAAAAAAAAAAGGCAATCTTGCAATAAATTAAACCCCACACTCCTAATTCACTGGCTATTGTGTGGCTGGACAGGAGCTGGCTGGACACTTATGGTGTGAAAAGCCAACGAGGGTTTTTCCTTCTGAGATCTTTCCAAATGCTTCCTTCAGCTGCTGCTGCAACAATAAATAAACACAGGAAAATAAAAACCAAAGATAAAATGATTGAGCCTAAATCCCTTAATTACAAGGTTTATATAGGCAGGTAAGACTGTTCAGAAGTAGCATGAAAAATCCCTGTATTTTTTAGTGGAAGTGCTGCATAATGTGCATAATCCACTAATGAAATGTAATCTCTTGGTGAGAAATGTATGTGATAAATCTTCAGCAAATAGTAAGCCACTGTACATAGGGAGAGTCCAGTCTGTGCTTCCAGGGCATTTCCCAAGATAAATTTACCCCATGAATGAGGCCCTTAGTTGTGAACTGTTGAACAGAATCTAAAAGAGGAGCCACATTGGGGTTTCCAGGCTGGAACCTCCCCCAGGGAGTTCATCCTGCTGCCTGTGGCTTGGGCTGTGTCAGCACTGCTGGTTCTGAGCCCTGGCAGGGCAGGAGATCCAACAAACCTGAAATTGGGCTGGATTTGAACACCACAAGGAAGGGGTTCTCTTTTTCAGGGTTTCTTTTTCTGTAAAATGAGTGGTCAGCCTTATGTACTGGTGCCTCAGAAAAGCAGGAGGACAAACCCCAGGGATGGAGGTGGCCCTCAGTGGTCAGCACTGGCCACTTTTGGCCAGAGGGTTAATGGGGGAACAGATGAAGAGTTTGATCTACTGTTGACATCAAACCAGCTCCTGTGCACTGAATTGTGAAGTGTGTGCAACAATTCTGGGTGAAGTTCATCCATTCTTTACTGTCCAACAGAAAATAAATACCAGTCACAAAATGGTGAAGTGACTCATTTGGGGGAGGAAAAAAGCCCTGACAATTGTATGGTGGCTTAACTGCACAAAGTGACTGAATGTAACTGCTTTTATTACTTACATTATTAAGTAGCTGTTAATTCACTACTCCAGCTCTGAGAAAACAAGAACAAGGCATGTGGTATTGGAGTAAAATGCTTGTTTGTGTAATTTGGGGAAGAAAAAAGCAGAAAATGTCTTCAGCTCATTGTCAAAGCCCCTATGTCTGGCATGAACTGTTTTAAAAGGCATTGTTCTCATTTAAAACCCTCATTAATCTCGTCTCACAGCCTCGGATTGTTGATTTTTATCCTCCTCCTATGCAGTTGCTCCTTTTTCAAGTATATTTTCCTAATAATTAACTGAGTTACAGCCAAGCAAAAGATATTTGGGCTGTTCAGAGCTACAAGGCAGAGCAGTCCTGTCCCTTTGTTTTCAGGAGAAATGAAGACTATGGGGAGGTCTGTAGCAAAAGCAAAATTTGGGGTAGAATGAAGACCTCCATTGACTCACTTGGTTGATTTAATAAGTGGAATTAAAGCAAAACATGATCAGTGTGATGGGGACTAATAGAGAGTTGCCAGATTAGCCCAACCACTGACTGAGAACACCCAAACCGGCTGCTCTTGGCAATCTGTGAGTCCTTTGCTGTTCACAGCTGAACCAAGTGCAGTATTTTTTCATGTTCTTATGTAGAACTGAGCTTGCAGAGAGCTCCTGAGACCTGCCCTGGCTGTGGAAGGATGTCCTGGCTCACAGGCAGCAGGGGATGTGCAGAGAGAGCAGAAGGGACATCTGTGTGTGAGCAGAGAAAATGGCAGTGGTGGCTCTGGGTTGTTTTTCATTAGATCTTTTAAGATTGTTTCATAGATGCTGGTGTAGTGCCTACAAAAATGGTGAAAATAAGAAAGGTAAATGTGTGGGAGGTTTCTAGTTAAGAGTTACTGGAAGTAAGACATTACAAACTAATTTTCACACAGTTGTAAAGCAAAGGTGTGTGTTCATTTCTGCCCTTTGCAGGTCTAAACAAAGCAGCAATGATGGTTTTATTTTTTTAATGAAGCATCATTCAGCATAGAGTTTGTCTTACAGTAAATGCATATTTCAGATTGAATTCAATAAGGTCTTTGCTTCTGTCTTTTTAAGCTGCTGTTCTTTGATATTTTGCTTTACACAGGTCCTACCCTCTCTCTCTCTCTCTCCCCTTTCTTCATCATCCCACCCATTTGCTTGCTGGTACAAGGGTTTAAACAGCTCCTCAATGAGCTAGTTCAGCTCTTCACAAAGGAAAGAAAGTTCTCCTGTTTGTTTAATGTGCTTGATGGAGGTGTGGAGGAGCCCCTGTGCTGCTCAGAGGAGGCAGAAGAGGGCAGGTGTTAATGAGATCTGTGTGGAGTTGCAGCCAAAAGTTAAGAGCTGCTGAGCTTGTTTAAGAACTCCTTGTTGCCCAAAACCCTGAGTGCCAGCAGGGCAGCCCAGCACCCTCTCCTGAGCTGTTCCTGGTGCTTCTCTCCTTCTGAAGGAGCCAGTTTAGCTTGCTGGGCTGGTAGGAAATAGAGAGAAAACCAAATATTTTTTTTCTTGGCTGGAAAGCTGCATTGAGCTACTGAGGGTTCCAACAGGGGGGCTGCAGCAGGAGAAGTTGTGGGGAATGTGTGGCCAGGAGGGGAAAAGCAGCAAATCCTCCTGAGAACTGCAGGTGCAGCTCAAGCATCTTGCAGAGCTCCAGGTCTGTGGTGCAGCCACACAGG
The DNA here is from genome assembly GCA_035041345.1 of Poliocrania exsul. Taxonomy (NCBI): domain Eukaryota; kingdom Metazoa; phylum Chordata; class Aves; order Passeriformes; family Thamnophilidae; genus Poliocrania; species Poliocrania exsul. The sequence goes on along the minus strand of JAWWLZ010000043.1, from coordinate 8,819,755 downwards.
ACAGCAGAGCTCCTCTCATGGCTTGGTGCCACCCAGGAGCAGCCACACAGGACAGCAGAGCTCCTCTCATGGCTTGGTGCCACCCAAGAGCACCCACACAGGACAGCAGAGCTCCTCTCATGGCTTGGTGTCACCCCAGAGCACCCACACAGGACAGCAGAGCTCCTCTCATGGCTTGGTGTCACCCCAAAGCACCCACACAGGACAGCAGAGCTCCTCTCATGGCTTGGTGCCACCCAAGAACTCTGCCACGCTCCTCCCTCTCACTTCCTTTTTCTCTGTTGGTGCCACTCTTTTTTGCCAGCTTAGCAAGCTGAGTCAGGCCATCCTAGAGAGCTGCAGGAGGGCCAAAACCAGTGCCAGGGAGGGGATGGGCATTTGGGACTGGGAAGGGGTGGTGGGCATGGGGAATGTGGAGAATCTCTTCCCCTTTTGTCCATGGGCCAGTCCTGTTGAACTCATGGCGTGGCACTTCCCATCAAATCAGCCTGACAGAAGTTATTTATTTATCAAAATTTCACTCCCCTGTGTCTAGAGGAGCACCCAGACTGTCTTAGCACCTTTTCTGTGCCTTTGTCTCTCTTCCCAATGTCACCAGTTCTGTGGCTCTCACCCTGAACACGATGTTTGCAGGTCCAACACTTGCCCTGAATGTTCATCAAGAAACAGAATAAAGCCAGTTTGTTCTTAAAATTACACTTGATCTTGCAGGTCATATGAAGTATTGTCTGTACACATTATTTTGAAGCTAAAATGAGGACATTTAAATCTTGATTTACAGACTTATGAATATGAATCATGGAAAGTTCTGTGTCTGTCCTAGCATTGTATTGCTGATGGTGGAGGAGCAGTTGGGTAAAGGGTTGGTTGTTTGAAGTGTTTTCTGATGAAGACTTAAAAGTCATATTTATATTTAAAAAAAAAAGTTTAAACCAAGATAGCATCCTTATTTAAAAAGAAAGGAAGATAACCTACGTGTTTCAGCTTCCTGTTTAAAAAGACAGTCTGGCAAAGCCAAAGGGGGGTTTAGCTGGGGGGGCATTGCTGGTGATGGTGACTTTTCTAACAGGCTGTTTATACAGCAAAGTACCAGACAAAAAATTGCTGCCAACTGTTATGTGTGTTTCAGAAGAACACAGGGCAGTAAAAGTAAGGCTTGTCCAGCCAGTCTTGTGCAGACAGTTTATGTAGCAGATAAATTGATCCTCTTCATGTTACCAAAATACCTGTAAGGATTTCGTTGCTTTATTCACAGGTCATCAAAATACATTCTCTTAACATTAGTTTTAATCTTTATTTTCTCCTAATTCCTGCTTATTTGCCATGGTAGAATGAAACTGCTCCTTGTTAGGGAATCAGAAGTTACAGCTGGAAATTCTAACAATGTCTGTGATTTCTCCCTTAAGAAAATAAGTTGCAATTCAGCTTTAGTTTGTTAGAGGTTGCAGAAAATGTGTATATTCAGTGTGCTCTCCATTAGACCAGTACCCCTGGATTAAATCAAAAATACATCCTTTGGAGAAGCTTTTTTGGGGAAATTGTAGAGCTAATTTGAGGTTTTTGGAAAAAAAAAAACAAAACAAAAAAAGAATTATTTCATGCAATATAAACTTAGTCTTACCTAAGAAATGGATTTTCAGAAAATGGAAGCTAAGGATCAAACTGTAATGAACTGAAACAATCCCTGCCTTCCTCATCTATGGAATTTTAATTTGCTGGTTTAGGAGGCATAACAGTGGTTATAGAAACATACATTGAAAAGCACTTTAAAATCTCAGGGCATCCAAGGAATTTGAAACACCTGTAGGCCCTGAATAATACTAATTGATATCTGTGAGGACTTTATGAAATCCACACAAAAGATAGAATTTTGAGTGGCTTAAACCTTTATTGACAATTCAATACTGACAAGAAGTTGCTGGAGCCTCTCTCCTCCCTCCCATCTCTCCCCTTTAACCTCAGAATGACTGAGCTGGATGGAAATGGATCACTCAATTAAATGTTGCTGAGAGCCTCAAAGGCTCTAACAAAAGGTAGAGGTGCACAGCTAAGTTTCTTAGAGCTTTTCTGACTTTGTCAGAGCTCTTCAAAAATCAAAAGCAAAATAAATTTCTGCTTGTATCCAGGATAATGCTGAGCTCAGTGTCAGGATGAAATATCCAAACAACTGGCTGCAGCAGATGCAACTCTGCACCTGCAGCTCTGGGTGTTTTTCAGATGTTTCTATATCTATCTATCTATCTATCTGTCTATCTATCTATCTATCTATCTGTATTTAAACAGCATTATATACTCATATTATGTATATGGACACACATAGATTATATGCAGTTACACAAAAAAGTTACAGAATACCAGTGGGTTTATAAGTAGGACTGGGGAAAATAAGTATTTAGTGTTTTCTTTTGGATAGAATGGGGTGAAAGTTAGGGAAAAAAGGCAGGAAGTTATGCTATATAGGTGATGACATGAGGGTATTAAAGTCCTGTCAGGAGAGAAGAATTTCAATTAGCAAATTCTATTATAGGAGCTTTAGACATTGCCACTGTGTGTAATCTCAGGCACTCATTGTTGGTAAATAGCTCTTGTCATGGGTTTGGCAAAATCATGTATTTTCCTCTTGTGTAAGTGCTGTGTGTTTGGAGCAGAAGACAAAAGTGCATATGTGGGTGTGTGGTTCTTGTTTACAGCCTTTCCAACAGCTCTCTAATTAAATTCTTCTTCTGATTATGTTGTGCAGGCAGCAGAGCATCAAAATTCCTGGATGTGTTTGTTCTGCTGCAGAAACTTTGTGTTGTTCCACCAACTTTATTTCCCCCTCAGTTTTACATATTCCAACTGTTGTTCCTGTGCTTGTAGCTGTGCAGAATCCAAAGCCAGGCCTTTAGAATGGACAACTGCCAGATCCTCATGCCCTTGAGTCTCATTATTCCCACAGGCAGGAGGAGACCCCCTCGTTCGTGGGCTCTGAAGTGTTGCAGTTGTTGGTGTGCCCTGGCCTGACTGGGCTGTTAACATGAGTGATGGAACAAATGGCCATATTGGCTTTCACTGGGCAGCACAGCAAAGTTCTGTGTGGATTTTAAAATAGTAATTCATCTTGTAAATACCCTTAGAAGCCTTGTTTGACAGCTCATTATTTAAATCCTTTAATCTAGGGAATTTTTCCTTACGTAAGATTTCCAGCAAAGCTCTTCTCCTGCTGGATTTGGATGGTTGTTTTAATATCATCACAGCTTGCAGTTCCTCATTCCATAATCCTGTAGAAAAAGCACTAACAGCTTCTTGAAGATGCATTTTCTGCATGACATTGGTAATTTGAGCTGACTTTTTCAGATTTGTATTGGGGGAGATGATGGGGCCAAGCCTGATTTCCATCAGTGAACTGTGGCAGGGATTGAACAACAGACCTCCTCATTTTTCAGGGCTCCCTCTCTTGGGAATTACAGTGAAAATTAAGGATGGATTAAGGCAAGACCCACAGCTCTAAGTGAGGAACTTGAGGATTCACTATGTGTAAACTCCAGGTCAGAGGACTCACCTGTGAGAAAATGTGGTGAACTGCCACAGGTGGTCAAGGGAAGAGAATGACTTTCATAAGACCATGGAATAGTTTGGGTTGGAAGGACCTCTAAGATCATCTTGCCATGAGCAGGGACACCTCCCACTAGCCCAGGTTGCTCAGAGCTCCATCCAGCCTGGCCTTGGACACCTGCAGGGATGGGGCAGCCCCAGCTGCTCTCTCTTGGACACACTGTTAGTGCTGGGAGCTTTGGGGTGTCTCTGAGATGGGTGTGGGCTCCTGACAGGGCCCCTGTCTCAGGGGATGGAAGGATTCTGACATCTGTGCTGCAAGCTGAAAAGGGTGGCAGGTGAGAATGGATCAGGTTTTCAGCTGGTGCTGGTTTGCGTGGCTGCTCAGATGAACCCCAAACTCTGTGTCAGAGATAACATGAGTGCTCTGCTCAGTCTCTGAGTCCACTCAGTGTTTCTCATTTCCTTGAACATGCTTTGAATGAAGACAAAGAGTGGACTCATGCAGGATCCCCATTATTAGTTTTAATAGTTTATCCAAATTGTCAGGTGGCTGAAGCTGATTATTTGTTGTTGACAGAAGGACTGCGTAGGGAACTTGTCCCAACAAGCAGTAATTGTGTGATTAGGAGAGTTTAATAAAGAAAAGGAATTCTAATTCATTCATACTACTCTGGTTTGTTGACAGTTAATGTCATTTTCATTGAATGAAATCTATCAGTGGTGCTTATATTTTCAAGCTATTTGGAAGTGCTGGTATTCTGAAGCCCCATTGTTTGCATCTAAAACCTAAGTGAAAACCTGTAGGAATCAGGAAATATTCCTAAAAAATTAATTTAAAAAAAAGTAAAACCCAAGTTATATTAATCTTTGTTCCAACAGTTACTCAAGGTCTGGGGTTTATGATGTACTCTGTATTAATACAGGTCTATTAATTCCAAATGTATTGGTCTGGAATAGTTTGAGTTTGAAAGTGATGCTTAGTTCCCATTTTTTGTTAAGAGCAAATGCTGATTTCCTGCCCTGATACTGCGTTAGTGTTCAGTGTGGATTTGCACCCAGAGCAGCAGTTGCCTTACACTTATATGGGAGGAGAAATGTCCATGTGGACGTGTTCTAACACTTTAATAGTGTGTTATTTTGAAATAAGAAAGATTGCAAGCACTTCTTGAACTGATGGAGAACTTTCCTGAGGGATGAGGAGGTTTTTGTGGTGGAATACAGAGAAATAAATATGTTCAAAAATGTCTCAAAATAATTAGTCTGTACATAGTGGGAGAGATTGTGCTGACAAAGAGGAGGTGCAGGATCCTGGCTTTGGGAATGGCTGAACAGTTCCTGGGGAATTCCTCAGGGCAGATGGACCTTCACTGCAGTTCCTCCAGTAGAATGTAACCAATACAAATGTGGTTACTAGTCCAGCATCTTTACCATTTATATATTTATAGCTGGGTAGGACTATTCTTTGCCTATTCAAAAATAATCTGCTGATCCAGATAATAAAATTATAAATCTCTAATTATCCTCTCTGCCTCCATATGGATGTGCATTGGATAAAATTAAATTAATTAGGTTTTTTTCCCGGGGTCTATTTTTTGGTCAGGCTGGAGATTAACTGTCAAATCTGAGCACTTTCATTGTGACAGGAAATAGTTTTTTGATAGTGAGCCATAATTTACGATATAAATCCAGGCTGAATCGGGCATTGTGATGCAGATGACCCAGTGGCCTGGGTGCTTTCTGAAGTTGGGAGCTGAATGCTGGTTCTTACAAGTCCTCACTTAAAACAGGGAGGGAAGGAGGGAGAACTGGGCAGAAATTCCCACAGCTCAAAATATTTCTAAAGCTGCCTAACAAAGCAGCTTTAACTCTCTGCATAAAGCTTTCTCTAAGCAACTTGGTGGGTCTGGCATAAGTATCAACTTTGAACAAGATTTTCATTTCTAATCTCTTTTCCTGTCTCAATACTGAATTATGTTGTGAGTTTTCAGATCATGCTTGTCTCAGTGTGACATGGGGAAGCTGCCAAAGCTCACAGCCCACAGTGGCATCTCTGGGTGGATTCCTGAGACTTCTGACCTGCTGGAACTGCACTGGAGCCACTCATGGCACTCATTCCTAACAGCAGGGAAATGTTCACCCCATTTCTTGAAGTGAGACTCCATTGCACTATCCTAAGTCTCTTTTTAGGTCCTATTCTTGTCTCACAAACTCTTGTGATAGGATGGGAAATACATGGGGGGGAACACAAATACTGCAAGCAAAAAATATGATTTTGGAACATGAGGTATGCACTTCTATTGCTGCCTTTTTCTGTCATCAGTGTATTCCTGCAGGATTTGTTACAATAAAACATTAAGCATTTGTCTCAGAGGCAGCAATGCTGCTTGGAAGTGAAAATATTTACTCATGGGCACTGGAGCTTTAGACTTACAATTTTTGCAGTGTCAGCTTGGGACAGAATTTCACCACCTTGTTGCTGCAGGTGTTTTCTTACCCAGAATCAGGGATGTCTGTAGGGTCAGAGCGATGTTTCTGAAATGTGTCTGTTTAGCTGTGGCATGTTTGTTATGCAACAGGGTTATAAATGCACAAAAAGGTTTTGTTATGCTCAATAAGGTTATATATTCACAATAAGGTTAAATATTCACAATAAGGTTTTGTTATGCTTTTACAAAACATATATGATAAAACATGACTAAGTCATTAACTCCTAACATGAACATTTACTGTCTTAGAAGTGCAAGGCAAAAATCAGTGGGGGCCTTTTTCCCCACCAGGATTTACTATCCATCTTTCCTGTATACCTCTGCAGTCATGTGCAAGTATCAGCTCTTGAAAAGAGTTGAAAAAAGGCATAAGTATTGGAAATGAATAATAAAAACTGTCAGATTTCCTGTATGTCTTTTTTCAGAGTATTAGGTACTGATGGCTGGGAAAGCCTGGTTAATCTGCTGAGGGAGATCAAAAGGAAAAATAAGCTTCAGTTCAATTTAGTGTTGCCTGAGATTTATGGATCCTGTGCTGCTCCTTTGGCTCATGTCTGGTTTTTAACCTGTAATTCTGGAATTTGGCAGGCTGTTTTCTCCATAGAGGTCTGTTTGCTGTCTGGTGAAGCATCACTTGGGCAGTATTAAAGTCCATGTGGAAAGTACAAGTGCAATTCCCCTCTTTTAGTTTTCTTCCTCTACAAAAAGACACTCCCAGTAAACAAAGTGTTAAACCAAGGCAGGGATGTTGTTGTGTCACTCCCAGTAAACAAAGTATTAAACCAAGGCAGGGATGCTGTTGTGTCACTCCCAGTAAATAAAGTACCAAACTAAGGCAGGGATGTTGTTGTGTCACTCCCAGTAAATAAAGTATTAACCCAAAGCAGGGATGGGGTGTTGTGTTTCCCTATTTTAGTTTCCTTCTTCTACAAAATGATAAAAAAGACACTCCTAGTAAATAAAGTATTAACCCAAAGCAGAGATGTTGTTGTGTCCCTCCCAGTAAATAAAGTATCAAACCAAAGCAGGGCTGTTGCTGGGGGTGTCCTCTCTGCAGTATGAAGTGTGTGGGTTCCTGCTCCTGTGCAAGGGCTGGTTGCATGTCGGTGTGTGCTGTGTTCAAGGCTCTTGTTCCAGAGGATGCTCTCCAGTGGTAAGAGCAGGGCTTGGAGCCCAGCTTGGAGCACAGCTGGAGTGTGTGGAACAACTGCCAGCTCTTAGTCCGGTTGTTGCTGTGCTGGAGGAGGCAGGGTGGGTTCCCCCTAATCCCCAGGTATGTGATCCATATTGACACACGGAATGAGGCGGAACTGTGAACAAGCTTTGGGTTTGCTTGGATTTATTTTGGTGGATGCCCAATGGATATTCTGTAAAAGTGCATCCCCTGGGATCTCTTCCCAAGCTGCTGCTGCCACCCTTCTATCAGTGTCCCATTCCTCCAGCCAGGGCTGTGTGGGATGCCTGCACAGACCTCAGCCTTGGAGCACATTCCTTTGTGGAGAGACAATTAGAAACTGTTTGACTCTTTTCCTTGCTCATCTGTAATTTCTGCTTTCTGTGATACACAAACTTGCAGAGAAAAAAGTAAATGTTAATGGCAAGAAGTAGTTTTTGATTAATGATCAAAATCATTCTCTCTGTGTTCCATGTGTTGTATGAAATCTGTAGGAGAGATTTATATTATATATTCCAATAGCCTTTACAGCTCAGCAAAGAGTGAGAAAATATTAAAATTAATTTACAGATATCTATTTGATTTAGGATGGATTTAGAAATCTCATCAATAAACCAGTGTAGATTAAATGAAATCAAATCCACATGTTTTGGTCTGTAAGTGCAGACATTTATAAAGGGAGCTGGTATATCATGTTGCTTTTGTTTTTCTTTAAGATGACTTCATGTGAATTAGACTCAAGTGTGGAGTTGCAAGATGTGTTGGAACATGTTGAAGGGTATTAGCCATGTACCCAGCTTCCCCTGCTCTGAGCTGGATGGGCAGATCTGGGGGCTTCTGAGTCCTTGCTGGGATGGAATGAGCTGATGAAAGCAGCAGATATTTCTTGTCATAGTCTAGTTCCTCTATCCATGCAAAATCCAATTTTTTTCCCTGAACAAAGCATAAAGGAAGCAAAGCTAAGCAATTGCTTTGCTCACTGTTCCCAGCTTTGTGGATTTTTCTACAAGTTCTTGCAGTCTCATCTGCAGCTTTTGGGTCCTGCCCAAGGGCCCTTCACAGGTTGCTTTATTTTCCATCTCCTCCCCCAGCTCCCTTTCCCTCCTCATTTTGCTTCAGTTCCCTATTCCATAGTGGAGCTTCAGTTTAGGTTGGTTTTGGTGCATGAGGATCAGAGACCACAGTTGTCCTCTTGAGAGAGAGTTTGGTCACTGCACTTGAGTGCAGAGCTGAATTTTAATCTTCCTTTATCTTTGTGTCTTTCTTCCACTTGTGATTATTTTTCTTTTCTTTTCCCAGAGGACACTGATGTTCTACCTTTTCAAACACAAAAAGAAAAATTTATGTTCTGTTCCCCAGTGATGCTCTTTGATCAGGAGATTGTGTTAACAGTTTCTCTTAATTTTGAGACCAAGAGAGAAATGCCTAAGGGTGACATAAATCATCCATGAGTTCCAAGAGCTTCTTTTTAAGCAAAGAATTTTCTCCTTACAGGATTGAAACTTGTGATCTGTCATCAGAACAGTGAGTTACTTAATTGGGATTTTAACACCATGTTATATCTTCTGTTGAATTTAGGGGAAATTATTTACTGCTCTTCACTGAGGGCTAAATATGCAGCCAGGAGTTTTCTCCACTGGTATCAGCTGCTAAAAAAGTAGCTTTAAATATTTGCAAATACTCAGAACCAGAGCAGCCTGAGGGCACTGCCCTTTGGTTGAAAAGCTTTTAACCCAAGTACAAATCAGGTGTGTTGGGTCTGGATGGGCTGGAGTTGCCTTTCCTCAGAGCAAAGCTGGGCTGGCACTGGGACACACCAGTGGGCTGAGCAGGGATCCCACATCCCAGAGGGCTGGGAATGAATGGGCAGGAGATTGGGAGGGGACATGGCCAGGACAGCTGAGCCCAACCATCCCAAGGGATATTCCTGCAGTATGAGGTCATGCTCAGTGACAAAAGCAGAGAGAGGAAGGGGAAGCATTTATCCAGGCATTTGTCTTCCAAGGCAGCCACTCTGTAGTGAGGCCCCACTTCCCAGGAACCACTGGAAAATGGGGAATAAATCATCTTTATTTCTTCTTTTTCATTAAACTGCCTTTATCTCCACCCAGGAGCTTTTCCTCTTTTTTTCTCCCTGTGCTGCTCAGGAGCGGGGTGAGTGGGTGCCACCAGCCAGGGTCACCCACCACACAGGGCTGGGCATCCCTGGGGCTGAGGGGCACAGGCCAGTGCCCTGCAGGACAATTCCCCTTGTTTTGGAAAGCACCAACAATGGCAATGTGATGTAAGGAGCTTATTTCTTGCTCCAGCTGTTGGAAATGAATCCCAGCACAGGCTCACACAGTCATTTCTGTGCTTCCACAATTGCCTGAAAGCTGGGGGGTCCTTTGGCAGTCCAGGAGCTCATCCAGGAGCTCATCTAGGGCAGCATTGAAAGGACTGGCTAAGACTGAGTTTGAAACTTCTCACTCAGGAAGAGTTTCAAAGGTAAAGCATAAAGGTTCTTGGTTTTCTCTTGCTGAGAAAGCTTTGCTTTCCTGGTTGTGTCCAGGGAGTGGTTTATTTCTACTACATGGAAATATTCAGAACATGAAGGACATTCCTGACAAGGTTATGATTTTTAATATGAAGCGGATTTTGGATTTTAAGTTCTTTTGCTATTTTAAATATTGATGTTTAAAGTGGTGGTTGGGTTGGTGAAGCAGCTGCAGTGCTGAGGATATCTTGTGTTTGCAGCTGGCTAACGAGGAATGAGGTTAATTGGACAATACTAATTACCATAATATTCTTATTAATAATAAGTCTTTCTTAGGAAGAAAAGAAATTATGTCTGGAACAATATAGAATGGCAAGGCTATTGTGATAACAGGTGATAAAGGCTGAAAATCTGAGTGAAACACAAAGATGTTGTCAAAACAATGCATAGTTCAACTCAAACAAAGAGAACACTGACCCAGACTTTTTTTCATAAAGGGAAGGAATGAAATGCATTAAATATGCTTGAAAAGCAAACCTTTGTATCAGTTTTCATCACTGAAAAGCTTCCTTTGAGATTTTAGAAGTTGCCACCCTCTGCAAAGAACATCTGTTAAAACACTGCAGTCCAAAGGGACCTCTCCCTCTGTGCCCATTCTGCTTTCACAGCACTTCTGACTTACAATATTTAGTTTAATACAAGTAAACATTGAGATTCATTTTCTGTAAACTACTACTGAAGCTGCAGTCATACAGTTTCTATGAAGTGTCATCATTAGGAACTGCTTGGGTTTGGGGAAGGTGGTTTTTATCTTGAACAAGCTGGTTTGAATCACTGATGGCTTTCCTGGTATTATTTTGTGCAGCTCAAAAGATAAACTAACACCTTAAAATACCTGGGGTTTTTTATTTGAACTAAACATTTGTTAACTAATTCCACAGCAATGTGGCTTGTATTGGTGCACTTCAGCCAAAAAAAATAGCAAGGCTATGGCATTGATCTTAAAAGTTTCCTTTTATGTATTTATTTCAATTCCTGTGAAGAGGTGACAGGCCTCATGGTGCAGCAGAAATGAGATAGTGCAGGGCTGGTGGTTGTTGCAGAGCACACACAGGATGTTCCTCTGAACTGTTTGACTGTTAGACTGAAAAATACTTAAACATTGCAAGGCTCAGAACAGCTGTGACAGCAGAGGAAGTTTCAAATTCTCTCCTTTTTTCTCTTACTCTTTTTTGGTTTCTTGAAGATGTTGCTGTATTCCTGTCCTTCTCCTTGAAAGGACAGCTGGTTTGGTTTGTGTTCCCTAAAGTAAAGGTTTCAGGCACTTGACTGGGAGTGAAATGAGAGGCAAAGTGCTGTCCAGTGCCATGCCATCCATTATCCCTTCCTGCAGGGAAGATGCTGGGGTGGGGTGGCCAGTGGGGCCCAGTGGAATTAGCAGGGCAAGTCCTAAGGGAAGGGATGTACAGGAATGTATCTGGGCTGATAGACTGGAAGGTGGGAACTTTACAGCTTGGAAATTGAGAATAAGCCCAACCTGTCACAGAAATACCCGAAGTAATATGAGGAGGCTGAGTAAAACTTGTCCAGTTGTCTTTTGATAAAATAAAAGTGTCTCTTATTTTTGGCCAGGCTTCCCAGAGAGGTGGTCACTGCCCTGACATTGTGTGTGTTGAGGAGACATTTGGGCAATGCCCTCAGAACATCTTGAGCTTGGGCAGCCCTGGAGTGCTCAGGCAGTGGGGCTGGTGTGGTCCCTTGCAACTGAAATACTCTAGTTATTCTTTTTCTCTCTGTGTATAGAAACGGGATATTTTTAAATTGCAGATGTGCTTTAAAATATTTATACTTCAAAGCTTCCAGGCAGGGTCTGGATGTCCCAGTGCTGTGAGGTTTGGACAGGCCATTCCAGCAGAAATGCCTCTGTTTGAGGTGTGGTGGTGCAGTCAGTGAGGGTGAGTTTGATCCCAGGCCAGAGCAGGGATGAGTCAATGCTGCTGTTGTGATGTGCCCTGTGCCCAGCCTTGGCATGGCACTGCACCTGAGCTCAGGTACCTCCTGTCCCTCTGCAGAGGATCCTGCAGGTCATAGAATCATAGAATGGGTTGGGTTGGAAAAGACCTCCGAGATCATCAAGTCCAACCCTTGGGCCAACTCCACTCCCTTTACCAGATCATGGCAC
>JAWWLZ010000043.1:8745395-8771128 GCA_035041345.1 Poliocrania exsul | reverse complement strand
GCTTTTCTAGTGTTAGTGGGGCCGCACCTTTGGCACCCGAGAGCCCAAGGCTGCCACCTTTTCTTTTGGCGCAAAGCACGACCGTCCAGACCCACGGCCGGAGCTGGGAAATTCCCATTTTTCAGCCCACAATTCCGGACGGACGAGGATTCCTCCCAGGGAAAAGGTGCCAGGACACCAAGCGATGGCTGCTTTTCTAGTGTTAGTGTGGCCGCACCTTTGGCACCCGAGTGCCCAATGTTGCCACCTTTTCTCTTGGCGCAAAGCTCGACTGTCCGGCCCCACGGCCGGGGCTGGCAAATTGCCATTTTTCAGCCCACAATTCCGGACGGACGAGGATTCCTCCCAGGGAAAAGGTGCCCGGATGGAAAGGGGGTGCTGCTTTTCTAGTGCCAGGCGGGCCTCCTCCTTGCTCCTGGCCAACCCAGGGCTGCTGTCTTCTATCTTGTTGCAAACCTCAATCGTCTTTGGCAGGCGGGGGCCCAGGAAATGATGGCCATTTTCTGGCCCAGAGGTGAAGACGGGCGGAGATTCCTCTTAAGTTAAAGGTTCCTGGAGGGAAAGGGACTGCTGCTTTTCTAGTGCCAGGCAGGCCGCCTCTTTGGCCCTAGCCAGCCCAGTTCTGCCACCTTCTACCTTGGTGCAAAGCTCAATCGTCCGTGGCAGGCTGTGGCCCAGGAATTGATGGCCATTTTTCAGCCCAGAGGTGAAGACGGGCGGAGATTCCTCCCAGGGAAAAGGCTCCTGAAGGGAAAGGGACTGCTGCTTTTCTAGTATCAGGTGGGCCAGGTCGTTGGCACCAGCCAGCCCAAGGCTGCCGCCTTTTACCTTGGCGCAAAGCTCAACTGTCCATGGCAGGCCAGGGCCCAGGAAATTATGGCCATTTCCCAGCCCAGAGGTGAAGACGGCCGGAGATTCCTCCCAGGGAAAAGGTGCCAGGACCGAAAGGGATTGCTGCTTTTATATGGTTAATGGGGGCCACGCCATTTTCACCTGAGATGTTATTCAGCAACTTATTTTGGTAAGGGGGCTGTGACAGAAGCCTGGTGGGCTGGGGATTGACTCTGGATTGCAAACCGGGGCCACATCTGTGGGCCTCACACTCACTGAAGTCAGTTTAGAAAGACAAAATCCATATTCTGAAAGGATTCTGATGTTGGGATTAAATAATCTTCACTGACAGGTTTTTAAGTGGGAGTAGAATTTGGTTGATGGTACATAAAAGGGAAAGGAACTCCTAGAATAAGTTTTTGAGCAAGTTCTCCCTTGAATTCAGTTACCTGAGGTTACAAGATCCTTATGTGTGATGGGAGGGGCAGGAGAGTCCCCTCCTCAGGAACAATTTGGGCTCAGCCTGGGGTAACTTTACACTCAGGTTCTGTGCTGAGCAGCCACTGAGTGCTTTGAGCTGTGTGGATGAAACTGGGAGTCAGGATTTTGCCCTGGAATGCTGAGGACTCCCTGCCAGTGTCAGTAGGAGGGATACAGATCCATCAGATTTGCTTCCCAAGACACCCCCACCCTCTCAGGCCAGTCATAAAGGAGGTTGTACTGCAACCTGTTGGGAATCCTTTGGAAATTCTGCAGCTTGGATCCTGGTGAGTCCCCACTGGGCACAAAGCCACTTCCCAGCTCCCCCTGGGAGGGAAGGATCCTCCTCTGTCCCTGCTGCTGTGCCTGCTCTATGCTCTCTGAGGGCACAGCAGCTGATGCAGCTCATGAAGTGGCAAAAAGCTAATCCACCAAAAGAAGGCAGAAGGTGTTTTATAGGGTAGGCTATTGGAGCTGCACACTCTGCCCTGGAATCAAAAGGGGGTTGTCCGGGGAAGTGCTGAAAGCCTGGAGGAAGGGAAGGAGCAGTGGAGGAGTGAGACCTGCTCCTCTGAGCAGCACAAAGCTCCACATCCAGGGCTGGTGGGAACTTTAACTTCCCTCAAAGCAACACAATGCACTGCAAGGGGATGGCACTGAAATCAGGGGCACTGAGGGGTCGGGGTGTTCACATGAGGGTTCAGGAGAACCTGCTGCCTTTTCTTGCTGAGAAGCCCCTCACCCCAAGCAGGTCACTGAGTGTGTCTCTGCTGTTCCTCCTGCAGGAGAGCCCCAAGCCCCGGGTGCCCGTGTGCCACTTCAGGGACGCAGCCCCTCCACTCGTGCTCTGCGTGAAGCTGGTGAGTGAGGGAGGGAGGAAGGGAGGGAGTCTGAGAGTGTCCCCTGGAACATGGTTTTGTGTTTACTGGAAGCAGCTCTGCCCAGGTGATTGGTCTTTTTTATCAGACAGGATGAGCAGGGTGTCTCAGGGGTTTACACCAGCAGCACTGGGTAGAATTGAGAGTAAGGAAAGGCACAGGCTCTGTGAAGGAGCTCGGAGCTGTCCTACTCCTTGCCCACCACCATTCCAAACACGAGTGAGCAGCAGCACTCCTGCCTCCCTCAGGCCTGGTATTGTGCAGCCCCAGCTATGGCAAAGGCTTTGTTTTTTAAGTCAGACCTTAAAAACCTTTTTGTTTGGCACTGCCAGTTCTGAAGCATCTTCTGTGCCTGACTGTGGTAATTGATTTCAAATGGTTTAATTGGCCTCATAACATAGCTAGATGATGATGAGCAGCAGATCTTTTGTAACACAGTGTAGGGGATAACACAGAAGCTTTAAAGCAGAATAGCAAATGCACTCCAGCTGCAAACATGAGTAGAAAATTCTGACAGTAACTCAAACCTGCAGCTACACACAAACACTGAGCCCCCAGCACTGTCCTGGCTCTATGCAGAGGTGGATTGGCTGACTCTCATCTCCTGTGGCAGAGCCTGCTTTTAACTTGGCACTCCACCCTCACCCTGAGATCCCAGCTATGGGTTGTACAGCCAGACTCAAAGTGCCTTGGGGCATTATCGTGCTTGATAAACTCTTGGATCAGCAAGTATTACAACTAATTTAATTTTTCATACTATGTATGATGGTGGGTGGAAGTCCCCAGACAAAACATCTGTGCAACCTGTTCTAAAGCACATTTAATCTGTGGAGCCCTTACAATGAGACAGTTATACAACATCTTGCCTGAAAACTCTGCTCTGTGACTTCAGTTGGGATTTCAGGCTGTTTTTCCGCTCATGGCCACTGAGCATTTTCTGCTTACTTATTCTTCACCAACCCAACTTTATCACCATTCTTCTGAAGAAGAAAGTGGCCTTTAAGGGGCTTTACTGGTTTTTGTTTTGCTGTTCATGGTAGGGGATTATTTTTTACTTTAATACAGACAAACCCTGCATGTTTCTGTGCAGCTCCAAGAGGGTGATTTTGGAGATTAGATGTGTTTATTAAGTGGGTTGTTTACAAGAAGTGACTCTGCTGGCCACGTCCTTGGAGGAGTGTTGGCTCATTTCTTTCTTCAGGCTTTGGTACCAGAGCAAATCCTCCTGGAAGGAGCAGGACTGCTCTGTTCTTTGCTCAGTTTGTATTTTTTTGTGGCTTCCCAAAGGGCTGGAGCTGGAATTGTGTTCTCTGTGTGTGAGTTTGTGCTGCAGAGGATGAAAATGTTGCTGTACCTGCTGGGAGCAGCAAGAGCCACTTCATCCAGGGCTTCTGCTGTGTCTGCTCTGCCTTGGGGACAAAAGCCAAATGCTTAGAAATGTTGTGTTGTGTCCTGCTTTGGCTTGGATTCCAAGGGCTGGAAGTGAAAGGGATTTGCAGTTTTCTGTTGCAGCAATTGAACTGGTTTGATTGTATAAAGTTCTCAGAAATCTGCTGTTAGAGCAGTTCCTGTACAGCCCTGCCTGGTTCTGCCACCTCAGTCCTGTGCTCTGGAATGAGAGATTTGTGTTCAACTCTCCACTTAATTCAGCATCTGAGCTATTCTGTGTATTTTTTCAACCCCTCTATAGAGCAGGTTATTTTTCCAGCAAGCTAAACACAACTGTTTCATACCCTGTGTCTCAGCCTGGGGAATCCTGGGCTTATGGAATCATTAGTGGGGCTGGAGGTCATATCAAGACCTTCATTTCTGAGAATTCCCTGCTGATGCGAGGGGTAAGTTGTGGGACAGTAAGTTCTGCAGATGGACCTGTGACAGTTTGGGGTCTTTAACTGACCCGAAAACTAGGACCCAGTCCTTCCAAGACCTGAATTCCACCTGAATTCCTGGTTTTGAGAAACTGAACCCAAGAAGTACTCAACATCTGTCATAATTCAGGGCCGTGTGCTCAGGTAAGGACGTGGTTCCTTTGAGGAAATGGAGCCCTTGGTTAAAAAGCCTTGGCCCTTCTCCAAATTACTAATTAGACAGACCTGCATTCCTGAACTCAAGGTCATTAAACATCCCAGAGTAATTTTTTTTAAATCCAATTATTCAAGTCCAGCATTCCACCTCCTTTAATTCCCCAGTTTCATCTGGATTCAGTTTTGTAACTTCCCTTCCTAAACACTCACAGTGGTGCTTTATGTTGTTCAGACTTCACTGTTGCTGCTCTGATCAGCCACAACAGGAGCAATCCCTTTATCACCTCCTGTGGTACTGGCAGTTTTGATTAGGGTGGGTTTGGGGGTTTTTTTGGTGGCATTCCTGAAGCTCAGTAGAATGAAGGGCTCCAGGAAGACCCCCAGAGCAGAAATGCTCAGAAGTGCTGAAGTTGCCATGTTTTCTTAATGACATCACTGAGGCTGCTCATGGACCAAACCTACCCAGTTCCTGTGCTGATAACACAAGTGGGGCTCAAAAGGAAACACCTTTAGCTCTGCAGAGCATTTCAGTGCCTTGATGAAAGGTTTGTTTTAGCAGACAAAGCCAATCAGTGCTTAGAATGTCCCCAAACCACTTGTTTTGTCAAAGCTGGCCCATTCTGTGCCAGTGTCTGCATTAGGGGAACACAAGGAGCAGGGCTGGGGAGCAGCCACAGGAGCTGGGGAGGTGTCTGTACCTCCCACACTGATCTGAACACTTCACTTTTCAACAGACACTTCACTTTTGAATGGAAACATTTCTGAGCCCTGCTTTATTTGTTCAGTTCTGCCAATTGGACCTTCTTCTGTGGTCTGAAGAATTAAATTACCCAAACTTGTTACAGCCTGAAACGAATTTGTCTGATTGATTTAATTCTCTTGTTCTTCCCTCGCAGGATTTGACAGGAGGAGTGTTTGAAACAAACCTGGACATGCTGAACCTGAAGGAAGGGACAGATTATTATCACTTTAACTAAATCCAAGGTGAAGCAGTGGGGCTGGAGCTGTGCTGCTCTCTGTGTGTCTGGTGCAGGAACCCCAAGCTCTTCAGGGGTTTAGAATTTTTCAGTAATTTTTGCTTCATTAATTTAATCCTTGGGCTGAGCAAGCCCTTTCTGAGGGAGGATGTAGTTCCACCATGGGTAGTGCTGTGTGCTGGTTGCACATCCCTCAGTTTGACTAGGAAATTGTATTTCTGATATAAATACCCATCAAACACACCCCAGGGGGTACCAGAGCCCTGTCCCCACAGGGAGGGCTCAGGCAAAGCACTGCAGGGGTGGAGAGGTCTCTGTCACACCCTGCTTGGGGCCCTCAGCCCTTCCCTTTGCACAGGGCCAGGGGAGCATTCCAGTGACAGCACCTGGACAGGCAATGAGGAGGAGGAGGGTGGAGGCTCAAGGATGGAATTGGCTCATGCAGTGGAAGAAAGACAGTAATTTGTAGGTCAAGATTGCAATCAGGAAGAACTGAACTGAGAGTGGAGCTGGGCAGGTCCCAGGGTTGATCTTCTCTGGGGCTGAATCAGAGATTGGAAATCAGTTGTAATTAATATCCCAGAAGAGCAGGATCCTCATCAGTAGATCACCACATTTGCAGAGATGTGTCTATATACACACACAGCCACTGTTCAAGTGTGGGATGGTGGGACTTAATTAGAGCCATCAATTAGCAGTGTAATTATAATGTCATGTGGGCTCCCCATCACAGGAGTCTCACTAAGGAGCAGTGTTGGAGCAGTTTTATTGTACAGGAGTAAGGAATGGGCTGGATTCCAGGCAGGTGCTTGAAGAACTGGCTCACCTCCAGTCTGCAGAAAAAAAAAGCTCATCCCTAAAGCTACTTTACCACAGAAACCATTTGCATGAATTAGTTACATAAAGGGTACTTAAGAGAGGCTTTAACTAAAATAAAACCTGGATTTTTTTGTTTGACTGTGGCACAGGAATGACATTTCTCCTCTTGCTGACAAACAAATGCTTCAGAGAGCAGTGCAGCAGGTCAGGTTTAATACTCAGCAAGCACAGGCTGTGTCAGTCAGGACAGACAGACCCCTGCCATGAGGACAGACAGGGCACAGTGACACAGCAGGACAAGGACCTGCCACAAAAGGACACGAAGAACTGCAGACAGTGGCTCTGGGTTGCCTTCCTGTGGCCCATCTGCATGGTGCTGTCAGCTCTGCTCCATGGCCAGTTAGTCCAGCTCAGCTCCTGCTGGGCCCAAGCGTGTCAGGATGCCATGGCACTGCCTCCTGCTGGCACTGCCACCAGTGTCTGCAGCCTCCTCATGCTGAACTCTGCCAGAGAGAGGGAAAGAGAGGTCACAGGAGCAGGGCTGTGCCACCAGTGCCCTGACAGTGCCCATGGTGTAACCTGAGCAGAACATAAAGCTGTGACAGTGACAGGCCTTTTAACACCTTGGCTTTAACTGCCCTCTACAAAACCCCATTTGTACAAACTTAAATTAATGGTAAGTGTTGGTTTGAGCTGAAATTAAGTTCATTCAACTTCTCATACTGGACTGTTTGGCCTCCTCTGTTGCTTCTCCTGCTCTCAAAGCTGAGTGCTGTGCCCTGGTGTGAGAGCACTGGGGACACTGGGACAGCCCCTGCCAGGTGAGCTGCAGGCTTTGTGCTCACCTTACACTGACTATCTGCTTATTTTTTAAGGTATATTCTGTAAGTGGTCCCCAAAACACCAATTCAGCTTTGGCCAGAGAGGAAGGGAACATCTCCACACTCCCTCCCAAAGCAGAAAATCCTGTACTTCTGAAACACTGATGGGTGACTCCCAACTATCTGCACTGGAATGACATGGCACCTACAGCTGGGTGTGCTGTCTGACTCCCCATGAATGCAGCTGTTTCGATGCTGCTCTTGCTCTGGGGCAGTGCTGGAATGCTGTGGTGTGCCCAGCACCTCACACTGGCACCTGCTGCTGCCACTGGGAGGGTCTGTGGTTTCCCTTTCCCCAGGAAGGGCACAAGGCCTGAACATCTGGGCTGCTTCATCACTGCTGGCTGTGCCTGGGCTGTCCCTGGCTCAGGGACCCCCTCCTGCTACACAGGGACACCCCCAGGGCCCCTCTGGGGCACATCCCCCCATACCTGGGGCACATTGCCCATACCTGGGGCACTTCCCCATACCTTGGGCACCAGCTGGGGTCTGGGCACTTGCAGGAGGTCGCAGAGGCAGTTCCGTCTCTCTCTCACCATGGGCAGTTCTGCCTCCCTGGCGGAAAAGGGTCTCCAGTTAATTCACAAATTAAGGCATGAAGGTGCCCACATGATGCAACATCCTCAGTGATCATGTTACCAATTGATTGGGATGTTCTTTCATGTTCATCTCAAACTGAAGGAGTTTTTGTTGTGTCACTTTTTAAGGATAATGAAAGATTTTTGTACCCTCTTCAGCCAGACAACCCATAAATACACACCAGCTCTGCCACAGGTAACCAGTTCCTGCCAAGTGTCCAACACTGTTCTTTCACAGTTTTATATATATAAAAAATAACACTTATTTATACAACCCTTTAGACTAGAAGTTCACTAATTTATTCTCCAAAGTTACTGGAGTTGGAGAACACTCCACACTCTCCAGCAGCTTTGTCCTGAAATAGAAAAATCCAAACCTAAAACTTGTCTTTTAAAAGTTTCTAAAATGGCATCATGTCCACGAGACAATTTCCTCCAGAACTGTGAGTCACAAAAAAGCCCCAGAATGCCCCAAATCCCCACAGCCAGAATTCTTTTCCAAGCCTGTCCCTGGACTGGACTGGTGGGAGCTGCAGGTGCTGCTCACTGGGACAGGACCTTTAGTTGGGTTTTCTTAAGTACCAACTGTAAATGAGCAATTACAAATTTAGCTCTTGGCACATAAAGAGAGTCCAAAACTACAGAGAAAAAGCAAAAGGAGCAAGTAAAAAATAACATGAAGGGGTTTTTTTTTTACACCTTGGCCAATTTGACTTATTCACTCCTGGAAACCTTCCTGTGGCTAAACAACAACATGTATTATTTACAGAGTAATTTGTTTGAACTCTGCATGACACAATTGTGTGATAAACTCTCTGTAATCCCAAGAAGGAACAAATGTGTGTATTACAATAATTACCATCTTCCCCCAAATTAATGCTCTTTTGGCTTCCTGCTCATAATGCTCAGTATAATCCAGAATTTAGAATTATTATTTTAGCACTGAGAGAGCCTGAGGATAACAAGCAGCTCACTCTGACACTCAGCAACTGCTTCAAATCTCTCCTTCTGTAAACAGCTCCAATCTCCCGAGATTAAACAATTAAGTTTGGAGTAAACGAGCTTTGTCTTTCATCTCAGAGCAATGGCCACACTGCAGGGGGTGCCCAGGGGTTGCCCCAGGCCAGACCAAACCAGGCACACCCTGCAAATGACAAGCTGCAAACACAATATTTACTTCTCTGGAGTGGTTTGGGGGAAATATTTTACTTTGTTTTAGCAACCCCTTTATAAGCAGAGCTGAACTACCCCTGCTCTCCCTGGACACTTCTAATTTTGACCCTGTGGACACCCCCTGGTGACAGCAGCCACCCCCTCTGCTCCAGTTCAAATGCTTTAGACAGGTTCTGAGCAAGTCTGCTCGTAAATGCAGTGTCAGAAGTGAGCCCTGAGTCACCCCAAAGACAATCCTAAACCTCCACGTGCACTTAAACCATGAATTGGAACCATGGGAAGAATTGCTGGTAACCAATCCTTCAAATCTGAGGCTGTTGTCCTAATTTTGCACTGGAAAACTCAGAAAAAGAGCAACAGCCACCCCTCACAATAACAAACTTTGTTTTCTTTCCCCAGATATGAAGTTATTTAAACTCAAGCAGAGGAATAAACTGGAAAGTACACAAAAGTCAAACAATGTAGCAGGCAGCCTGCAAATCTGGAGCCACAGTCTTAAGGTGATTTTGTTCTTTGAACTTGTCTGGGATAATTTTGTTTCCATGAAATGTCAATGAAGATAAAAAGCCATTTCATTTAATGACTAAATAAATTGTGTATTTTTTGTATCTGTCTGTTCTCATGTGTTCACTGTGCTGTGTGGGGCAGCAGCCCCACAGCCCAGGTCTGGGACAAGGGAAAATGTTGAGCATGGCAGCAGAACTAATCAACTAATTAGTACCTAAAAACTCTATTTCCTCAAATCCCCAAGCCTTTTATCAACCTGCCCAGGTGATGGGAATGCTAAAATCTACAGAAAGGGAAAAATCCAGTGCCAAAATGCTGGTTCCTGTCACTGCCCCCTGTGCTGCTCCAGTGGGTTGTGCCCATGGAGAACAGGACCCTCTTCCCTGCCCTGGGGAGAAGCCAAAGGAACAGGTAAGAGTAGATTAAAAAAATGCATCCCATTCTATCAAGTGGGGGTTTAATTTATGCCATCATATGCCTGGGAAACATCTAAACTGTCCCAATGCCAAATGTTTGCTTGAATACAACACTTGTAGCATGTTGAGTAATTACATTTCATGGGAGATTTGAGCTGTTCTGCTAATTCTGTTAGTTCCCAGCTTGCAGGGATCCTTCCTTTCCCCAAATCCTGCCAGTCCTCAGGATGCCAAGAAACTGTCTGTGCAGTTGCAGTTTGAGTGTTTGCACAGCCCAGTCTCTGTTTCATGGAAAACTTCCAAGATTTCCTCCCTTTTTGTGTTGTTAGAAAAACATAGGTGTTTTACTTTATCTAGTGATTTTATACATCCCAATTCCAGGGGGACAATATCCTGGATAGTTCTTCAGGACTTTCAGGAATGCTTTTGTGGACTGAAGCATTAAATAGCTGCACCTACACTGTTGTTTCTTACATCCTCCTCCCCACCAGCTCTCAAAGGCATCAGCTCTGGGTAAGTGAGGGGCACAGCAGCAATTCCAGCCCTGGCCCAGCTGCACATACCAGTTGGTGTCACTGAGGATGGCCATGGCCTGGTCCAGGACAGCAGCATCCACCACGTCCCCGTAGGTGATCAGCATCTCGTACACTTGGCTGGCAGTGGTCTTGCGGATCTGTGGGGCAGGGCAGAGTCAGGGGGGCAGCCAGAGGGCACAGGGGAGAGCCAGAGGGCACAGGGAACAGCCAGAGGGCACAGGGGAGAGCCAGAGGGCACAGGGAAAGGCCCAGTGCTCGATGCCACTGCTGCCCCACCTTGGCTGGCATGCAATGGACACTGCAGGAGTCAGAACAAGAGTCCACTCCTGCCTCTGACAGGGATTGGCTGCAGGAGAGACCTCGTGTCTGCACTCCATGGAATTCTGTGCCTGCACCCCATGGAATTCCCTGTCTGCACCCCATGGAATTCCGTGCCTGCACCCCATGGAATTCCCTGTCTGCACCCCATGGAATTCCCTGTCTGCACTTTAGGGAATTCTGTGTCTGCACCCCAGGGAATTCCATGAGCCAGAGCTACTCCCGTGTTGCTGCTCTCAGAGTATCACAGAACTACCAGTAGTTTATCTGCCTGGAGCTTTTCAGCACCAAATGGTGAACAGATCTGGGGCTGTGTGACAGAAACCAGTGTCTGAGGCACCTGCACTGCTCCCAGTTTAACCAGTAAGGCCTGGAGGGGGAAGGGCAGCACAGGACACTGCAGGGAGCCAGCAGCCTGTTCTGGGGGGAGCACTGCAGGTGGCAGGTCCTTGAGAAATAAAACTTGTTCTGTACATTCATATCTGTTAAAAAGAATCCTGCTTTAATGCACTTTAAATGAGTTTTTAGTTACATTTTAAATAATAACAGTGGATAATATGCTAAGTCTTCAGTACTTACTATAGGAAAGGGATGGCAAAGGAGGAGAAACAGCTGAAAGAAAACCTTCTTTCTCATGTCTCCTTGGAATTGAATCAGGCCACAAAACCTAGAAAACAGCAGAAAAAAGACCAGATCCTGGGTTATAACTGCACAAGCACATTTTGAGGATCAGGATGAAGATACACTGGGAAAAGGGATGGGAGGGAGAGCTGTGCTGCCCCAGCAAACCTCAGCTCCCAGAGCTGTGGGAAAGCAAACACTGAGGGTTGTCTGTGAGATCTGAGCTGTGCCAGGTACCAGTGTGGGGCTGAACCTGAGCTGCAGCACCAAAGCCCCAGTAATAAAACCCACCTGGGCCCTGGACAGTGGGACAGAGGGAGGGCTGGAGGGTGCAGGGCAGGGGACACACCAACCAGAGCCAGGGGCTCAGCTCAATTTGGACTGCCCTGTACCCTGAAACCATTCCCAGTGAAAAGTGAAATGAAAGCCAATAAAGTCACCACCTGACACTGGGATACTGGAATGATTTTGCCAAATTTCTGCCACTGAACCTGCCCTTGCCTTTTCCCTGCTCTCCTCACCCAGCACTGTCCCTCCAGCTGGGAAATGCTGGGTTTGCCCTCTCTGCTGCCAGACCTGAGGGAGGCTTTTACCCTAAAGCCACTCATTTTGCAGATGTTTTCAGCTCATTCTAGTGCACATCTAAGATCCAATCAATTAATTATATATATCTGACACTGACACCAAGTCAGGCTCTCTGCAAAGAAAAAGCAAATGATTCCCTGCATCTTTGTGAGCATCACCATTTTAAAAGCTGTTCGGTTTTATCAGATCATGTTTCTCCCCAACCACCCAGAAGGACCTGACACTCTCACCACCTTTGCTCACGTGTGTTCAGGTGCATTTTACATTTAAATCCCACATGAACCAGACCTGGCTGTTTCATCTGGTGATTTAAACACTCCTTCTGTGAGAAAAGATTCCTTTTGTTCACTCACACTCCGATGCTGGAGCGAAGCTTCCGGATGTCTTTGGATCTCTTGATCTCTTCTTTACAGAGGTTGAACAACTTCACTGGGAAGGGATGGCTGAAAATGGAACAGAGAAAAAGATGAGCAGTAGGTTTCAGTCGAATTTCAAAGATATTTAATGATGTCAAGATGTCAAACTAACATTCCAAGGTGGGCAAAGACACACCATGGGAGCCCATCCTGCTTTGGGCAGAGACTTTGGACTTTCATTTTTTAACAGGGATGGGGAAAAAAAATTACTATTCATTCTCTCCATTGCTACTGCCTGTGTGCTGAGGAGTGAACTCCTTTGAGCCAGTCCATGCAGGAGAACTGGCTCCTCAAGGCCTGTGTGATCAGAAATGCCACGTCAGGAATTACAATTCCTGCAGCCACACAGCAGTTATTTAGTCTGGGTGTCCTCGTGGTGCCTCCCTCCTTCCCTCAGCTCTCCAACCAAACTGCACATAAAAGGGGCTGAATGTTGTTCTTCACCCCTCCATCATTTCACAGCCCAAATTCCTGCAGTGACTCCAGACAAGGTAATTAAACACAGCTCCATTCCATGGACAGGCCATAGAGCCATCTTCAAATATATTTAACAAATTCTTTTCTCTTTCCACAGTCTGGGAAACGTGACTCTCACAGCTCCTTCCCAGACACTTGTACAAACACAAGGACTGGTAGTTATTCCAAGGATCTATTAAAGAGCAGCAAAGAGGGACTAATGCTTTTATTTCAGTTCAAATTATTTAATCTTTCACTTGCTACACTCAAGGCTGAAGTGCCATAGATGCAAGAAGAAACTATTTCATATTTGTCCAGTGAGCACAATTCCTCCCAGGCTGTGTATCTTGGAAACCTCCCTGTGCTGTGCATGGAAAGCAGAAAGCAAAAATAGCAACATTAATTCTCTGCTACCACACTCCAAGCTGTGGATAAAAACTACAGAACATTTAAAACAAGGTGTTTCCAGGAGTGCCAAGATGTTTTGTTGAGGTGATGCACATTGCTCTACAGTTTTCTGACAGGAGTCAGTGGTTTTTAATTACTTTTTAAAAATTCTTAATAAAATCCTGGTGTGAATTGGCAAATGGTGACTTGGTTAAAAACTGAACAACAAACCCATTAAGGTAAAAATGTGCCCACAGGAGGTGAGAAGGAGGAGTCTGTGTGTGCAGGGACAGGGACCTGTCTGGGTGGGTGAGGGAAGAGATCTCAGTGCTGAGGTGGGTTCAGTCCCACCCTGGTGGAATTCCTGTCTCTCCCACCCCAATCCCACACAGCCCCTGTGCAGGCAGCTCATGGCAATCCCTGCAGTGCTCTCAGCACAGCCCAGGCAGTGAATCAGGGGAGATTCAAACCAGTTAAACAACAGGGACATCACTGGGAAGGGGAGCAGCGAAGAGACCAATTGGAACAAGAGCATTTGGAATAAATTGAACACAGGGAACCTCCTGAGCAGCGTTTTGTGTCTGAAACAGATACACTTTCCTTTCTGTGTGCTGCCAATTCCACATTTGCAATAACCAACCCTAACCTGTGTGTGAGCTCAGATAACTCAAACAGCTTGGCCTCTGTAAAGGAAATTGGGGAAATTCCTTCTCCTGTGTGGGCACTGTGCCAGCAGGAACAGGGGATCAGTCTGGAGTCTCTGCAGGATGTGAATTGGGCACATGTGGTGCTGCCAAAGGGTGCTGGTTTCCCCCCTCCAGCTGGGCTGGGTTCAGCAGAACAGGGGTTTGCCTCACACCCCCAGCCCTGCTGGCACCTTCAGCAGGGCCCTGGCACAGCAACAACCCACACAGGGCAAATCCAACACAAGCATTCCACACAGTAGGAGGAGGAAGGGGCTCACTTGCCCTCCTGCTCAGAGATCACAGAGCAGCCACACAAAGCTCCCCAAACACTGAGATCCAGCTGTAAAACTACACCCAGACTGTCAGAGCTTCATGTTCTGAACTGCAGGGTGTGAAGGGGCAGGAAAATGCCCAGCAGGTTCTGCCTGTGCAGGGCAGGAGTGACACCCTGTGGCAACTGGTTTCCACTGGAGCTCTGAGCTCCTCACGAGGGTCACACTGAGCCAGCTCCTAATCCTGCCTAAAGGAAGCACTGCTGGGTATCACCCGCTCTGCACTGCTGAGGTTTTAGCAGAAAACCAAGGTCCAGGACAGCGCACAATCTCCATCTGCAATGCCAAAATGCATTTGCAGACACCTTTTCATAACGTGGCAGTTGCCTGTTATGTGGCTGGTTTAGGCACAATGTTGATGCCACACATCCCACAGCCCAATTCCCTGATAACACTCCACTCAGACAGTGTGGGAAGACATGAGGGAAGGAGATGAAATGGGAAGCAAACACCCCAAGGAAAAGACAACCATCTCAGCCCTCTGACTGCAAGCAGTGCAGGCACACGTGGTTTTTCAGGCCACCAAGAAGTGCCTCAGTGTTCAGGCTCCTCCTGTGCTGCACGTCTACATTTTTATGGCAGGCTGCTCTGCAAAGGGAATAAATGGTCCCGCTGAAGGAACCAGACCCCAAGTCACACATCTCTGCTGTGCAAAGGAGAGTGGGCAGCAACCAACAGCTCCACAGGGACTCACTCAGGGCACCACTGCACAGGAGGCACCTGCATGGCCAAAAAACTGGCACCAGCAGGAAACAAACTCTCCATCTCTTACAGCTGCCTCCAAACCCTCCAGAGCTCTGCCCTTCCAGCACTCATGATAACAATTCTGCACCTCAGGCCAGCACTTCACTCCCTTCACAGGAGAATGATCCACTTGGCTGTTTCATTATTAATCTTCTTGTTTGGTTTCATCATCAAACAGGTAGAAATACATCAGGATCAGCTTCAAAATCCTTCCCCCCACAGTCACTTTGGATTTTATTTCAGGCCTTCTACACAAACCATCACAACAGCCACAGGGTTGAGTCTGAGTCACCCACACAGCAAAGGCACTGATGGCACCACGTGCTTTTTGTTCAGTGACCCCTGAGATAGGAGACAAGACTTTACCTGGCATTTGCACCCCCAATCCATCACCCTCCCCAGCAGGGGAGCCTGGAGCTGTGTGGAAGTCCCAGATCCCTGGCATGATTACAAACTCAACAAGTAATATTCATTCCATCTGTCTTTGACTCATTCTAAATTCCCACTCAAACAAGGCCTGCCAAATGCAATTTAAGAAAGATTATCTAAAACCACACTTCAAGACAAGAGCAGGCTCAATTAAAACTTTCAGAATGATAAATGTCTTTCAAATTTATCTGCTGTGAGCAACTCTTGAAACAACAGATTCCCAACCCTGGCTATGTGCTCGTAGGATCCATGTTGTACAACTCTGCAAATATCTGTAGATGTCCCAAGATGCTGCTGGGAGAGCTTGTGGAATAGATTTTCATATTGCTGAAATTAAAATCACTCTTTTCTGAAACATCTGCAAAAAAATATGATTTCACATTGGAATAGCTTACTCATGTTTATCCCTTCCTGAACTAAATACCTTCCAGAAGACAGAACTTGGGGGGGAAGAGCTGGGATGTGTCTTTTTTATTATTCTTATTAGAATCTTAATGAAATTCTTCAGAGATACTCTCATTAGCCAAGGCAGTGGGACTGGGGAAGCCACAGCCTGCAGGCACACACAGCTCTGCAGCACCAAACCAGCACATTTATTGATATATTTACTGCCAGGGCTCCCAGTACAGCAAGGAATGTACTCCAGACATGGATTTAGGAAGCTGGAAAAGGCAAGGATGGATCTGATACTGGTCCAAGTACTTCAGGTGAAACATGTCAATTGAATTTGATTCATGTCCTGGTTGTTAAACAGTGAACCAGTAACTGATGTGAGAGTCAGAGACTTTCTCAAGAGCCTTCCAAGGGTCTCAGCTGTCCCACTGCAGGAACATTAAAGCATTAAATACACACTCACACCCTGGAGGAACACTCAGCAGCACCCAGGGTAGGATTTAAAGGCCCTGTTGGGTGGCGGAAAACCACCCAAAGGACATCCAGCAACTCACTCACTTCTCCTGCCCAGTGAAGGTGTCGAAGCAGCCGTTTGCCAGCAGCTGGTCCAGCATTGTCAGCAGAGGCACAGACACCCTGGGGGAAGAGGAGATGATTCAACAGTGTAAATACACTCCTGGCATAGAGAGATCTACTATTTTTAGTCAGAAGCAAAGAAACTTCCTGTGTGCCCACACAGATTCAAATCAGCCCTCTGATGTACACAGGGGAGGGTTGGGGGGCACTTGGTGTTGGCTGAGGGGACATTCCCTCCCAGCCAGCAGGAAAAACCTCATTACCAACACTCCTGCCTTACACTTGCAGGGGCCTGTAACACAAATAACAGGAGGAAAAAATACTGATTTATTTCCTAGAATATAAACAATGTATTCCACAGACTGTCAGAAGTTACACTACCAAAGGAACCCACACAGGAGTCAGCTGGAATAACCACAACCTTGTTTTCATTTCAACAGCTGAGACAAGGAACAAAATAAATCTAAAATAGGGTTAGGACAAGGGGGAATGGCTTCAAACTGAAAGAGGGCAGGGTTAGATTGGATATTGGGAAGAAATCCTTCCCTGGGAGGGTGGGCAGGCCCTGGCACAGGTTGCCCAGAGCAGCTGTGGCTGCTCCATCCCTGGAAGGGGCTTGGACAGGGCTTGGAGCAACCTGGGACAGTGGAAGGTGTCCCTGCCCATGGCAGGGGGTGGCACTGGATGATCTTTAAGGTCCCTCCCAACCCAAACCATTTTGTGATTCTAAAACTTGAATAAGCAAAATATTTTACCATCATTCCTCAGCTGGACATTTTAGCACAAGTCCTGTTTTACCAACCCCAGAGGTGTTAAAGCAAACCCAGAGGGACACAGCCCATCCAGGCAGGTTTCCATCCATGGGCACACACCTGGCTCCAAGCCCTGCTGAAGGGAAGGGCCAAGGGAAACCATTACCTGTCATTGCGCAGGTTGTCCTCGAAGACCTTGAGCAGCGTCTCACAGAACCCCTCCATGGCACTGGGATCCCCCTGGATCCTCTTCATGTAGTCAAACAGGCTCTGGGCAGAGTACCTGAGCTGCAACAGGAGGGATCTCCAGTGAAGCACAGGGAGAAGCCCCTGGCACACACACAGACTGTGCAGGACTGCCCTGTCCCCAAACCCTGAGGAGCACAATTCCAACAGCAGGCAAGGTACAAACTAGGAACAAAACCAGCAGGACTGTGGCTGTTGTACCTTCAGAAATCCTTTATCAAGGAAGGGGTTTTCCCTTTTTAAGTTTTGCCATTGCAGCAAAAAAGAGCACACTGAAGGTTTGTTACTTTTTTTTCCTCTCAAAATGAAACATGCCCAAACCACTACGATTATCCTTCAAGTACTGATGTTGTTATGACTCTGAAAGTTAAAGAGCACCCCAGGAGTTCACCAGGTAATATTTACTAAACAGCTGATGGAGCTGAACCACACAGACAAGCTCCTGGCCACACAAACCAGCAGTAAACTTGGGTTGAAAGTGAAACACAACTCAGAAGTAACTCCTGTTGGTTGAACTTCACTGTGCTGATCAGCCAGCCTGGAGAGTGCAGGGGGCAGTGCTGGTGGTCAGGGGGCAGTGCCGATGGTCAGGGGGCAGTGCCGATGGTCAGGGCTCAGCTGGACACTGTCCTGGGGGTCACAGCTGGGACCCATCTTGGGCTGCAGTGTCACCCAACAGCTCCCCATGGCTGAGTTGGGATAGTGGGAAGGAATTCCTGCTGTGAGGGTGGGCAGGCCCTGGCACAGGGTGCCCAGAGCAGCTGTGGCTGCCTCTGGATCCCTGGAAGTGTCCAAGGTTGGATGGGGCTTGGAGCAAGCTGGAATAGTGGAAGGTGTCCCTGCCCATGGAGGGGAGGGAGTGGATGGGCTTTAAGGTCCCTTCCAACCCAAACCCTTCCATGATCTCCAGGAATGCCAGGCTCACCAGGCTGGGTACTCCCTCACAGACCTGCTGTGTGTGACCCCTTTCCTGGGAGATCTGTGCCCTCCCAGAGCCCCTGGACCACGGGACAAGGGCTGCAGGAGGCTCCAGAACACCCCTGCCAATGCTGAGAGCTTCGTCTTCTGGCAGGTTGGAATTTTGGTTTCCAGCCTCATCTTTTAAAATGAATTATTAATAAATAATTTATAAAAAGTAAATTCATCTACTTCTCTTGAGCATGATCTGGATTTTTTTTTCTTACAGAAAATGCCTCAAAAGAAAATATCTCATCAAGGATAAAGATAATCAGATTTCTGAATCCTCCTGACTGATGTGAGGATTATCCATCCTGCCAGGGCTTGGTCACTTCTCCTGGGGAAGGGGGAGGTGGAAGGGCAGGTGTGGAGGGATCAGTTCTGCAGTTTCAGCTTCTTTTAGTTCTGGCTGCAAGTGTTAAATCGTTTTCTGCCGGGCCAAGAGGGGGCTGCAGGCAGGAATCAGCCTGGGCAGGCAGGGCATTTGCTCTCTGAGCTCACACAGAGCACCTTGATGGCTCATTCAAAGTGCAATCAGCCCCTCACAGAACTTTCCATTTCATCAGGAAAATAAAATACTGCATGAGTATGAGAAATGTCCCAAGTGTCTTCCCAAACACAAGTGAGGAATATCTATTTAAACTTTATCTAACTTAAATTTCATACCAGTAACGTTTATGGGAGCATCAAGAACAAGAACAAGGAATATTTTAGCCTTGAATCAAAACCCTGAACTAGTTTCCCAAAGCTTTATCCTACGTGCAAAGAGCAATCCTGGGAAGCAGCACAGGCTGAGCTTAACAATTTGTTCTGTAGTGAAACATCCTGGGCAAGGCAGAAGAAATAGTTCTTTAAAAAGGTCAAGCAATTCAAAGAAATTATTCAGTTATTCTGAATTGCAAAATACCAGTCAAATCCGAGTCAAATTGTTAAAATATCTGTAGCTTGTGTTCAGCTACACTGAACTGGAACTCTGAACTGAGCCCAGGGTGGTTCTGTCACTGCACAAGCAGCGTGGGGTGTCCCTGTGTGCCCAGGACAAACTGGGGCCTGACTCTGACAGGGCTTTACAGGATACAGAACTCTAAGAAAGATTTCATGGAAATGTAAAATCTGTTTAATTATTATATACAACCCTTTAAAGCAATCTGTGCATTTAAGGCTATAAATAAAGCAGAATTATTTTGCCTGAACACCTTCCAGGAGCAGAGATCAATGAGAAGCCAAAGAAAGGGCCCATCCAAGCCCATCTCAGAAAAAGATCTCACAAGTGCCATTTTCTCTCCACTTTCTTTTGTCTCTTAAACCACCTGGCAGATCCCACACCTGGCAGATCCCACATCAGGCAGATCCCACACCATTCCTTGAGGGAAAATGAATGACTCAATGCCCTCCCTGCAGTGCCAATCGCTGAAAAGGCAAGAATGGGCATGAAGGGGAAGGGCCACAAGCACAGCCACACGTAGGATGTTGCAGAGCTGAGCAAGGCAGAGAGCAGGACACCAGAAACACTGAGAAGTGGAGACAGCAGGTAATTAAACAATATAAAAGCACAGGTGTGGATAAACCATCCAGCAATTGCCTGGGAGATAAAAATGGGGCATTTCCCCCCAGTCAGCACAGAGCACAGGAACTGTTCAAGAAGCTCCAGCATAACCAGATAACGTGTCAGGAACGGGTTAAATCCCAGTTTCCCCCCAGTGAGCACTCCTTGGGTCCCAGGCTCAGTGTCTGAGCTGTGACCAGAACTGCTCCTGAGGATCTGCAGACAAGAGCATTTCCAAATGTCTTCCTTGTCTATGCAGAACACAAATTCACACTACATCAAACGTGTGACATTTACCTTTCCCTGGGGCTCCACAAGGACTGCGAGAGGAAATTAGGAGGTTAATGGCTTGGAACCGGGACAACTTGGGATACAAATTTGAGAGAGGCCTGAGAATGACCTTGTTCTTATGAAACAGTAAAAACAGGGTTTGCCAAGGCTTGACTCTCCCAACGTTTAAGCCAAAAGTAGATCCTGCAGTGACAGACAACACATGATACAGCAAACAGTGTTCAAAGGCACCATTCATCTGAGGGCAAAAATTAGTCCTAAGGATTTTATCTCCTGAACCATGGGAAAGTATGAGGAAGTGCAGCTCCAGTAAATGGAGAGGCAAGTGCAGCTCCCAACACAAACCTCCATCAAACTGTTCCCAGTCAGCTTGTTGCAAAACTGAAGCACAACACTTCTGAAATCAGTTTGGAGGCAGTAAGTGGGAACGATAGGGCCAAAAAAATTAGCTTAGGTGTCCAGTGTGTACCAGAGCATCCCAAATCCCAGTGTGTACCAGAGCATCCCAAATCCCAGTGTGTACCAGAGCATCCCAAATCCCAGTGTGTTGTAACAGCATCCCAAATCCCAGTGTGTAACAGCATCCCAAATCTCTGCCACCCACCATGGTTAAGATGCCCAGTGCACACCTGGGCTCTGGTCTGTACTTTGCAGACCTCTCTTGGACAGACCTGATGAAAAGCCAGTGAGTGGAACATGATGAGAAAGGAAGACTCTCGCTGGGAGATGTTCAGCAGATGGACAGACCCTACCAGATGTCCCTCTGCCACCCAACCAGTGTCCTGACAGCCCCAGGTATACTCACAAAATGCACCCCAAA
The DNA here is from genome assembly GCA_035041345.1 of Poliocrania exsul. NCBI lineage: Eukaryota > Metazoa > Chordata > Aves > Passeriformes > Thamnophilidae > Poliocrania > Poliocrania exsul. The sequence goes on along the minus strand of JAWWLZ010000043.1, from coordinate 8,750,473 downwards.
TGGAAGCCAAGGGAGGAATTCCTGGGAAAGCCCAGACACAGCCAGAGGTACCAAGCCCTGGGGTTTCCAGAGCAGCCTTTGGCCAGGGCAGGACCTCCCCAGAGGCAGAAGGTGCCTGTGCTGAGCAGCAGCAACCACGTTCTGCTCAATGAACAACGTGGGGTTTGGATCCATCGTAATCCCAACACATTCCAGTGACTTCAGAAAAAACTGCATCATTCAAACACCAGCCCAAGTGAAACCACATCCCCTTGTTTTACTCCCAACACCCCTTCAATAAATCAAACCTTTGGAGGCCAGTAACTCTGAGGCTCAAGCCAGTGATGCTTCACAAGAAGTAGGAATATCATAATTCACACTGTGTTTTCTTTAAAAAAAGAATGCCAGGAATTATCCTCCAGTGTATTTTGCTCAAGAATTGTCAACAAAGAAAACAGGATTTAGGGGCTGTTTCTTCAAACCAAATATGCATTAATTTGCACACAATTTATCCCAGTAACCATATGTTTTAGAACATCATCTGTGATGCCCCACCACTTTCCTCTGTAAGATCTGACACAGTAACACAGCCCTGGCACTGGCCTGGGAGGAACTTTCAGTGCTCAAAATAGGCTGCTGATTTTTTTAAGGCTTTATTTAGTTTCTATAGCATTTTAAAATGTAATTTTCAGTCTTTATGGGGGAAAGGGAACCACAGGACATTCTGTGCTCCAATGAAATGTTAAATACAGTGTAGTTCAATAATGAAATTATATCGAATTATATCCTGACCCCTGCAACTGGAGAAAGAGCAGCATTGTCCAGTGCTGACTCCACACACTGAGGGGGTTTCATGCAGCCACAAGAAATATGCACCACTGTGTGCCAGATGTATAATTAGCAGACTCTTTTACCCACAGACAGTGCCCTTTGAAGCTGGGGATGGAGCAGGGGCCAAGCCCCACAGGGGATGCCATCTCCTGCTTCCCCACAACCCTCCCAAGGCTCCAGCTCAGTCATGCCCAAAACACTCAGAGACCCCACACAGCTCCCTGCAGAAAATCTCTTTAAAGGCCCAAACAAAGAGCTACTCTTGCTAAATATACTGCAGAGCAATTTTAACTGTGGAAAACCAGCCCCTGCCCACGGAGTGACAACAGAGCCTTTCTGCTGCTGCTTCCCTGGGATGACTCAAAGGCAAACTGACATTTGAACTTAGATTATCTCACAGTGCATCCCAGAATCTCCCTCCTAACTCCCATGTGTGGATGTGCTCAGACATTCTTTAAGTGAGAGAGGGAGGACAGTCACAACAACACACACATGGTACTGCAAGAACATGTATTTGAATAATCCTTTCCTTTGTCCAACATTTTGAAAATCTGCTTCTTTCAGAGGGATTTAATAGAACAATTCTTAAATTTTTCTATTAATGTTTTAAATCAGTCTCTAGATATTCAGCTACAGAGCAGTTTGAACACAAGTCATTATAAGACATGGGGATTCTAATTTCTTTATCACATTTTAGATATTAAATGTAATTCACCACACACCTATACTCTGTATTTGGAGCCTCCCCTGCACTTCCAGCTGACTCCAAAGAGAATTAGATCATCCTCTTCCTGAAGCCAAAGCCCTTGAGAATATCTGAACTGGAACAAGCCTTTGGTGTTACAGAAACTGCAGGGTCACAGAAAGTTAACATTTCCCAATCAGAGTCTGGAAGCAGTGCAGAGGGTTCCCTTAACACCCTGGCAGATGGCACTGAAGGAGAGGAGCAAACCCAACTGTTTCCACTCTGCAAAACCAAGAGCACCCAAGCCTTAAAAAAAATAAATTAAAAAATTAAAATGCCCTCAGTCAGCAGCCAGAATGTCTGTTTCTCCACAACTTTTCTCCTTCTTATACTTAGACAAATAACTCTGGGTTTGGTGGAGCCTCCTGTAATTAACTGTGTTTGACTGAAAGCTGGATTTCATGTGTGTGTTTGCTATTAGAGAAATCTGTTAAGAGTTACATTGTCTATCCCATAATTATTGTCACAGACCAACACACACATGTTTCCAAAGTTTTAAAATAGCCACTGCCATATAATTAGTTGCCATTTTAGAAGCATGAAAATGCTCAGAACTGGTTTAAATCACAGACAGCAAATACTCAGCTACATCAAACCCAGAGGATTATGGACATCTCTTGATGCCAAGAGCAGAAACCACAACACCAGGCAAAAAAAAGCATCCCATGGGCACATTGTGGCTGAGAAGGGGAAGCCAGAGGAGACAAACTTCAGGTGATTTGACCTCCTGAGACACAGCAGGAGCTGCTCCCTCTCCACAAAAACTCTGTTTCCCAACACTTTCCTACAAACTTTCTTCATTTGAGATGGAAATCTTAATTAGGAACACTGTTGGGCTGTTGACTCACAGCCTCCTCCTCCTCCTGTTACAGGACCACTGGGATATAAAGATTTAACTGACAGTCCAAACCATTCTGGTGCTGCTCTGGTATTTCTCTGTGGTGTCATTTTGAACTGTGTCTTTACCCCAACAGTTGTTTTCTTGTGTTTTACATCTTTGGCTACATCAAATCACAAAAACTTTAGAAGCCAAATATCTTGAAACAAAGAATTGTGAAACTACCAATGCAAGCTGTAATATAAGGACAGAAGGATACACTAAAATTATAATGAAGTTGGGAAGAATTTTGGCAGCACAACAGACTGCCAAGGCCAGTGATAAAGAGATTGTTCATGCCAGAAGAACAAAATAGTGATTGCAAAGCTCAGAGGACTGAGACAGACATTTGAATAATATTTCTTTGTAATGGAACTTCTGGCATCTCAGCAGTACTTTAGTAGAAAATGTATCAAAATAAAAAAAAAATCTGTGCATACTGTTAACACATATTGAGAACTAATAGTTGTCTCAGGTGACAAATGGAAACAGGTTTTCACCTCACTTGAGATGAGCCATCACCTTGCACAGAGCTGAGGACCCCACAGCTGAATTCCCAGCTCCTGTCAGGGCAGGAAAGGAGAGACAAAGCACCCCCACTCCTCGCTCCCTGCACGCTCTGCACATCAGTGTAATTCTGCTTTTAAAGATATACATAAGAAGCCCCTCAGATTTCAAAGCATGGCTTGATTTCTGTGAAAGACCTGAATTCCCAGAGCAATCACTGCCTGCAGTACCCACTGCAGGGACTCAGCAGCAGTCTGAGATTCTCCTGCAGAGCAGCAAAGCCCCTGCCTGTCCTTACCGTGGTCTCGGTGAGTCCCCCCACGGACACAGAGAGCCCCAGCAGCACAAAGTACTGGTAGGTTGGCAGTGCCAGCAGCTGGGTGATCCTGGGGAAGGCCTCAGAGGCAGCATTCCAGTTCAGAGTCTCCTTCTCTGATCTGCGGAAAGCAGAAGGAAAAGAACAGTCTTGTTGGTTGCACTGCCCTTCCTGTCCCCACATTCCTGTGGCAGCTCCTTCACGTCAGTGAAGGAAGTCTTGAAATTACCTAAAATCAAATTAATACTGGTCTTTGAGCACATGGGGAAAACATAAACCAAAGCTTCAGCCACTGCCAGCAAAGTGAAGGACCTCCAAGTCCTTGTTCTGACCCAGACAAGGCATTGCAACCAGAGTTTCCTTTTCCCAGGCACTTTTCTCTACACACAGAAAACCAGTTCTCTTTCTGGAGTTCCATTCTGAGTTCTCTCCCATGAACAGCTGCTCCAAAACTGATCCAAGGACAGACTTATCCCAGGAAAAACCAAGCCCCCACCCCTCCCAGCTCGATCAGGAGCCTCAAACAGCACTTGGAGCTAGAGCAGGCTGAGATTCTCCTGCACACACAGAATGAGGATACAGAGCTGGATGTTCCTCATCCCCATCAGGCATCAGCACTCAGGAATGAGCTGCTCTCACTCCTGCTTTAACTAGAAAGTCAATCTTGGAAAACTACTTCAACTAGAGCTTAGTTAAAATACATAATTAATTAAAACCAATCAGTTTTCCAGTCAAGGAAAAAAATGTGCTTATGCATATTCATAGGACACTTCAATGAAACCCTGACAAACAGCACCAAAGATTCCTGCACATATTGGACGTTTGGGCCCCAAATTAACATCAGGTTGCCTGTGTTAGGTGTGACTGAGTGCATCTCTCTGCTTTGGGAGATGTTTTCCATGTTTTCTCACCTTGGGAATATCCTGTGCAGCTCCTGTCGGTGTGGGATGTGGGGCACAGGGGGCTGCTGGAAGTGCAGGAGGGTGAGGAACACAGACCCCGCATGGGCTCGGAACTTATCGATCTTCTCAGCTGCCTGCTGAGCCAGCCAGCACATCATCTGCCTGCAGCTGCAGGGAACAAAGCAAGGCAGCACAGCATTCAGGCAGCAGAATGTGCAGGTAAATTGCTTCAATGAAATCAAACCCATCCTGGTTTAATTTTACAGCACAAACCTACAACTGATTTAAGACAACCACTCGGTGCCAAAATCTTAAAGCTTTATCTTCCATAGATCTGTATCAATCAAAAACCAACATGACACTGATGTTACATAGTATTTCATCCATTTCATCCACATTTTACACGTATTGCCCCACCTTTCATCCAAAGAGATAACAGAGTGCTTTATGGTTTGGGTGAACTGCTACATCTCTGATGGAAACAGACCAGGAGCCTTGAGAAAGGAACATTTTTTGAGTAGAAAACTGCACACAGCAGAAGAAAAGGCCTATCCTAAATCTCATATATCCCAAATAAATCACTTCTTCAACTCTGGCCAGTTTTTAACAATATCTTGCTTCTGTTCATAACTGAGCCCCCAGATACAATGCTTTGTCCCACAAGGACCTTCTGCCCCTTCAGAAAGGACAACTAATGACAGCAAACCCAGCTAAAACTCCTTCAGTTTACAAGCAGCTCTAAAATAGCATGGCCAGAAGGGCCAGGGCAGTGACCCTTCCCCTGGACTCTGCCTTGGGGAGGCCACACCTTGAGTGTTGGGTTCAGCTCTGGGCCCCTCAGTTCAGGCAAGAGATTGAGGGGCTGGAGCGGGGCCAGAGAAGAGCAACGAGGCTGGAGAAGGGAGTGGAGCACAAGTGCTG
>JAWWLZ010000043.1:8724966-8741773 GCA_035041345.1 Poliocrania exsul | reverse complement strand
TTGGCCGTGTCCCTGAGTGCCATGATCTGGTGCAGGGACTGGAGTTGGCCCAAGGGTTGGACTTGATGATCTCGGAGTTCTTTTCCAACCCAATCCATTCTATGATTCTAGGGGACAGGACACAGAAAGAGCACAGTTACCCACATGTTGGCACTGATTAACTCTGCCTCGTTCTGCACCAGCAGCAGCGTCAGCTCCATCAGACTGGTCATGGCAGCCTCGCGCACCCTGTGGGGACACAGACAGAGCAGCAGCCTCAGCAGGGCTTGTTTGAGCAAATCCATCAGTGGTTCTGTCAGACACCAGCAAAAATTCACAGTAAGAGAGCAGTGACCCACAGCAGCAACCCACATTTTGACATTCAGATATTTAAGCACTGTTATGTGTCATGTTCTTGAACATTTTCAAGCTTAGTATTTCCAGCATTAAAAAAACTTGTGACTCAGAGTGGCTTAAATCCCTGATAATTAGTTTAATGAAAAATATTGGCTAAAGTAACACTAAGTTGTGCTGGAAGTGTGTCACATCCACATGGGGAAGATCTGCTGCCTTCAAACTATCTAAAACATAGTATAAAAAAACATGTAATTTCAATTACAAAAAAGATCAATTTGTTTTAAACCATATGGTTGTCAACTCATGAGTTGTTAGAAGTGGTTTCTTTGTTAAAACACAGGCAGGTCCTCAGTGGGTTACATGACCTGCAGAAGTGCAGGCCCAACATGTTCCCCACACCAGTCACTCAATGTCAGCCTTTCACAATAACAACTTAAAAAAAGGGGGAAAAAGTATTTGAAAAGGTACACCTGCCTCCTGTGAAACAAAATCCTCCTCTTTCTGTTCTCCAAACCAACCTGCAAACAGTTGCAGATTCAATCTAAAACTGGGTGGGACATTTGTTATAATGGTAAAAAAGGGAAGTTACATCACTTTTTCCAAAGTAGCTGAATACAAGCCTGGCAGTCTTTCATCAAGGTATGTTTTCCTAGTTTTTCATACAGTATCTGACTTGGATATTCATGTCTAACACCTGTAGACAGATCAGACATGTCCCAGCAAACAATCTGTCAAAGGCAAGGTAAAGTTTGCATGTGGGGAGTAAAGTTGGGGAAACTTTCCCACGATTCCATTACAGCAAGACAAAAATTACACACCAGAGACAAGGCCCCTCCAGAAAAATGGCATTTCTTACTATATCTTTCCATCTTAGTCAATGGTTTAGAAGAAACAGAAGGAGAAAACATTGAGATTTGAGAGGCCACAAAAACCTTCAGCAGCCAACAGTTTGCCATGATAAAGGATCCCCTTCCTCCTCTGATTTACACATTTCTTGACTGGATTTTGGCTGGAGTTGCACCTTCTGCTTCTGTTCAGCAGGAAAAGCCCAGCTCCTTCCTTGCACACGCTGGAATGACCTGCTCTTGCTCCTCACTAGTTTGCATCCTTGTTTCCTCCTCTAAGCTGGAGATGCCAAACACTCCTCCTGCTCTCACATTTCCTGCCCAGTGGTTCCATTTCCCTGTCCCAGACACTGTTACCAGCCAGGGCTGAAGGCTGAGGAGCTGGGCCACAACCCAGGGAAAACCCAAACTCCCAGAGATAACTCAGCCTGGGTTATTTGCCCTGTGTACCTTTCCAACATGTTTGTACATATTATATTGTAGTGAAGTGCTAAAGGGCCAAGGCTCATCAATTAAAAACTGCCCATTGCTAACATGGACCAAATATCTTTCTCCTGCTTTGTGCTGTAGGACTGACACAGGGAAGTTATATTTGTTATTATTTATTATAATTATTGCAACCAGGCTGGAACTGGAGAGATCTCACACTGACAGTGACTCTCAGAGCACAAGCACCAAGATCTGACCATGGTATGAACTGCCCAAGAACTGCTGGCAAGGAAAAGGTCCAGCACATACATATTTGTACATATTGCACAATAAAAGCACCACCACAAGACAAGAGGTGGTTACAGAGAGTGTTGAAGCAGCTCCTGTTCATTAATTACCAATGTACATCACAGCACCTGCCCCTACTGAGGAATCCTGGGGGAAGAATGCCACTGTAATTAACTCTTTTTTTCTTCTTTCTTTTTACCAAATAAAATAATGACAGTAAAGTCCAGAGTGAAGGACAGAGCTTTAAACAGTACATAACAAATTTGAGCATGTTGGAAACCACCTGTAATCCCACTGGATGTGTGGAGCAGCAGGCTCTGCTGAGCACAGCCAGGCTCATGTCCATCCCTGCTGCACAAAACACCCTTCAAGTGACAGAATAGTGACTGAAAAAACCTCTGAACCACTTATTTCACACCAACACTCTGCACAGGTATGACTGAAACAAAACAAACACTCCACAGGACTCAGCACTGCCAGACAAGAGCTTCAATAAACTGGGAGCAGAACAAAATCTTTTCAATCAGCAAAATTCTTTCTTCCCAGTACTTCTGAGGCTCTTCCCCTTCCTGCTTGGAGTGGAGCAGGAGCAGAGCCAGGTCCTGGATCTCAGCTATCAACAAGTTACTAATTCATAATCCTGAGCAGGGATCTCTGTGCCCTGAGACACTTCATGCAGTGCCAGACAGGTCAAACACACCTATTTTACCACATCATTTCCATACCACACAAACAGCATCACCCACACAGTGAAACAAGGCAGGGACTTGATGTACAGAGTCATATCTAAAAGCAACACATATCTGCAAACTTTCCAGTTAGAATTAGGCATTAAGACAATAGAATTAAGCAGTCTTACTCAAAATCACTTCCCAACAAATAAAAGAAATCTTAGCACATTAAGTTACTTAGTTTCTGGCTTCTCTGTACAAGGAGGGAGTGTTACTGCTCTGAGGCTTCCACACAGCACCAAAATTGCCCTGTATTTAAATCTGCAGATACTGGATTAGTTCTCAAGTATAATTTAATACTTTCTACCAACAAGTACTATTTCAGACTGGGCTTAATTGTGCTCACAAAGTCACACAGAAAAGTACCCTGAGGAGAGAGAGAATGTTCCCTTGGTCTCCAAGATCCACATTTCAGAGGCTGTAACTACCCTGTGGAGTTCTCCAGGATGAAGGGATAACATGAACTCTCTGATCCCTCCCATTCAGAGATGGCAGGACCCTCCAATCAGCAGGTGATGTCCCATCCCCACCTGGAGCTTCTTTGGAAGTGGAACCCAAACCCAAAGAGGGACATGAGCCTTTAGAGTGCTTTGGGTCATGAGTTTAGGAATTGCCTTTCCAGACAGTGCTGAAGGAGTGCAGAGCACTCAGGTGAATGCAGGATCACATACTGAATCTGCTCTGTCTATCAGGGGAACCTGGAAGACTGAAAATGTCATAAAAATATGACTGCTACAGACTTAATATGATCATAATAAGTTTAACTTACTAATTATCTTATTAATCCACCTATTCGGTCATTTCCCATCAGCAGATACATTCCTACAGACTTATGATTTATTCTTGAAATCATTGAAACCCTGATCTTACAGAAGAGTCAGTGACTGCACAGCACAGTTTATAAAGTTTTTATCCATCTCAGCTGGTCACCAGCCTTGAAATCGTGTCCGTGACACCTTATCCAGCTGCTCCCTCTCCTGGCAAGAGCTCCCCACAGCAGGAACGTGCAGCAGGAGAGCCCAGGCAGGACCCAACGTGTGATTTCAAAAAAGGGGAGTAATGTTTTAAATCCCTGTACTTTTTCCAACTGATTACATTCCTGATGTTCACCAAAAGAAAACAATGTCCCCCCAAACCCAGGAGAAGGCTGAGCCTCAGTTTTAAACACACCAGTCCCCTCCTCCCAGCTCTGAGCAAGGGGAAACCAAAGCTTTGTCCTTCACTTCTCACAGTGCATTCCCACCTTGGCTCCATCTCCCACAGCTTGGAGCCCTCTGTTTGCAGCAAGGTTTGGAAACACAGCAGGTTTTAGTTAGCCCTCAAAGCTGAGGCTGTGGCTGAGCCCCAGCCTTACCATCCTCCAACGTCCCCCCGGCTGTCCGTGGTGTAGTCGGTCACACCGTTGAGCAGAGTGGTGTAGATCTGATCCACGTTATCCCTGCACACATATTCCTCCTGAGACCCTCCTGCCTTCACTCCTACTGTCTGGCAAACCCTTGAGAGAGAGGGGAAAAGAAGGGGGATTAGGGACAAAATCACAACCCTGGCAAGGAGAAGCATTAAGATCAAGCTTTGTCAGGTTGCTCAATAAAACTCCCTGGACACAGAATATTCCCAACACCTGTAACATCTGCTCCAGCTGGAATGAGGGATATTTCTGAGCTGTATTTGAGCAATGTTTGGGTTTAAAGAACACTGGCAAAGCTAAAATCTCAGCAGGAAGCAGGTTGCCTTTGTGGCTGCAGAACTACACCCAGGAATGTGCTCCAAGTACCTGTGTCCAAACTCTCCTTAAAGAAAGTCAGCAAGAAGAGCAAAGGGCCAACACAACATGCACTGAACTTGATATTAACCTTCTTTACCTTGAAGACAAGGGGTTTTTTTGCACTGTAAGACTTTAAGAGCCTAAAATATACATGTACACTATGATATACTATAAGCTCTAACTGCACTGTGATGTCAACACGGAAAATGTTCCTTCAGAAAAAAGAACAATTCCTTTAAACCAATCCAATCTTTTTAGGATTGTGGAAAAAATATATATTCTTCCTTCCTCATTAAATTGCAGCCCCTGAGAAAGGCAAACTTTAATATACTCTAGGTAGTCAGTTAATTGATAAAAAAACTTGACCACCAGAGCTGCACTCCATCCTCAGGTGTGTGATAACCCTCTGAATCAAAAATAACTTGAATAATGGAGATGTAGAGTCCTGCCTTAAGCAGGTGTGTGTAACTGGTGTCAAACTCATGCTACCAACCCCCAGCAGAAAGCAGAATGGTCAGGAGAGAGATTCTAGAGGGAATTCCAAGTGTCCCAAACCAGAGATGACAAACATACTTTGCAATGGCTATCAAGGCATCTCTTCTGGATTCTGCAAAGCTCACATCTTCAGGGGAAATCAAGGTCACTTTTCTCAGACCTTCTAAAACCTGAAAAAACCACAAAGATTGGGATATTTAAATCCAACATATTTTTTATGATGTTAAATTTAGATGCTGCATTACAATGAGTTCAATGCTGCATGAAAGAGCTAAGCAGGCACCAGTCTGGTTTCTCACCAAGCTTGGCCATTGTGGCTCCCTCTTCCCAATGTCCCATGGCAAAGGGATAATTCAACCTTGGCTCCTCCATTAACACTACTGAGGCAGGACTAAACATTAATTAGCAGAAACTATGGCAAGCTCAACTCACGATGATTTTCTGGAGTTGCTGTACATTAGAATTCAAACCCCTCTGACAAAGACCTTTAATTAGGACCATTGTTATTTAGTTGATTACTGTCACAGGTTTCCCTCAGAGTGCCCAGTGCCCTCTGCTCATCCCAGAGATCCTGGTTTCTCACCTGCTGGAGCCTGCCCTTCAGCAGAAACCTTGGCAGGGCCCCAAGAGCTCGTGAAAAGCCACAGCGAACCATTTCCTCCGTGTTCTGCAGTTCTGACACGTACTGGGTCACCAGCTCGTCTGGAAAACAGCACAGCACAGTGAGGAGCAACCACCACCTCAGTATAGCTTCACATCTGGCTGAGTTAAAAAATAAAGATCCCCTGCACAGAGCGGCCAGAACACTCTGCAATTTGTTAAACTGAAATGCAGGGAAAAAATTAACATTTTAAGATGTTCACTGTTACGTGAACGAGTTCCCATTTTCTGTCTCAAAACCTGACTTTGTATTGAGACTAATCCTATTCTTTTAGAGAGAAAAAAGACAAAGTTATCAGTTTTTGAGGGTTATCATGTTTAAAAATCCAAATAACAAGTATACACACAGATTTCTAAGCAAGCACAGGGAACAAGTCATCGTTTTCCATCATTAGATAAGTAATCTGTGTTAGGAAAGGGATGTCTCTGGTTTGTGAAGGCCACTTATTTGCCAGTTTTCCCCAGGAAAGTCTTGATTGGAGCCTTGTTTAAACACACACACAAATCACTCCTAAGCAATGAGATATTTCATAGCATTTTTTATAGACAAACAAAGCCAAAGTTGTGTGTTCTGCAGGAGAAAACTCAAGAGGTGATTCCTTTGGTTCTGTTTGCTGGCACAGGACACAGAGGGGACAGTGGCTCCACAAACAGCAGCACAGACAAAAGACACAGGAATAAACTCAACTGGGCACGGAAAAAGGAGCCTCTAAAGCAAAGCAAAGTGACACAGAGGAGAAAATGAGGGTGAATGCAAAAACTCAGGAATCTACTTATGCATTTGTGCTGTAGCCTTGACCTCACACAGACAATCCTTCCTCTACCTGATTTTTCACATTAAACTCCTCTGTAAGACACAGAGAAAACCAAGGTACTGCAGAAAAGCTCTTAAGAACAAGCAAGACTAACAGACACAGCTCTGCACAAACACAGTAAGGTTGTCCTGTCCACCACTTCACTGAACAGACACTTTTTAATTCCCCCCCCCAAAAAATGAGAGCTCCTGGGAAGATTACATAACTGTGCCAGTGCTTACTGTAATCTAAGATTTCAAGGATTGAGCAATATTTGCTAGAGGAAGAAAGAAGAGTTGCCATAAGAAACTCCCCATTCATCACAACTCCTATTTTTTTAAACCCCAGTGCAGCCAACAGGCCTCGACTCGTCCCTCCCATCCAGACCCAGCTCCCTGTCCAAGGGTGAGAAGCACCTTCAGATAAGCACAGCTATGATTTAAAACTCTCCAAACCCCTGGAGTGTGAAACAGAGTGCTGAGGGCACAGGAAAGCACAGGGCTTGCTGTGACAGCAGAACATCTTCAACAGGCACACTGTGACAGTCTCCACTGTGACTGATGAAAGTTTCAGACTGGCATTTCAGCCCAATGACAATAGGCAAACAAGCAGCTCTTCACTTACAACCACTCAGTAATTATGGGGCAAAGTGTAATGCCAATGTTAATATTCTTCTAAGAGCCTCCAGTTTCATAAACCAGCAGGGCCTATGAAGTGCCTACAATATTAATTCAGCACAACCCATCCTAAATGAGGATTAAAAGAGAAAGTCAGCAAAACCAAACCAAACACATTAAGGCAGGAAAAAATGCAATAAACAAAAAGCCAAAACAAACAGAGGCAAAAGAAGTGATTCAACAAAATTGCACCCTTATAGGGACAGATTCAGAATGCCTAATTGTTAAAGTATCTTTGATTTGTGTTTTCAAATCAAGCCACAGTGAAACATTGGTTAAATTCTACCAAAAGCTCTTTCCTTCTAATCTCCTTGATCATGTCCAGACCTGCTTAACTGACTTATCTCAGGCACCTGCACTGCTGCTGAGTGTCCTCTGCTCTGCAGCTTCCACAGATCCTGTGTCCATCAGACATGATGGGGAGCACTTGTGGGATGGGAAACCACCACTACAATGGACAGAACTTAATGGGCACCAAATACACAGGTTTTGTTGGCTCAGAGATGAAAATATACCTTTTTTTTTTTCTTTTAAAAGATGCTTGCATGTATAGTGGCACTCCTGTCATCATGTGTGCAGGAGGCTCTAGAGCAGCCAAGGTCAAACAAAAGTATAACCCAGAGAGAGCTGACTGGAGGTTTTGCAGAACAAGAAAACTCCCACTAACAATTCCATTCCATAAAGTCTGCTGAAAAATTTTGTCTGTATCTACAAATCTGACTCTTGTGATCCCAGACCCCCATGGCCACATCCCCATGGTCCCTTCAGGCACACCCAGACAAAAAGAGAACCTGGAATCCAGGAAAAACCCAGTTAGGCTCCACAGGGACCTAAAGGAGTACAGGAATCTGTTGCTGTGCTTCCTTCCAGCACATCCCTTCTCCCTCCTGATCTGGACATCTGGTTGAGTTTTCCAGGCCACTTCTACAGCAACTTCAAACTTCATACTTATATAAAATGTGACCTGCCAACCTTTCAACTCCTTTTGAGCTTGTCTGCTTTGGTTCAGGAAGGAAAGGGCTGGGTTTGGAATATGTTTTTAATGACAAAAATACAGATATTTGGCAATATAATTTTTTTTTAAAATCAAGACACACTCCTTTTCTACTTCAGCCATAACTTCTCTGGGGTATGGACTGCACGTAACTGTGTGTGGGATCAGTACTGTGCTCATTGTGGGACAACTCTAAGAGAAATAAATAATTCTGTTACCTGATTGCAATGGCAAAAAAAATGGGAAAATAAATTATTTTATTAGGTGTATGTAAATTCACTGTGATTTCTAGAAAAATGAGAACATAAATGTTGCTATTCTTAGGATGTTTATCTGTACAATCCAGCAACCTGTGTCTGATGGACATGATACAATCTGATACTTGAAACAAATTAGAGTCCAAGAAAAACAGTATAAAAAAAGGTGCTGATTCATGTGCCCCAGCAGAGGTTTCAGCCTCCTCCTGCACTGCTGCTCCCAGCCCAAACACATGAGGTTCCACATGCACATTTGCAAGAGCTCTGGGTGTCCCTGCTGTCCTCTCCTTATCCCCAAGCAATTCTTCTGTAAATCAGCCACAATCTCTGGCAGACAGTTTGTGAAAGTGTCTCACTTCATTAAAATTTAGGATTTGCCACAAACACATCATTTTTGCTTTGTTTTACAGTATGAAATAGAAAAGCCATGTAGTTTTCCCAATATTCATCACTGTGGTACCTTGCATGTCCCTTGAGCCTAAAGCCAGCAAAGCCCCTGAGACATTTCCCAGACTTTGAGTTGGTTTTATCCCTTTTTCCTGAAGAATTTGAAGGTCCTTTAAAACCAGAGATGCCCCTCCCCATCCTGTGCAATGCTCCAAGTGCAAGTCAGGTCCAGCCCGGGCTTTGGTGCCTCCATGGCAAACATGAGTCATTACCCTGCAGAGCTGGATCAGCTTCTCCCTCCTGGTTCAGGTAATATTCATTGCATAGGGCAGCCAGAGCAGACACTGCAGACTCCTGCAACACAGACACATATTCACTCAGCTCATGCTTTGTGCTTAACATTGTTAAGGAAAAAGAAAGTGGATTTAAAAAAAAATATAATTCCCTTCAGCTACTGGCATTTACTTTTTAGTTCTTCCCAATACGGGTTTAAAAATAGGAAACCTATGTAAGAAAAACCCAGATTCTATTCTTACTCCTTCAAAATGACCAGAAGGATAAATTAGTATAGCAGAAAGTTAAGAGCAATGTGTGAACTTTATTTTCAGTTCAGCTGAAAGACCTCCAGGATGACACAGCATTGCAAAACACACAGGTCTTTATTTCATCTTCCATATATTGGTGCCACACTGACATGAAACAAACCCTGTTTCCCTAAAAGCTACAGAAAGAAAATGCAGAAAAAACACTGATTTAGAAAGGATCAGAAGTGGTTCACTCTGCCTGAACCTCCTTATTGTTACAGTGGGTTCAGCCACTGACACAGGACACAAAATAACTCAGCTGCTCTTTCCAAAAGCACATGACGGGTTTCCTCATAAAATTTATGGCTGAATTACACTTTTCAGCTACTCATATAATGCTGACCAAAGGGATAATAAATTTGACAGCACACAGACGCTTTGCACTGTTCCCTTCATGTTAATAGCAATGCTCCTGATTAATACTCATGTTCTCCAGGTACAAGAAACACTCACCAGAAGACAGAGCTCCTGCCCAGCTGATTCACTGCCCTCAGAGGCACCTCAGACCTGCCCTCTGCTCAAAGGCAAGGACTGGAAAGAAAACCAGCATCCAGCTACACAATATTCCAACTACCACAGGCATTATAGCTCCAAAATATACAGAATTATCTCAGTGCTGCAGATCAGAGACAGGTCTGGCTTGGAAGGGACCTTTAAACCAACCCTCGCCCCTGAACCAGACCAGCTGCTCAGATCCTTCCCTTTCTAAAGAGAATGTTTTTCCTCCTAAATGTAACAACTATAAGCATGTCAGAAAAAAAGATTACTTTTCAACATCTTAAGCACTGCCCTTAAAATTATTTCTAAAACAGACACAGAAATGAAGTGAGAATTGACATTTACTAAACATACTTTGCTCAATATTAATGTTAACCAAACAAATCCAAAGTCTCTAAAGCCTATAATTAATTCTTCCAAGCTTGGCTTAGAAGTTCCAGTTATAACAAATACAGACACTTGGAATACATTGTTAATGCCAAAAGAATATTCTAAAAATTCAGATTTCATCTTTGAATTTTCTTCAGTTATTTGGACACACTTCAGTCTACTCTGTCTCCCAAGGAGGAGGACAAGATGAGCTGTGAGATGCTTGGAATGGCTTTTTACCTTTTACTAAAACCTAACACAAGGAACACAAGATGTTAAATTCAAATTGTCTCTGTGATGGCTAAAAGCTCTAACAGGGCAGGCAAAAATTGCCTCTATAATTCAGCAGAGCCTTTAAGAGCACGAGAGCAAATTGTCATGGGAAAATGAAGGCAAGTAACTGGATGTGTAGAGATCATGTACATAAAACATCAAGAAATTCATCAGTGGATTTGATGTTCAGACTCAGAGCAGTTGGAGAGCACAGCAAAGAACTTGCAGCAGAGTTTAATGGGAAATCTAAACATGTTCTCCTGAGTAATTCTGGCAGCTCAAACCAATGCTCAGAGCTGGAAAACACCCTGAGTCCCTCAGGCCTGAGGTCACCACCCAGACTGCGAATGCCCACAAAAGGTCTCTGAAACCACCAAAATCAATGTATGTTACACAGATTAGAGGTACAGCAAAAACAAGAGGAAAAACACCCTCTCAATGCCAACAGAAAGTGGGTTCCAGCAGCCACCAGTGGCTCCTCACACTGCCCAGCCCCTCTGGCCAACACACAGGAATAACCTTTGGGGTAACTATTCAAGGATTAACCAAAAATGTCCACTGGAATTTAGAGGAGTTCAAAATATTCTTTTAAAATACCCCTTCTGACCAGACTAAGAAATAAACCTTCAAGGCCCAATTAGACCCCATGGAAAATAATCCACCAATGGAAAGCAAAAATACTTCTAATTCTGCATTTAAAATGATCACATGAAGGAGAAGAACACACTGTACCTTTATATGCTGTCGTGCACCACTGGAAACAAGGGTGAGATGTCTCAGACTGTCATTGATTAACCACTGCCAACCACCTGGAAGATGAATAAATAGCATTAATTTTTCTTACTTTCTCAGTTTCACCATTCTCAGTTTTGTTTTTTATCAGCAATTTCCCATGTCCACAGTGAGCACCCCATGCCTGGTGATGCTGTATGCAAATATATGTTTTTTCTTGCCAACAGCTACAAAATAAACCCTCAAACACTATCAGCATCTGTTGCAGTACCTGGGGTTTTTCTGGTCTTTTTTTTAGGCCACCCAATCCCACTAAATTTGTTTCTTTGAAAAATATGACTTGTTAATACTTGAGCTTAATCAAGAGCTACTAAGGTTATGGAAGGTGATTTAAAATAGGACATACCAATTATTGGATCTCCTCTAAACGGCATTTTTGACAGTGACAACTTTTCAATTAAAGTGCAGACTGTAAGAAAATAAGCGTGATAATAAATACAAAGAGAAATAGCAGCAATTTTGATAACACAACCACATGAAGTTACATTAGCACTAATTTTCAATGCAAGAATATTTGCAAATAGATGTCCAAAATAAGGGAAATGAAGAACTGAAAGGAAATGGCACTTCTACTATGCAGAAAGTGTTCTCTGCCATGAGTTAGTCCCATCACTGATGGAAATCCCCTGTCTGGGATGTTTCCCCCTGTGCCACTCAAGGTGCATATTGTACCTCTCAGCCCCTGTTTGTGTCTGTGCCAGCCTGTAAATGGCAGCGTGGCATCGCTGGCAGTGTCCCAGCTTGGGCAGGGATTTGTCATTACAGACACTAAAAAACCATTCAAATACACACAGCAGGTTTTCTACTTCTTATCCCCATTTTTTGGACCTCCAAAGAGCATCACTGCTCACTGCCCAGAGCCAGGGGCCATGAACTGGATGCAGCTTCACCTCCTTTGATACTCAGAATCTGTGAAAAAGTAATTTTAATTATGAAGTCCTTATTATTTTAAATCTGTAAAATTAAATTAGCTCTATGCTTACAAACCCACTTTGAGAATGGTATTTTTCTTAGTGGCTTGTTTTGGGAATGGAGATGAACACAGTGAACAGTGCAAACTTCCTGTACAACAGATTGGCTGAGAACTTGGCACATGGGGAATACCATGAATTTCACCTCCTGGTGTTCAGTTCAAGCAAAGCAGATGGGACAGATCCATCCTCACTGCCAGGCTGCTTTAGAGTTGGTGGAGAGGAAGGAGAGGACAGACAAGCTACTGTATCATGTAATGCCACCTTTTTGTCTTCCTCTCCTCCCACAACTTAATCATTTAATCTTCCTCTGGGCTCCGTACACAGCTCATCATTTTCTTCATTTATAATCAACCCACTGGGCTCCAAATCTGCTCTTGAACTCACTGCTCACCATGGCAGTGCCACACAAACTCCATCCAATATTGGGTGCCAGCTCCTCTGTGCCAATATTTATTCACAGACAAGGCTAAGCCCAGTGGGACAAACCAGAGTCTCTTGGGGTTCCTGCTCAGTTCTCTGCTCTGCTTTGTGCTCTGTTGTGGTTGAGACCATCATCTTCATTAGACATGCAGGCAATCTGTGGAGCATTTTCAATTCCTCTCTTATTCCACCTACACAGCTGTATCATGCCAAAATACTGCCATCTGTACTCCTCCAAACCCATGGCATGCTCAGCTGCTTGAAAGCTAAAGCAGATTACAAAACCTCCGTGTGCTTTCAGCCTGCATTCCACGTCACATGGCTGGAACCTCATTCCAAGCCTGCAGGAATCCCCCTGTCCCTTCACCCCTCCTGTGTGACCACTCTTCCACCTTGGAACTGAAACTCCTTTCCCCACAGGTGTGGATGGTTCCACACCTTCCAGGCTGGAAGCAGGAAACCAAGGGGCATCCTTTCCTTATCCACCCCAGGCTCCTTCTCCTTGCAATGCCCTTCTTTTCCACAGTGGCTCTGTGTACACAACAATCTTCAAAATGCCCCTTTTCTGGGATGCCACACTCCCCACAGCCACTTGTTCATATGGCCTTTAAGCTTCACTTCTGTGCACACACACGTTGGGATAAAATCATTATTTCCATGATGGCATCTGTCTCAATGTGCAGACTGTATCTCTTCTGGAGAGGAGTCTGAGCACAGCACTGAAGGGAGACAGTTCAGCCCTGAAAAAGCTTCACTGTGAGCAACAGTGGGAGGAGGGAACACGTGGCAGACCCAGAACCACCTCCAGCGTCCCCAGTGTGTTGGCACCCCGTGTTCTGGTGCATCACTGGCCTCCTGAGTGCATTTCTTAATTACTCTGCATACTTTACCTATGCATTCAGCACAACACATGCAAAGCACACTGGAAGGAGCACCCAGAGGAATTGCTCAGGGCTCCTGCTGCTGTCCCAGCCCACCACGGTACTCACCTGCTGGTCGCATCAGCTCTCCACCCAAACCCCTGTGAAGGAGAAACAGCCTTCAGAGAACATCCCACCACAGGCAGCCCGAGTGCACTGCCCACAGGGAGGGGAAAAAACCCTCAATCTCATTCCAGAATGAAAGCAGAGCACAAAATACCTGCAGATTTGGATCTAAAATACTCCAAGATACTTCTTTTTAAACCAACTTTTCTAGATGTCAGCATGATTAATACAAAACCCTCCTGAATATTTTGCTTTATTCTTGCAAAAATGCACTCCCAGTCTTTCTAACTCTTAATGTGAATGATAAAAGACTGTCAAGTTCATTTTGCTTTTCTTTCCACTTGCTTCACAAGCATTCCAAACCATGGGAATTTGCTAAAGGACTTTTCAGTCACACCAGTTTCGGACTCCAGAACTGAAGAGCAATTACATGCAATTTTTTAACACAATCTTCATTTCTGTGACATTTAATAGAAACTTCACCTCCCAGTTCCCATTTTCACAAATGTTTCCTGGTTTCCTGTCCTGGTGAAGTTTCCCACCTTTCTCCCTTCACCTTCTCCTTTCCTGCTCAAGCCTTTTCCCCGATGATTTTGTGTTTTTCACCACAAGTGAGGGGGTAAAAACTTCTAACACATCAGAAAAGGGAAACAAATGGCTGGAGATGCCTCAGAGCCTCCTGAGGTACCACAAGGATGGTCCCATAGCTCAGAGCTCTGCCTGAGCACAAGCCTAGCCATCGACAGCACCAGGAGGAGAAAGTCTGAACTGGCACAAAGTGGGAAAAGGAAAAGAGGCCTGGAAATGGCAGGGCCTTTTCTCATTCTTTGGTTTCTCCTGCCTCTGGGCAGAGGTGTCTCCTGGGTGCACAGCTCTCCATCCCCAGGCCTGGGTGACACTGCCTGGGGTGCTGTGCTCAGTGTCACCCTCTGTGGCTTCATTGTTCCCTTCTGTGACCCTTTGACCTGCCCTTCCTTGTGCTCTTTCCTGACTCCTTCTCCTTGTGTCCCTTCCCTTCTGCAGGAATATTTCCTCCCTGAGGTGCCAAACCCTGAATCACCTGTTTGCACTGCCACACTCTGGCAGAAACTCCCAGCAAGGGGGAGGAACAACAAAGCCTTTTTTTGTCTGTTTGCTTATTAGTTTGTTGGGTCTTTTTAAACATCTTCTTCCCTCCTCCTCCTCCTCCTCCTGCCCCACAACAAAATTAGTAGCTGTGCTCAGAAGGCCAACTGAGCAACCCTAACAACTCTTACAACCTTGTTTTCCAATTTATCCCTTTATAGGAGCTTCAAAAGCCTGAAGATTTGAAACAAGTTTTTCCATTCTACACAAGCAGGTGCCTCCTGGAACATGCTCTGGGTTTCTGACTGCTCAACATTTTCACTGGTGTTTCAGGTAATGCAGAAGTGCCAACTCCACAATATTCTCTATTGCCACAGATCAGCACTTCCTTTAACTGAGAAACTTTGCTTTGGACAATCAATATATATTAAGCTCAGTGTAATAATCCTGTTTATCACTGAAGGAAGCAAGCACAGATTCCACATGCCCATGCTGATAAGGTCTTTGTATTGTCTACCCCACCTTCCTGCCATGCTGTCTGCTCTGCAGCTTCTCAAATATTCAAATCAGAGAACAAAAAAGCGCTGCCAGGAGTGGAGACAGCAGCACAAGAGGCGACTGATGTGGCGAGTTTTGCTTCCTCCTGCACACCTCTTTCCCCTTCGTTTTGCCCTCACCCATTCCTTGCCTTTTGTCTGCTGCCTTTCTGCAAATGAGGGTGAAATAATCACCCTGCAAATGTGTTTGGTGTGCAGCAGAGTCTGCTGATGCAGGGCTTCAGATATGGCCTGTTCTGCTCCAACTACAAAGCAACCCCTGAGTCACAAAGGGTGCTCCTCTGCCCTTCCTGGCGCTGCCAAGGAGGAAGTGAGGCCACCCCAAGCTGCTCTGATGGCAATAATTTGACAGCTCTCCCTTCCTCTGGCATTACCCCAACTCCATTTAACTGCAGGGCCTGGAGCCTGGCTGAGCACTGCTGTCCCCATGCAAGAATGCAGAATGGTGACAGGCATTTGCATGGGAACATTTCCATGTCACACACAGACTCTCATCAAACCCCTCTCTGGAGGCACCACAGCCCCGTGTGCTCCTCTGCAAAGCTTCCCAAGCTGTTTCTCACCTGGACACAAAGGTATGTCCACCAGCAGAGCTCATTTCATCCCTTTTCCACAGCTCATACGTATTTCACTTTTAAGAATTGAGAATTCTATCGCAGTCCAAGATCTTTCCCCAGTCAGTGCTGAGTTTGTCAACCATGATGCACATCTCTCTATTAACTTTATCTTGCTTGACAGTATTTCAGCAAATTAAAAAGATACACATCTCCCTAATTCAAAGATTCTGAATTTTGCTGTACAGTCAGGATTCCTTCTTTTTTATTCCAAAGACACATCCACAAGTTGCATCACTTTATTAGATGTACCTGTTTCAAGGTTTAATTATTAATTCAATTTGCAAATTGAGTGATGCAGTGCCCAGGCTCCACGAGCTCCTCAGCACTCCCTCCTCTGTGCAGTTCCACAGCAATGCTCCTCTCCTAGGAACATCCTGGGATGAGTCACAACTTACTTGTGGAAAATCAAACACACAATCCCTTGCAGAACTGATGAATTAAAATTACTGACCTAAGTAAGAATGACAGTATCTATTTCATAATTCTGTTGGCCTGAATCAGAACCAATGGCAGTTCTCAGGGCATTAAAAAGTTCAAAGTACTTCTGTGGATTTATTTTGTTAATTATTTGAAACCTGCTTTTTGTGAGAAGACCAAAATTCCTCTTTAAGATTATAAAAGTGACATAACTGAAGCTGTTTAGAATTGAACAGCATCTTTGTCTTCACAGACACCCAAATCTGAAGCTAGAAGTACTGAAATGGCTGAAGAGATTCAATTGCCAGTGCTGGATTTCCAGGAAGCTGAGAAGATATATTTCACCTCCATATGAATAACTAAGTATTTTCCTTGGGAATCTTTGTCCCAAATGCAACTGAGGTACCTTAAAGGGTCCAGGTTGCACATTCCCTGGGTTTTGGAGGTACAGAATGGGACACAGGGTGAAAGGGAAACTTCTGTATTAAACAAAGCTCTTATGGCAAACCCTTCTGATGCCCAGAATCACAGAATCATAGAATGGATTGGGTTGGAAAAGACCTCCAAGATCATCAAGTCCAACCCTTGGGCCAACTC
>JAWWLZ010000043.1:8714778-8724837 GCA_035041345.1 Poliocrania exsul | reverse complement strand
AAGCTCACTTGAAAAACCTCCAGGGATGGGGAATCCACCCCCTCTCTGGGCAGCCCATTCCAAGGCCTGAGCACTCCTTCTGAAAAGAAGTTTTTTTCTGCTCTTCAACTTCAATTTCCCCTGGCAGAGCTTGAGCCCATGCCCCCTTGTCCTGGGAGAAGAGACCAACCCCCACCTGGCTAGAACTTCCCTTTAGGGAGTTCTAGACAGTGATGAGGTCACCTCTGAGCCTCCTCTTCTCCAGGCTAAACCTGAGGGGGGCAACAACTGAAACTGCACAAACCTGACAAACACCTCCTTTTAGGTTCCTGTAAATTCCTATGCTGACCATACACATTGTGTACTGTATTCTAACTCTGGAGTGCTACAGGTGAAGTCCTGGCTCTGTGGAAGTAAAAGCTCTGCCAGTGCCTTCAGTTTGGAGCAGAGGAATTGCTCCTGGTAACTCCTGAGAGCAAAATGCAGCACGACCTGCCGGAGCCACCGCACTCCGGGACGCCTGAAACCACCTGAACTTGGAGGCACTGCTACGATGAGCTTTGTTGCAAGGCTGGAATTATTTGCTGATTAAGCTCCTATGCCTAAAAAACTCTTTCAGGCAGATGAGTGCCAAGAAACACATTTGCCCTGAAACCATCAAGATTAGTTCCAACCTTGAAGGCTTTTGAAAGGAGACAGGTTTCTCTTTAGCGCCGCACCTGCCACCGCCCGCGGGACACCCTCCTGCGCTGCCAGAGCCGAAACTGCCGGTGCCACCCCGGCTGCCACGAGCTCCTGATCCTGCTGGGCTGGCACGGCTGGCAGGCAGCACACGCAGCCAGGCTCTGCACAGCCCATGGAAGGAGCTCAGAGCACAGCTTGGAGTGCACTGCAGGAGTCACTGGGGAATGCCGACATCCTGCACAGCTGGCCTGGATGGAACCCTCTGGAACCCTCTGGACCCCTCCAGGGCCAATGAACACAACACGTGCTCACACACACACAGAGGTGCAGTGCAATCACCTGGAGGAAACCCAGAGTGTCCATCTGCAGCACTTCCATATCCAGGCCTAATCTTGTCACACAACTCTCATGGAATCGCAGAATGTGCTGAGCTGGAAGGGACCCATCAGGGTTATCGAGTCCAAATCTCAGTCCTGTAGTGACACCCCAAATTCCATGGGGAGCCTGTTCCAGTGCCCAACCACCCTCTGGGTGAAAAACATTTTCTCAATATCCAACCTAAACCTCCCTCAGCTCAGCTCCAGCCATTCCCTCAAGTCCTGTCACTGCTCCTGAGAGTGACGAGATTGGCACCTTCCCTTCCCACATGAGGATGTTGAAGGCATTAAAACTGTATTATCAGGCTCAGAACTGGCTGCAAGAAAGCCAAAATAAATTCTGAACAGCTGCTCAGCTGAATAGTCACTCAAGAACCTTGTATCAGGTGAGGCATTTTTGAAGAATCTTAACACCACTGCTGTTTGCTTGAAGATTTATCAAATCATAAATTGCTTCCTTTGGAAAAGAACTTCAAGATCATCAAGTCCAACCATTAACCCAGCACTGCCCAGCCCACCACTAAACCATGTCCTCAAGAGCCACATTTAAATCCCTCCAGGGATGGTGACTCCACCACTGCCCTGGGCAATCTCTCCTACTGCTTGAAAATCTTCTCAGGGCAGTATTGTTTTCCAATATCCAATCTCAACTTTCCCTGCTGCAACTTATGGCCACTTCCTCTTTCCTATCAGTTCTTACTTGAAAGAAGGAGTATTGAGATGCAGGACAGAATGAGATCTGCTACAAAAAAAAGATACTACCCAGGGTAGTGCAGTGGAATGAGAACACAAACCAGGCTGACTCCTGGCACCATGTTTAAATCAGTGACTTCCTAACACAGCTCAAGGTAAGAGATGCCAGAAGCTTTTTTCTTAGAGTTTTATATATAAAAGTAACATTTAAAGCAAATAAAACACAGCTCAATTTTTGTAACTTTACAACCTGAACAGCATGAGAGGCACAAGGTACAAACGCTCCAAGGGGCATGGTTTGCATGTGACGTGCTCTGAGCAGTGCCCGGGGAACACAGAAACCCAAACTCCCTGTGCAATCCCCAGCTGGAAGGGCACATGCAAATCCTCACACCAACCAGCTCCTCCAGACAAACCAGTGCCTCAGATGTGTCAGGAGCAAGGCTGATGGGAGGAAGTACACACTGATGTGCCTGGGCTTGCAGGCTCCTTTTTCAGTGTAGTACCATCAACCCAGAGAAGGACTTGGACAGGAGGACAGAAAGATACTTGGATTCAAAAGAAAAAAAAAGTTAATACAGTAGAGGACAGGATTTTCTACAATTAGCATAAACAAATTGGATTGCTTCAAGTATATTCAAAACTGAGACTGACTGCAAAACATGGAATGTGTCCTGTCTGAAGAATAACTTAAGGCATTTTTTAAAATTAGGTTAAAGATGTTACAAGAGCTACTAAACAAAATGAAATGGTTTGGCAGCCCATGGGCAGCTCCATCAGTGTCTCCACTACAGCACTTTGAGTTTATCTTTCTTGACTTGAGGTCCTTGTAGATTCAACAGAATCCTAAACATCAGACAACCAAGAAACTCACGATCCATTTTCCAGCTTGAAATTTATAAACTATAACTTAAAAAAAAACAAACCTAAAAAAACCCCCAGCATTTTTACACTTTACTTCCTTTTCTCTTCTCACAACCAACACAATTCCTGAAAACAGCTTGATCAAGGCACTAAAATCCACTGAGTCCCCAACAAGGCTGTTCCATGGCCAGAAGGGAAAGCTGAGACGTGGCCAGATGCTTTTTGTTAATGCAGTTTAAAAACCCGAAACACAAATAAAACCCACAGGTTTCCAACATTCCTCCAAGATGTTGTTAACACTGAAAATTCCCGGTAGCAATTTCTCAAATGGAAATCTTTGGAATATGATGTGCAATAATTACTCATCACCAAACGAGTTGGGCTTGTTTCACTTAATGCTTGCCCAGCAACACTCCAATTGGTGGTTTGTTTTTATAACCCAGTTTATTTTCCTTGTCCTCTTTTAAAATGTTTTATGCACACTGATATTTTACACTCTGGATTAGAGAAGACATCTCTGCCTCAGCTGAGAGCAAACAGCAGTGAATCAATCTTGCTCTGAGTTGAATTGGAGTCTTATCTGGAACGAAAACATTTCTGTAGGCATCTTATAAATACCAGTGAGTGCAAGAAGTGCACATTATGACAAAAACAAATTACACCCAAGCTCCACCCTGACATTAAAGAATTTATGGAAGCCAAGACAGCCACCCACAAAGACACAAATGTACAGGATCAGCACTAAGCCATCCACCAGCCCAAGCTTGGGGCTGGAGTTTCATGTCACTCTGCACAACCCTCAAGAAGTAAATTTTATCATTTTTTCAGAAAGTTTTGAGATATAAAATTGTACATAAGAATTCTTTAACCTGTAATAAATAATTACATAAAAAACTACATCAGGTTTACTGTTTTTAGATATGTCATGTGTGAAGAAATGAACTAAACTGACCAAAACATCAGTTAAAGAAGGAAAAATTCCTCATTTGCATATACAATCCTTAGGCAATAAAAGTCATTAATTCCGTTTTGATTTCTTTAAATTTGGGAACAAACTCTGGTCACACAGCAGTTTTAATTGACTTTTACTTAACAGTTATTTAGGCAATCTTCCTTTATTTCCTGGAAGCTTCAATAAATAGGAAATGAAAAGCAACTCAGTGAAAACTCATTTACATTTTCTTGCATTGCAAGAGTTGAAAAATTGCCCTGAATCTTTTGCAATTCTCTTGGCCTGCTCCTACCATGGGATCGGGAAAGGAGTTGTGGAACTGAGGGAGAAGCTCCTTTAAATAAATAAATAAATAAATAGATAGATTGATTGATTGATTGATTGATTGATTGATTGATTTGGGGCTCATTAATTAGTTCTGTAGCCCTTTCTGACCCACCCAAAGCCCCCCAGTTTGGGGGCTGGGAGGGACTGGCAGCCTGTGGTGGGTGACACCAATTGTATAAACCAAAAGCCCTCCCAGATCCTCCTGTTTTCATTCCTTGTAACTGACACTTTCCAATAGAAAAAAGGACTTTTTAGCATCCATTTCCTTACCTGTACAACTGACGACTGCAAAGCTGAGGGGAAAAAATCAACAAAATGAATATTAGCTGAGTTAGTTTGATCCAAGTGTTCTCATTTCCCCCCTCCACACTGGGAGCTGTGCAAGCTTCTAGATATTTTTAAAAACAAAATTCAAAGGAAAAACCTTTGTGAAACAACTTCTCAATAACCATTTAAACTTTACATTCAAAGAAAATCAACGTAACACATTCATAATTCCCTGAATTCCAAATCCAAGCTGCCCCTGCACATACCCTGGAAGCCACTTTGGCTTTTTAAAATACATTTGCTTGCCATCATTGGTTCTTTTAGAATGACAGACTGACTGGCTGATAACTGAAATTAACTCTGCAAATTAAACAGAAATAACCCTTCCACAGAAGTTCAAACGTGACTGAAAAATATGAGCTCGTTCTTAAAGTTCCAGCAGGCCATCCTAAAAAATCAGATATTATCCCATTTCTATGAGCAAAAGCCTGAAAAAAGCAAGATATTTAAAAAGAATTTATGCCAATTTTGCAGGTTAATTGCAAACAACAGCAGAAGCTGCATCATAACCACTCAAGGTCACTGTAACAGCCCAGATGTGCTGACCAAACCTTCAGGCATCTCAACGTGAGAAAGTTAAAGGAGGACAAAGATGCTTTTCCACCTGTGGCAGCAGCTCCTGCCTGTGCACAGTTCAAAGGCACCTGTGACCCTGAGAGGGCAAATGGTACTGAGTGTTCTACAGGGGGAAGAAAAAAACAACAGCAGCAAAAGCCCAACAACATGGGATGGCTGCAAATGAAAACTGGGCAAAGTAAACTCCATGGGAGCATCTGGAACTGCTCTGGGCAGGCCAAGGTTCATTTGTCATGAGGAGAGATAAAGACAATGCAGCAGCTGAAGGAGCAAATGAGTTTGAAGGTCTGTGAGCAGGAAATTCAGGATGCAGGAACAAAGAATGGGCCCACTGGGAAGTCTCCCTTGACCACAGTCACCCCAAGGGCTGCAGGGCCCATCAGGACACATGGAGAGAGAGCAGAGGGAGGAAGGAAAGTAGAGCAACCCCGCAAGGTATTTCAGCAGCAGAGCAGGGGCTGAGCAGGGGCAGGACAGCCCCCAGCAGCACTTTGGGAGGCAAAGGACCCAGGACATCCACCCCTCAGACAGTCTGGGGATGTCACCAAATCTGTGACATGGTTTGCTGTTGGCAAGGGGATGAGGAAGGTGGAGAACAGCTGCCTGAGCTGTAAATCTTTGTTTAAAAATCACACAACATACCAGGTTAAAAGATACATTAATACAGGTTACAAACCTCTTGGTGGATTTGCTTAAGTCCCTCCAAGGATTTTTCACTGAAATAGTGTGTTACAGGTCTGTGAAAGGATACAGAATCTTTAATACAGGTGTCCTTATCATGCTGTAAATCATTGTTCTTCCATGACATCACATTGTACTTTCAAACAGAAAAACAATCATTTGCTCCAAATTATGCCCCACAGAAATATGCAATATTTAATCTTACACAGTCGAGCAAACATAACAACAGAAGTTCTTTCCTTATCATGGAGCAAACTCATCTCTAAAGGACTATAAAAATTCGTGTCACTTCCTAAAAACATTCTTACCCTGGTAACACTCCTCAGTATTTTTGGACTCAAACACTTTTGATTTTTCCATCTCTTTCAGGTATTTCCAACTACTAAAATGCTCTGCACCTTTCTCTTAAACTTTTCAACTTACTTGAAAAGGGAACTCCTTAAAATTAACACAAATTCTTCTGATAGACACTGATGGCAAATATGTGTATATATATAATATATATGGACCAGCAGCCACAATGAGCTGCTTGAGGAGGTGTTTCTCCAACACCGGAGACAAAAGACTGTCCCCTCACCAGGAGGGGGATTAATCTACATTTAAGGGAATTAATCTATATTATATGAACACTTTGAACTCTCCAAGTAAGGCAGCAAATGATCTCCATTTCCTGATGGTGAATTTAAGACTGAGGTTTATACCATCACTGAATACAAAACCAAACAAAAATTCAATGGAAAAGCAGTTCAGTGAGATGGAGATTTCCATAATTATCTTCAGGAAGCTTTCAATAGAGCAGACATGAAAGGAAAATTTATAGTCAAGATAATCTTGCATTAATACCTGTTATTCTCCTGTGCCAGTTTACACAGAGCATGGGTGATCTCAGCACAGGCAAGGATTGCCCCATGGCGTGTGTGCAGATCGGAGCCCACTGATAAAGGCAGAAGTCTTGGCAAAACTGGAAGAGATTAGGTAATTAATTCTTTTTTTAAACAAAGTATAGTGACAGATCATAGTCCTGAATGTAATCATGCCTGCCTAGAAATCACATGGGGAAAGCACTGCTGGAAGGTCAAGTATCCTGGGCACTGGTGAAAAACAAGTTGTAATAAAGCAAATTCTGACAAACCTCACCAAGAAACTCTGCTCCCAACCACCTCCTGGCTGGAGCAAATAGAACATCCCTGCTGTGCACTGGGCTGGGTGAGCAGCCTGGGCACTAAGGCTTGTGCTGCCATGGAATTCAGAATGCCAATTCCATGCCAACTGCCACACTGCTGCTCCTCCAGGACTGGCACTGCAGATTCACTGGGATCCAGCTGCTTCCAGCCACATTAAAGTGCAGCCTCAGGATCTGCAGTGGGCCCGGGAAATACTGGTCAGAAACAACTGATTACACACACACAGACAGGAATTCTGCTGCATATGTCAGACTGGACAAGACAAAACAGATCCCCCCACCCTTTCCAACATCAAAGCCTTATTGTCAGCAAAATCTGGGAATTTGAGGAGTAGCTGGAGTTGTTCCCACACAACTGCACCCATTTATCCACCTGGGAACCAGCAGGGTCCAGTGCAGCCAGGAAACTACAGCCCACAGCCCAGATACAGAACAACCTGGCAGCATTTGATAATTTTGATGTAAAATCTGAAAACTGGTAAGGCCCTGAGTGCCACCACTGTCTGAAGCTGCAGGGGGAAATGTTAGTTTTCCATAAGCCACAATGCATGTTTAACCCTGCACATCCTTGTGCGGGGCCCAGCTGGTACCTACCCATGTTGGCCATGTACTCAGGGGCACGGGGAGTGATGTTGTGCAGGGCTTTGGTCGAAAGCTCTCGAATAACACTGAGGAGGCAAGAAAGAAATTCAGGATTTGGGGCATTAGCAGAAGTAATGTATCAAAAAAAGTAACCTCAGGAAGGGACTCATGTCCCCAGCCAAACAAAGACCCCATCAATACAAGAATTACAGTATTCTGTCCATCCTGTGCTGCCCCCCAAGAAAACCCAGCAGCACCCACTGCAGCCAGCCCAGAGCCAGCTTGGAGCAACAGGAACAGAGGTTGGTGCTCCAAGGAAAACACCAGTGGGGCTGGTGCAACCCCAGGGCCTGTTCTGTGCACTGCAGTAAACTGTGATTATTGCTGGTGATGCAAACTGGGCTCAGCACTGATACAATCTCAGCTGTGTGACAGGCACACACTCCAACCCTCCTGAGCACTCAGGGTGACTAAGCACCACCTCTATGCATGAAATCTGCTTTAATTAGGGTAATTGCATGGTGACAGTGTTTATCCCTCACATACACTATAGAACACATAAATGGGTTTTATTAATCTATTAACAGATTGAGGTCATGGCCAAAAGACAAATTCATAAACCTGTTTTAAGTGACAATATGCTCAGATGAAATCACCAACTGCTTGCAAAGTTTTCTTCAGTCAAATGGGAAGTGCAAACTCTGGTGGAAGTCAAATTTACAAAATAACCTAGCAAAGTGCAATATGCAGAACAGCCAACTCCTGGATATTAATAATTAGACTTTATGAACTTACCTATCCCAGTGGTTAATCTTCATATTAACTAAATGATCAATCATTGGCTGTGTATACTCAGGAAAGCCAGCAATATATACACTGAAAAAGAAATGCACATACAGGTAGAGAAATATAAGCTAGAGAGTATCTGTATGCATTTTAACGCAACCTGCTCCAAAGATTTCAACCCTCCAGTTTTAAAGCAACCAAAGAAATTACTTAAATGTGCCTTCTCCTAAGTGAGATGCAGCTGAATGATGGGAAGTATTTTATAATTGAAAATGTGTAAAAAAATCAGATTCTTTATAAAAACTACTCTATATACACCAAGCTTGACAGCAATGAAAAGCAAAATAAAAAATCTTCAATTCCCATTGTTACATTCTAGAGAAAAATCTAGATGAGTGTATTAACTTTTGCAATTGTTTCAGGTACAGGACACAGGAAAGTTCCAGAAATGTGCTACACCTTCATAAATACAATGGTTCAAAATGCAATGTGGGGTTTCAATTTGTCCCTTTTTAAAAAAATCAAACACACACAAACACTCAACTGTGACAAAAACTGTTAAAGCTGCAAAGCCAAGGCCTAAGGGAACAGCAGCCTGAATTATGTCAGGAGCCTGCAGTTACCTCACTCACAGCCACACTCGCCTTCCAATCTCCAGAACCATCAACCATTGAAAGCCAAGGTCAACACCAGTTAAAGGAAATGCTTTTTCAGTACATCTGATGAGTGTTAAATCACCTTGGGAAGCCCAACCACCAGCAGAAGGTGTTTGTGTCAAAAGGGCACAAAGGAACAGCATTCAGGACACATGGATTAGCTTAATTTCACCTTTGAGTGATTAACTTTGCAACTGGTCTGTGTTCCATTAATGCACATGGGTGTAATTGAAGCCAAACAAAGAGAAAACCCAAATATGGTTGAATGATCCTATACTGGTATCTGTGGAATTCCTCAGAGTGGGAATCCTCCAACATACAGGACAGCCCTGGGTCACTTGAGCCAACACAGGACACAGAAGCACCACGTGCTGAGGCCCAGAGGGGATCACACAGTTGGTGCCAGCAGAGAAAGGATCGAATTCCTGACTCTGGTTCCTCTCCCAGTTCTGGAGCACACACAGCAACAGCCACCCTTCGAAGCTCTCCTCTCTCTTTTGAGTCCTGGTTTCAGCACCCACCATTCCTGCCAACCATTTCCATCTGGACTTCCTTGCCCAGCTCAGAGTCACTCTCTGGGGCCACAGCTGGAGCTCAATCCCATTTCAGTTCTAGTTTACAACTATCTTTGACTACAGTCCTCATCTTTGGTACCTCACTGAGTATCTAAAGCAGGAAGCCTTGGGTACAGGTCTGGCCTTCCTGATGGTGTTGCTGGTCAGATTTTTGTACCCCACTGGACTTTCATCACGAGGTTCCCTCCTCCAAGCTCAGAACTCCTGGAATCACATCATTTCTCTACTGCCAGTTCATACAAAACAGGTTTCCTCTGCCTTCCATTCTCAGAAATATATCCTGGTATTTGAGCTGAATCCCCCAAAGAACATCAGCAAAAACGGCATCCAATGTGAAAAACTTGCAATAAAATATTTAGATATGAAGCGCTATCCATAAATATTTATACACCCAGGCATCATAAATATTTGTAAATATACATCATACTGCCTCTCCACAGAAATATACCATTTATTAACCACATTCACTTGTAGAAATTGATACTTTGGATATTTATTTTTGAGCTTTTATTTCTCAAAGCAATCTTGGAAGCCCAAATTTCCTACTTTTTTTTCTCTGAAGTTACTCAGGTTAAAAAATAAGGAAATAATTAAGTATTCATGCAAAAAATGACAGCCTGCTTAAGGAGCAGAGTGGAGAAGGTTTTTAAAGGTAATACAATGAATGAGATGGCAAATACTTTACAATGAAGAGCTTGACTGATCACACTGAACATGGTTCCAGGGAACCACACTTGTAAGTGCAAAAAGTTATTTATAAAGGATTTACAAATTTCTTCCTTCTGTTGACAATGGCAACAAAAATATTTTCACTTAA
>JAWWLZ010000043.1:8670901-8690355 GCA_035041345.1 Poliocrania exsul | reverse complement strand
TCTCTGGGCAGCCCATTCCAATGCCTGAGCACTCTCTCTGCAAAGAAGTTTTTTCTCATCTCCAACTTCAATTTCCCGTGGCAGAGCTTGAGCCCATCGTGCCCCCTTGTTCTCAGATGCTGAAAGCAGAACTGTGGCTCCTCCATGTAAAAAGTGCCAGGTTGGGACCCCTCTCTCCTCCATGGCACCCTGACCTCTGCTGCAAAGAGGTAGGTCCTAATTGCAACTTCATTAAGGCTCTTCACTAATATTTACTGTACCAACACACTGCACACATTGATAAGCTCAGGTTAGGCTCAGCATCAGAAAATAAGCTCTGCCAAACACCTCTGATTGGATCCTGTTTTCCACACAAGCTGCTGACTCCCTACTTTGCTCTTCCAGGGCTGTTTCCTGCAGAGGATAAATCCTCCAGAGAGGATCAGACAGTGCCTGTGCTGCTCTGCCTGGTGAAAAGTTCTCGGTGTTCCTGCAAGATGCTCCCACATCACACCCTGAAGGGCAAGTGCCTCCAAACCACCCACAGGTGACCTCTCCTCTCCCACTCCTGCCCCCAGGGCTGCCCTCCTTAGGACCCTGAGATTAGCTCAGTTGGTTAAAACTTGGTTGTAATAATGCCAAGGTTATGAGTTCAATCCCCTGTGTGGGCCATTTACTTAAGAGTTGGACTCGATGATCCTTGTGGGTCCCTTCCCACTCAGAATAGTCTGTGATTCTGTGACCAGCAGGAGGGTGCCAGGGAAGAGCTCCAGAGCTCTGCCTGCTCAGGCTGAAGAGCTGCAGTCCCAACCCTGATGCTGAGCTACTCAAACCCCACTGTGCCTTCTGCCTTGTGCCCACCAAGGGCTGTGCTGTCTCCTGCAATCTCAGCTCAGCCTCTCGCTACGTAACAAATGAAGAGAGCCTTTAATTACGGGCTCACGTGGTGTGATTTCCATGGAGCCATCCCACAGGACAGACCTGCTCCAGCGATGAATCACGGCGGGGCAGCACAGGAGGCTGCTGTGTGCCCAGGGAGGGAGATATGGAATGCACAGGCTGGCAGGGAGGGACAAGGGGCTGTTGGGAAGGTTGGATGGTCCCCCAGAGACTGTTTGATGCCAGTTGTGCTTCTCCAGTGCACTGTTTAAAGAACTGGATGGTGGCTCTGCCTTCCCACCTGCTGCAGGCAGGGCTGCAGGAGCCCAGAGCAGGAAGCACATGGACCTGCATTCCAGTCAGGCCATCCCATGGAACAGCCAGAAATCCTCAGGCCCCCCCACCTGGCTGTGCTCAGGGCAGCAGCTGCCCCAGGACAGCACAGAAACACAGTGGGAAATGTTTGGGGCACTCCTGTCCCCCCTCACACACAAGGTCAGAAGCGAGACCTGCACACAACTTTGCAGCTGACAGAGCTCTGCCCTGACTGAGCCAGCAGCAAACTGCAGGTTAAGGACATGAAGGAACAGGCTTGAGGAGAAATCCTACTGAGCAAATGAATGAATTACTCTGCAGGAGTATAAAAATTCTGTAAACTCATAACACTGCGTGTCAGAAAAGAAAGATCACCCAAGAAAGCCCAGCCTTGAGGCTAAGGTTGTGCAACACTGAGATAAACCCCACGGTGAAAAAGCCAGAAGCAACTCCCTGTCATTTATTCCCTGCTCAGTGTTCAGTCCATCTCCTGGTGGTGCTGGGGGAGGACCTGCCCTGCTGCAGCTCCACACACGGCACTTCTTGCTCATACCTGCTGGCTAGTGAAAAAAAAAAATAAATCTGCACTATTTATAAAGCTTCCTTGCTAATTTGAAAACTATTACGGTGACATAGGCATAACTTTTTAAAAGGCTCTTTTTCAAGACCATGCATCACTTTGAAAGTTCACCTGCGTGTTAGAGACAAGGAATTCTTCCACAACCAGCCTTTCAGGTTTGGGTGTTCTCGATTTTCTGAGTCCACCTAAGACAGGTAGAGCTTTTTTTTTTTTTTCACTTCTTCCTGTATCTATGATGAAAAGCCCCTGGAGCTTTGCCAGAAGCCTCACAATTAATCACCACTCCAGAACAGACCAACAGGCTGGCAGGGCCTGACTTCCCGAGGCATCATCGTCCTCTCCTCCAAACCCTGCCAGCTGCAAACCCACAGCAAACCACTTACTCTGCAGGATGAAAAGCCTTGAAAGCTGAGTATGGAAACAAGGCTAAGAAGCTACATAATAGATTTCTGTATGACTATTTAAATCTTAGTCTAACTTAAACCTCCTCCTAGAACGCACTTGAAAGCAGTTTTACTTTTGTTAGGGATATTTTTTCTTTTAATAAAAGGGACAGTGAGTTTGGATAAGCAAAAATGTCCCTTTTTCACTACTGTGGAGTTTTTCAGACTTCATTTGGGTTTTATTTTATAAGGATATCTAATTATATATAACTATCAGGAAGCACCATCTTCTACTTTCAGATACAATAGGCAGGAATCCAATTTCTCATCAATAGTAGCACCTGATCAAGCCTTCTCTGTGCCAGGAGCACAGACAACTGGGTGCTCCAATATCCACAGTAGAGACAGAACAAATTCAGTCCAAACAAATTAACAAGAAAAAATTAACAATAGAAAATTAACAAGACATTTGCACCCGAAGCTGAGGGAATTTTAAAATCACACACACAGCAATGTGTACACAGATATTCCTTCAAAGCTGTAGCATCTGCTATGGGGATTGGCTGAGTCCATCTGAAACCTTCTGACAGCCCCAGAGACTTCTCTTACAAACTTTTCACCAAAAATACACTTGATAATGACATGTTTTTAAAACTGAGAAAAAACATCAACTGACAGAACCAGCATCTAAACCACATGCTTACCATTCAGCAGAAAAAAATAACACAAATATTTACCTAAACCAGGGTCTTTTTGGACACTGGCAGAGTTGTGTCTGACCTCTCTGAAAAGGTAAAAGCATCCTGATTTTGTCATGGAAACCCAAGACATCATAACCTGCTGAGTCCCCTCTCAAATGTGCCCCATGCCCCTCACTAACAGAACTTCACTGCAGATTTCAACACTCCCTATTTGCTTCTTACACTCTCTTGTTGCTCCTTTTATTCTGAAGGCAGTTTATGAACTGAAGAAATAAATAGGTATTTTTTACTCTCTATTTCTACACGTTCCATCCATTCTGAGATTGAAAAAAATCAGATTCCAGATTGGGATCAGCTGCATTGACCCACCAGTACCAGATTTCTGAATCACCATTATCTGTGGGTCCCACCAGCATCATTTCCCTCTGTTCAAATGCTACTTTCACTGTTGCCACAGTATACAAAGGAGAGAGGGACTGTTGGGCTGTTCCAGCCTATCCCTCTGAATGGGTAAGGGTATTTAAGAAGATCAAAGGAGTGTCTTCCTGGCTGGAATCCTCCCAGAACAAGCACTATTTCACTGCAATATAACCACGAGGTTCTCCCCATCTCCTTTCCCTGGCTCCCTTCTCTTACTCTAAAATGTTTCCAACCTTAACTTTACACATATGTGATTTTATAGCAAAAATGGGATCCCCGAATGCACAATGAGCACAGAACTCAGAGAGTTCCCTTGATGAAACACTAAGAGTCCTTTTGGGGGAGCCCAGCAGGGAAAGCCCAGATCCCTGTGGGGTCTCAGGGAGCCCTCAAGTGACACCAGAACATTCTCCATCTCACCACCAACACGTTCAGAACGCCCAGGAAGGTTCATGTTCCTCTACATGACACACCTTATTAGCTAGAAAGTTTATACTGTGCTGTCATCAAGAGAAATTTTAATAACGTCCTTTCACAAGCAAACCAGAAATTCAAGTAAACTGGGATTCTCTTGTTTGTTTAGTATTTATCCCCACCCAATTAAATAAAAAAACCCTATAAATAATAGTCTGAAGCCTACAAAACCACAAGAACAGCACAAAACAAAAGCTGTGAAATCATACTGAAACCACACTGAAATGTAAGTGTTTTGTTCTAACATACACTGGATATTTCATTCTGGGGGGCTGTAATTCCAAAAGTAAAAACTCACACAAGTATCTAAAATCTTCTGATCTGATTATTTGAATTCTGGTTATTTTGCTAAAAAAGAAAAAAAATCCTCATTTCTCCTACATGCAAATTTAGGTACACAATCCCTTCTAAAAACAACTGAAATTTTACAGCTAAATGGTGCTGTGTAACTTTGAATTCCAAATCATGGCAGACAAGCTGCACCTCAAGAACTGCAGCATCTGAATGCTTTTAATGGAATAAAATAAAAAATTCTATTTTATTTGCTGTTTTATATTCCCCACTATAAAAATTATTTAAATAGTAGACAACATATAGTAATCATAGAAATATCTATGAAATTTGACATGTTTCAGAGAAGAAATGGAAGCCAAAAATATGCTGAGTGCAGGAGTGTTTTGTGAGAGCAGCACCAGGTATCCCTCCAAGAAAAATGAGTTTATATATCCTGGAGCTGCACATGGCACAAACTGGGTCCTGCTGCTGGACTTTATCAGAAAAACTGAAAGAACTGGTTCAGAACCCCTGGTGTAACTCTTGAAACTGAAGCAGGAAAGGCAAAAACATTCTGCATGAAAAAACTTTCAAAATAATACATTTGGAAAGAGAATTATAACCAGAACATCAGGCAGAAACTGAAGGTGCATTTTACACCCTGTGAGAATGACTGGCAGGGAAAAGAGTGATCATTAAAAACCCTCCCTCTAAACAGCTTTGCCTACAGTCCCAATTCCTGCTGTTTCCCACTTCCCCTAAGTTGTTTCACTGCCCAAGGGCGAGGATGGGAACCTGAAGGATGATCATCCCAGTTCCAGGCCAAACACTAACAGCACAGGCCACAATAAATATCTAAAAATGGGATCTGCAGCTGCTATTAAGTGCTGAGCTTTTATTCTTTTCCCATACAAGTAATTTGCTCCAGCAATCATGAACAAGGAGCTCCCAAACACCAGCAATCTGCCCAGACCTATCTCTGGACTCAGGGGCTGGATCGGCATCAAAAACAAAGGCACTTTTCAAAGGTGTTATTCAAAAAGCATTAAGATTAATAACTATTCATATGGGATAGAAAAAGATAATTACGAGAATATTGTAGGAGAATCAGGTAATGTTTTGGGGCACAGCAGGAGTTACAATGATTATATTCACATCTCCTTGCCCCCTTCTGGGAATGCTGTGGAATAACCCAGCCCAAACATGCTGAGAGAGCGCCAAATACTTCAATAACTCAGGCTCAAGTGGTCCAAGAAAG
Organism: Poliocrania exsul; assembly: GCA_035041345.1. Classification (NCBI taxonomy): domain Eukaryota; kingdom Metazoa; phylum Chordata; class Aves; order Passeriformes; family Thamnophilidae; genus Poliocrania; species Poliocrania exsul. Next base: position 8,685,093 of record JAWWLZ010000043.1, on the reverse strand, counting down.
GAAAAATGAATGTTTAGCTAAAGCCACACACCCAGATACAGAGCTCAGGTGGCACAGGCAGAACTGAGCACAGCTCCAGGGTGGTTCCTGCAGACGGGGAGCTGAGCTTCTCCAGCTCCATGTCCAGCAGTATCCACACCCACCTACCATCACTCTGCTCTCCTGGAACAACTAACAAGCTCACAAATTGGTAAAGCATCTCTAGAAAGATCTGGAAAAGCTGCTGGTGACTGACAGACAGGGGACAGCCTCAGAGTGGTGTCAGACTGGCAGAGGTGGAGTCCAACCAGCAGCACAACTTGGTGCCCAGTGCCAGTCCCAGCACCAGGCAGGAACTCTGATTCCCATGGAGTTGGGAACTGACTGGAACAACACCTGGCACATGGTCACACACCCAGGGAATGCAATCTTGCAGTGCAACAGGAAACAAGAACTGTATCCAGAACAGGTTAAGTTTATCCCATTTGGATGTAGGGTTTCTATGAGTGGTATCTTCTGTTTAGTGCTAAAGCTGAGACAAACAGTTCATATAAAAGCACCAAAAAAGGAAGTTTGTAACATTTATAGAATGGCAGGTTTATGCTACAGAAATTAAATTTCACTACAGCTAAACAGCACTTATTTGATACTGAATTTTAAATAGAACTTAGAAAAGGATATTCCACACCCAAAAGGATATAAAACCAAAACTTCGGCCCTCCAAAGATACAAAAATAATCACAATTTAGGGAAAAGGCAACATGGGAGAAAAATACAAATAAATCCAAATTTTACTGTGTCAGTCCTGGTGCTCTTAGTTAGTCTGACTCATGTTCAGATAAATAAAAAAGGTGCCGCCAAGAGGAGAGTGGGGTCACTCGATGGGACACTCAGGGTATGAGGAGAGTGAGTTAACAGAAGTGCTGCAACAACATCCCTGCAGTCACACTGATTATTTCTACAATTCTGCACAAACAAGAACTCTTGAGGTCCTGTCCTGGTGTTGGCCAACCAATCTCCTCCCCCAGGTTTGGATTTTTAACACCATCCAAACCCTGAGCCAGGGAGCAGCTACATGAGCTGTTCTTTGTCCTGCAGTTCTGCTTTGCTCTCAGCTGGTTTCAGCTCACCTGACTGATACCACCAACTTCCAGGAAGCACCTGGATTTAAAACATCATTTTCCTTTGATCAGTGCAGCAACTGGACGTCACAACTCCCCTCCACACAAAGGAATAGGAGAAAATGAAACCAAACTTCCAGCTCTGACTGACAGCTCAGTCGCCCACGCTGAAGGAGTCCAACAGCTTCCTTCACATGTGACAACCTGCAATTTTCTTCCAAAATACAAAATCTGACCTGATCTATCCAAGGGAACTTGCCTCCATTCCACCACCTGCAAAAAAAGGTACCAGTGGTGCCTTCCTTCAGCTACTGCCAGCACAAAGGGATCCACATTTGCAGGAGGCAGATGAGGATGTGGCACCCAAACCCTTGGCACGAAAGGAAAGGCTGTTCACCAGGGGCAGGGACTGCTGAGAAAGCAGAGCCTTCGTCCCTTGGGGCATTTCTGAATGCAGGCACTGCAACACCTTTCTCCACAGGCAGAATGTTCTAACAGGCAAATTTTCTTCAAAATGTTTTCCAGCTAAATGGAAGAATGAAGGGCCATAAACACTCCAGTTATTCCATCTAAAGCCAAAGGATTTACAAACCACTAGAGAGCAATGACAGTAATATTATACCTTTTACACTGAGAGTGCTGCATTATAGGAACAGAATAATAAAAAGTATGTTTAAAAAACTAAAAAACCCACAGAAGAGCCACTCTTCCACCTTAAAATTAATGACTGCTTATAATTTTAATTTTTTTTCCAGAAAGTTACTCCAGCACAGAAGGGAAGGACGGTGACCTGTGTACCCACACAGGGAAGTAGATGTCTGTAAATAATTCTACCAAGCCAAAGGCAACACCTTAAAAATTATTTTTAAGACACTGCTTTAGAAACTGATTTTGAAACAACTTTTACCAACTGCCTAAACAGGTTTTGTAGTGACGATTTTCTTAATAATTTTCATCTAAAAGGCCATACTTCTGCCAAGTATAAAATTCATCATACTTCACTATTTCAAAGTTTCAATAATCTGCAACAGTCTTATCAATAGAGCAGGGGTTGTAAAAAGAGGGTTCTCATGTTCATCAAGCTGAAATTAACTGTTATGAACAGGAATTTTAACATCTCAGTGACACCAGAATTAGTAGCCAAAAGCCCCTTTGTTTATACAAGAACAGGATTGTTTTTAGACAGAGCCACAACTATCCAAAGCTTTTCCTTTTACCACCCTGCATGCCAGAGGATACCCTTTCACTGAACTACTCAGCCATGTCACCAGGTGAGTGGCAAGAGCACTAATAATTTGTCACTCACAAACTCCAAACCCAGCTAAAAGCCTGTCCCAGCACTAACCAGTGGGAGATCAGCTGACTCTGCCCTGTCACTGCTGGGTTTCCCAGCTCCTGAGCAAACACCCAGCACGACAATCAATGCTCCTTTCCCTCTGCAGGACCTGCACATTTGGCTGTCGATTATAGACAAGCTTTGGCAGGTTCCTGTGGCAAAGGGAGCTTGGAGGCAGTTCAGTCCCGCCTTCGGAGAGGAGACTCGTGAAGGACAAAAAGATTTAAATAAAAATTAAGAGGGGGAAGAAAAAAACCCAACAAGAATAATAAAGCTACAAAAGTATTCAATAAAAACTATCAGTGTTTAAGAAATTAGTAAAATCACTTTTTTAAGCTTTGCTACCCCCTGTGTACAGGCAGTTCTGCTGCCCACAAGCCACTTGTGCACAGGTTGAATATCCTGGGTGCTAACCAAGCCCTTGTGACCCCAGAGATGGGTGGCAGAGGAAGGGCAGCTCGGAGCAGGGTGGTTGTTGGAGGGCACAGGGAGCTGTGCTGGCAGCCGAGGGAACGCCGAGCAGAGCGGTGGACGCAAACAAATGAATCGTAGCTGCAGGCTGGAGGAATATCAGGTGCATCTCTACACCCCGAGGGCTCAACTCCTACACGCTCAGGTCCCTCCCCTGGAACAGCCTCCTGCAGTTTCACTCAGGGCTCAGGCAGAGCACAGGTACTGCTCTCACAGCAGTGACAGCTCCAGCCCCGCCGCCGCCGCCACGCTCGGACAGCCCAGAGCCTGCCTGGTGAGTCCTTTGCTTTCAGCTTTTCTGGAATACAGAGTGCCTGTGCTGCCAGCTGGGCACCAGGTGCCCGTGCCCACTGTCCCAGCAGCCCGGGACACTCCAGCAGGTGCACTCACTGCACCACTCTCGGCTTTCGGCACTGAGTTTCAGCAGGAGGAGGGAATAATATTTTAGTCTTAGAGAAAATGTAACTCTATCAAAGTTTTTACAATAATTAACTCTTGTTGATACAAAGCATCTTTTTATTTTTTCTATAGGGAGTTAATGTATTATACTGAAATATAACAAAAAGCTGTATTGCTTAAAATTGCTGTGCTTGCTCTAACTCTGCATCATAGAGTCGTGTCGGGTTCACCTGAAAAGCTATGAAATAAGGGGCACCAGCTTTGATTTATTCATTTTTCCAGCTTCTGGAAATTTAGCAGAAAATTGGATTGTTTTCTCTAGTCAATTAAAGTGTATTAAGACATTGATTTATTAACTTAATATGTACAAAGATTTTTGTTTGCTACTCACGCTGCCTGAGCAACTTGTTTAATGTTTCTGTGCTGCTCTCGCACCCACGGACACGCACACAGAGCTCCTGTGGGTCTGCACCTTCCACACACCCCCCCTCCCAGCCCACTGCTCTCACCCACATTTCCTCCCAATTAACAAACAGTTGCGTTAAAATTTATCTCCCAGTTTCAAGGACCTGGAAGTTTAGAAGGGAGGGGTGGTTTAATCGCTGGAAAATCTCAGCTAGAATAAAACTCACAAATCTCGTTCTTGCAACACCCTGGGTAGGTGACAATGGCATGTCCTTGGGTTATGCAATAATGCCACATCACAATATTTTAATTATAGCATGTCCTTCAAAATGTTCCACCCCAGTGAGTCCTCCTGGTCAGAGATCCACATCACCAGAAGGAGCCTGCAATAATAATGGGGTGGGCATGACCTGCTGTTACGTACTCTGCTGAAGCAGTGTCCTAAAAAGAAAGGTAATTACTGTCCCTGCTTGTAATAAAAGACATTTGGAAATTTCCTCTTTGATCAGCTGGGCATCTTAAAACAATCCGGACTACTTGAAACCCTAAAAAACACCATGCCCAGATGTGTATGTGCATATCTGTGTGTGTGTATGAACACACTCATGCACATGTGTGTGTACACACTTATCCCCAGGACATTTTTGTTTATATATTTACACACACACAATGCCCAACTACATTCCTGTTTTCTGAACTTGCCAATAGGTTAAAGGCAAGGAAGGAGCAACAACCTGCTCTTAAAAACAGGAGGAAGAAAACTTGGAGCCATCAGGAAAGGGCGACAGGTTCGGAAGCCATGGGGAGGTTTCTATTGACACAAACAAACAGCTCAGATAACCTCAAGTTTAACCAATATTATCTCAATCACCTGCTTTCAAATAAAAATGTAAATAAATAATACTACTAAATTTCCAAACTAGAAAATTGTAATAATATATCACCACCTGTATTTCTACCACCAGGTCTACAGGAAATAAATTCTCAATCTAAAAAAAAAAAAAGTTACATAAAAATTATCATCATGATATTGAAGATTTTTTTTTTCATTTTTAAAGGATATCACCAGTTAAGGCATTGAAGTTTAAGGAAAAAGTAACTACGTATTTTCATTTATCTTTCTAATACTAAATTTTAAGTTTGGCAGCTGGAAGCAGCATTATTTATATAGTGACAGTTTTAATTTGTTGGACCTGTTTTAAACCATTAATGTCTTTTCTGGCTGTGTTTGTGGGATCAAATAGTTTTAATGTTTTTTAATTATGAAATATGCCCCTCTGCCAGATCCTCCCGTGTTTTACTTAGAGACTGGAGGAGAAATTACCCTTCTTGTCTGGCTTTCGAAATATTTTATTACTGGTGATTTTAACCATGAGAAAAGAAGGGATTAAATACTAAAAGGGAGAACATTCACCTGGCTGGCACTGACCTAAGTTTAGGAAAGGGTAAACACCCTTTCAAATGAGCTGCTCCCAAGTCAGAGCAGCAGGTTCTGGGAGCCATCAAAACAAATTAAATGGAAAGAAATAAGAAGCTGCTGGAACGCTCTGCACGACAAAGGAGCTGCGAGGCTCGACATTTCCAACATTAAAACTGCAACAACACATTTTATCTCGTTAAGGAACGATAGTTAATACTCTGTCCAACAGGAATAACTTGAATCAAAGTTAAATACTGAGTACAAAGTCAGAGGGGGGAGGACAGGACACACAGGAATTTTCATTAGGAAGCAAAGGAAAGCTGGCAGAACGAGGAAATCTAATTACCATCCCTTTATTACAAGTGCTGCACCTGAATGCAGATTCGGACCTTATCATAGGTGGCTCAGCTAAGGAAGCCGTGCAGTTTTGACAACAACATCTTTTTTTTCAAGAATAATTAGTACAAGCATTTCCAAGAAGATATAAAGAATAACAGGTACAAACTGACTCGACCAAGTCCATTACAAACTTTCCATGTTAGTTATACATCATTAGTCAAAAATAAATGCAACAAGATCACTTAAGGCAGAAAAACAAAGTCCAGTTCCCTATCTGGACCTCTCCTCCCATGCCTCAAAATTTCATTTATTTAATGTAAAAATAATATTATTAATTTTTCAATGGAATTCTGGCTATTGTAATTTAAAATATTTTAAAATATTCTATGACTTTTTAAAATTTTTTGAACTGCCATTTTAACTAGACTCCAGTGACAAGGCTTTAACATCCTGCTGCATTTCTGTTGTTTTTGTTGTTATAGTATCAGTATCCAACTCAAACAACAAAAAAAGCTTTGTTACAACCTGAAAAAACAAAGGCTACTTCTCTAGAAATTCCTCTTTCATTAAATCTGAAGCACATTTAATAATTTGTTAATTTTAGGAAAAAGCTCAATTGTTTTTTCCACTTAAAGAGCAGCTTTGCATTTTTCAGGGTGCCTTCACAATTACTATTTTAACAAAATTAATATTTCTATGACATCAGAAACAACATTTAATACAATTTGCTAGAATTACTGTACCTGATGAAACAAGCAGCAATTCTGTAGCTTTGCCTTCAGTTTTCACCATGTGTTGCCTGTCATTTTCTATTAAATAATCTCTGATTTAAGAAATGCAAAACATCCCTACTTTAACTAAAATCTCACAGCACGTAATTACCAGCAATTCTTTTCATAAACTCAGGATTTTAAGACTACTAATTCAAACTTCTATGTAAAAAGCTTGTTTAAAAAAAAAAAAAGGAGCTATCTCGTCACCCTTACAATTAATATTCCTGCAGTTTCGGGTAACACAATAGATACAGTGCGTGGTTTTGCAACAGTCATCATTTTGATAATGATGCTTGTAGTTCATGATGAAATCATCAGTTTTTAGATCTCTGCCATAACACATCCTATAAAATCATGAGAACTTGACTCCGAGAGTTTCTCACGCCTTCAGGATCAGTGAACATAATGGGACAAGCCGCTACAAGCCCTCCCGACTTATCTGCGCAGCGAATCGCTGGGCTGGATAAAGTATCCACAACCTCCGTTTTTCCACAGAAAGCAGAGAGGACCTTCCCCCATAAATCAATCCCTGTCAGACACTTTTTTGCCTGGGTTAACACACACTTGGGTGTCTGTGTTAACTCTGTGCCATCCCGGAGGAGCAGCACAGCGGGAGGATGGGAGATGTGTTTATCAGGCAGAGGATTCCATTAGTCAGACACTGCACTGCTCGTTTCTCTTAATTGAATTAGGAAGAGGAAGAAAATCGGTGTGGTTTTATCCTTCGAGAGATTGGCCACTTTTGAGGCATCCACTGAGACTGGGAGGTTGGAAACGCCATCCCAGTGGAGAGAGGGGTTGGTCAGTCCCAGAAAGCCCAGTCAGCCACCCAAGTACAACCTGTCCACCCCACCCTGTGTCACCACAGCAGGAAATTCCCTCCTCGCTCTCCCCGACCGGCCCAACAGGCTTGCCCCACATCCAGCCACTGCCAGGACCTGCCTCTTCCCATCCCTCCCACCTCCACTCCGCCCTCAGCAGCTCCGCCTGAGCTCTACTTTCATCTTCTCAATGAATGTTCCTTGGGTTTCCAAAGGGAACTCCCCCGAGCCGGCAGCACAGGCAGGTGACAAGTGTTGCTGCTGGAAATTAGGCCACTGGAGTGACTGTGTCTGGGTGTGGGAGGATGCCAAAGGTCAATGCCCGTCCAGCTCAGGGCTGGCATCCCAAGCACTTTTATTTGATTAAAAAAAACCCCAACACAACTTACACAGTACAAGGGGGATGGAGTTGAGAAGGTACTACTTTGTTTTCAGTTCCAGTGTTCCACCACAGCTAATTTTAAACTTCGTGTTTCAGCTCCCGCACTACCAGTGGCAAAGGCGCTGTTTTCCAGCACCCTCTTCCCTGAGACACCACGGGAGCTGCTGCTTCTCCTCACCTGGGAAGGAGGACTCCAGAAACCTGAAAAACCGGAACCATCACGAGGCTAAAACTGAGGAAAGCCAACCACAAGAAAGTTTTTATAAAGAACCATTACATTTAATTGTTTAAAGCAGAAGAAAGATGAGTCTCCTCAAAGAACGCAAACCCAAGAAGCCTCATTACATCCCAAGACCACCGGGAAAGCCCTTCAAGTACAAGTGTTTCCAGTGCCCCTTCACTTGCAATGAGAAATCCCACCTCTTCAACCACATGAAGTACGGCCTGTGCAAAAACTCCATCACTTTGGTGTCGGAGCAGGATCGAGTTATCAAGTGCCCCAAGAGCAGCTCCCTGGAGCCCAAACAGCTCAACCAGCTCGACTCTGCCGTCAAACCAACGTCTTCCAAATCCATCCCGAATGGACTGGCAAGCCTCGACCCAAAGCCTCAGTACCCCTTTGCAAAGGAAGACGCCAAGGAGAACGTTGAGTTACAAAACCAGACGGCAAACACAGCAATTCAGGGACAGAAACCCACGCTCCCGAAGGAACTAAGCGCTTCTGGTGCCGCAGCAGATGGTGCCATCAGCGTGCAGCCCCTGCCCGAGGGCATGGCCAGGCCCTCCGCATTCGTGCCCGTCGGAGAACACCGGGACAGCAAGGGCCCGGAAATCAGTGAGGCATCCGAAATCCTGGCCCTCTCCAACAAAAGCTCCCCTTTCCACCCAAAGTCTGCGTTCCACGCACCAGCACACCCATGGAAGGCGGGCTCTCCCTTCCTCCCAGAGTTCCCACACAAAGTTGCTCCCACTAAAGGCTTTGGTTCCATATCACCTTACATGCAGCCGATGATTCCTGAGTACTCTCCCCATTTCTATGAGCACAGGCTGGCCATCTACACCCCCTACCTGCTGCCAGGTAGCTCAGAGTGTGAAAGCTCTGCCCTCTCTGTCTACGGAGCACAAGATCAAAGACACTTTCTTCCCCACCCTGGGCCACTTCCAAAACCTATAAATCCATCAGCATACGAACACTATCGATTGTTCCAACAGTATCACTCCACTCCACCAATACCATATGGATTTTGTAGGCCAACAGATCCCCCATTTTACAGATTCTCCCACGTAGCTGGTATTAACAGGGATCAAAATTCTCATTTGATGGAAGAAACCACCTTGCTGTACCCAGCTTCCTTGAGCCCTTCTCAACAATACCCCCTAAGCTCACATAAAAAACCAGCAGATTCTGACAAGGAAATGACATTATTGCATGCCAAAGGTAACCCCAAGGATGACCAAAATGAAAGAGAGAACGCCAAAATGAGCCCTCTTGCAGGAAGTGCCGCAACGGGCTCCCCTGGCAGACCCAGCCCCACCAACTTCACCCAGACAAGCCACACATGTGAGGGCTTATTTGACCTCTCTAACAAGTCATCCTCCACATCCCTGGGCAAGTATGACCAGCCAGAAGAAACCTTGACAGCCTTCAGACCTGTGAGAAAAAGCACTGACCAACCGAGTGCACTTCAAGGTGTGCAGACACCACAGGAGAGAGGGGATTCACCTACCAGGTAAAGTAACAAAGTCACTTTGCAAATGCTTGTCAGGTTTACCAGGGACACACAGAGACAGATGTGCACACTTCATGCAACGCCCCCTAAATATATTTAAACTTACAGCAGTGAGAGAAAATATTCTACGCTAACTGTTTAAAGCAGCTCAGAGCTGCTACCGTGAGCAGACCACTCATTCTTGTTCAGTGTACCAGGAATTTCCAATACAGCATCTCTGTGTGTGCTTGTACACTTCAGGGAATTATTACACTCTATTACAGTGACAGGTCTGGTCAAAGGGAGCTAAAGGGGAAACAGGATTGTCAGACTTCTAGCCTAAAAGTCCAGATGTTTTCCTCCTCCTGCCCACTGATTGTCAGACTTCTAGCCTAGAAGTCCAGATGTTTTCCTCCTCCTGCCCACTTCCTCAGCCCTAGTTTAAAAGAGCCACTGATGGTGAATTCTCTTTTTTCCTTATTTCTTCCAGCATTAACGTCACCGATGAGGACTCGCATGCACAGAGCGATGGCCACACCACCAACGCAGGGTCGCTGTCCAGCGCAGAAGACGACACGGGCATAGCTCCCCTCAACCTTTCAAAAAAGGCTGACACAAGCACAGGCCCTCCCCATGAGCACATGTACAACACCCCACCCAAACCAGACAGGCAGAGCTTCCTGGAGCTGCAGGACATGCCGCTGAACCTCTCGGTGAAGGACTCCTGCAACAGCACAACGAGCCTGAAAGCCTTCCGCAGCGCAAGCGAGGACAGCGGCGACAGCCCCGGTGCCGGCGGGGGCAGCCCCAGGCCCCCCAGCAGCAGCGCCTGCAGCAAAGCCTCGGCAGGGGGGCAGGAGCTGCGGCTCATGGAGAGCTGCGATGAGCAGAAGCAGACGGCGGCCGTGGCGCTGTGCCAGCTGGCCTCATACAGCCCCGGCACCGCGCGGCTGGATGGAGACACGCGCACCACGCAGGACACCACGGCAGCCACGGCGGCCACGGCAGCCACGAGTGGCTCCTCTGACACTCAGGACACCCAGTGCAATCAGAAAGGGAAAGGGCAGAAAAGGACAAGTCAAAAAGAATCCGCAAAGTCGCAGCAAGGCACTAAGAGAGTGAGGCCCAATGACTGCAGCAGGGTCTTCACTCTGAGGAAGAGAACAAGAGTGTCCTAAATGCTCCCCTTCCCAATAGGTGTCTGGTCACAGGAGGTGGTTACCAGCAATATCATGAAGTTCCTACAAAATGCCTCTCATTGGACTTGGCCCTTGACAAGATACATTCACTCTCTCCATTGTAAATAATGTTCATAATTTTATATTAATATTTTTAAGTAACTGAACTTTGCCTTGTACAAGCTCAGGTTTTGATGAGTGAATTTTTGCATTCGTTACTAAAGCCAAAGTACATTAGATGAATCTTTAAGGGGGTTTTGCAATTGTATTGATGTAAAATAACTTTTACAACTTCTTTTCTTAAAGGATGCTTAAGCTCTAGAACCAATATTGCTCAATAACATGCCGTCATAGTCCTTTTTCAGGCTTAACTTCATCTAGTAGGGTTTTTTTTGTCTTCTTTCTTTGAAAACCTTTTTATGTCACTGTGCAGTAGTTTAAATAAGCTTAAGATTAAATCTGGCTATTTAGAATTTACTGTAAACATTGCTCTGTGTATGAATGCACTTTGCCATTCTGCCCTAAGAGAGAACAGACCAAACGTAGTTACCAGAGACAGATGCCAGTTTAACCAAACTGACCCTGTGGAATGAGCTCCTCTCACTTTGACCAAGAGCAAGATTCAAGTCACACCAAAGAAATCCTGCGTGGGTTTAACAAATGCAGTTTATGTTCAACTTTAAGTGAATTACTCTGACAACAGCACTGAAAATATGAAGAACTAAACAGTTTAGGTGCCTGCTTTGCTGAGGTTAGACAGACACTGGGCAGCCTTCAAACTCCAGGCCTAAAGGTTATTTATATAATTTATTTCACCTGAGGCAAACTCTCCTGGTGAAGGTCCTGTTCCAGTTTATGTGTATCACTCACTGTCATCTTCTGTGTGCTTCTACACACAGCCCAAACTAATTCTGCTTCCATAACTGTGTACAGAAACTGGCAATTTTTCAAATAAATCTTGTGATCTGTATTTAAAATATATGGACAGTCATTCATGAACACAAATACATTCACTACACTGTCTATATCATGTATGTTGAAAAAAACTAGAAAGAAATTGGTAACTAAATTTCCAATTGACAAGCAGAATTTTGGCATTAACACCAATCATCTCAAAAGGAGCTTCCCTCAGATGCAAATTAATTATGCACATTAATTCATCCACACTTTAGCCCCATATACAAAGCTCAGAATTCTCTCTGCCTCAGAGTTGCTTGTCCATCTTACCCAGACTGTTTACAAAAGTTTAACTAAAATAAGCCTGTCCCCCTGTGTAAATTTGCACAGTGGCACCATCAGTGTAAGGAGAATGAACCCAAAACAAGGATTATTCACATAAAATCATGGCTTTGTACTTCTCATTAATCATTATTCAGGTAAATACATCCTCACCTGCCTGAACATCACTAGCAGGCACAAACCTACATAAAGAAGTGGGGCTGCATCCAATACAGTGCAGAATTCCCAGATTTTTTCCCTTCATGCTGTGCTGCTTTGAGCCAACAGCTCATTGTAACCAGCATTAAAAGGAAATTACAGGGGTTCAGCTTCTGAGCTGACAAACACAGTGAGAATACCCTGATCTTCAATTTAATCTTTCATAGGGAAAAGCTTTTCCCATACTATCAGAAGGCAAGAATATCAATCTGAGTGTGAACAGAGCGAATGAGGCAACACAAAAAGCTCAATTAACTCAAATGATAACAGCAAGGAGTAAGTCAGTGTAATGTACTGAGTTGTACATCAGCAAGTGATTAATAAGGAGCTGCTTTCCAGTCCAAGTTTAAAGCCTCAAGCTTAGGGACAGACACCACCAAATCCCTAATTCCCAAACATGAAATTGGGGAGTGTCACTGCTGCTGCTTTCCACACTACATTAAGCTACTTGCCTCACTAATCTCTGGAAGCAGAAAGTTTCATAGAGATCCATAACTTTTAAAAAAATCTCTCTTCTTGTTTGAATCTCTAAGTGAACAAGGAAAACCTTCTTGGTGATTTTTCCATAGAATTCAAGGATTTATTCTCCCTCTTTCTATACAGATATTATTCATAAAAACAAGCTCCAGTGGTGAAGGTTACCTGATCTCCCCTCCTCAAATTAAGTAAAAAATCTTTGACATGATGTTATCCAGATTCCCTTGACAGAGGTGCACAGTTTTGGTCTGGTCAGAGGATTTCCCATTCATTATTCCCCAGCTTTGAGCTGGGAGGTTTTTAACTATTTCACCTTTATCATAAAAGGGCAAAAGTAATTAGAAAAGGGAAACCAACCAAAGGCTCAGTGCACAAACCTTCTCCCAAGCCATACTGGACAGGAATTCCTCCCATGGAGACACAGGAATAAACTGTATTAAATGCCATATTTTACAGATCTTCGGAATGGGGAAGATTTGGCAACTCAACTTATTAGTATGAAACACCAGTTTTGAAACATGTTTAAAATTTAAGTGTTCAACTCCTCTGCTCAACACAGAAGCACCAGAGGGGACCCAAAGCACCATGGCACTGCTGTAAAAGCAGCCAAAGTGGATGTGTGATGCTTCTCTGGGCTTCTGTCATTCCCACTATGCAAAAAACTGACCAAAATCACAGAAAACTCCTCCTTTTTACATCAGTATCTCTGTGCTTCAGTGTGTTGAAAACTACGGAACACACATAGAAACAATTCCTCTGTCCTGTTCTTTTTCTTTCTATCTTGTTATTTTAAAAACCCATTAAAAATACAAACAGTTAACATATAAATTACATGAAACTGGCCTTTGAAATTTAACCAGAAACAAACAGCACAAGCTACTGGCTTTAAAGTGCAAGTTAGTCATCAATTATTTAATATATTATATTTAAATAATGACACTGACACAATATAGAGACATACAGAATTATTTTATACAACTGCACAAAGAAACATGGGAGGGAGGAAGAAAGGAGAAAACCCCAAGAAATTAATTCCATTTTGGAAAGAAATATTTACTAAGTATAAAAAAGGCACACCCAAGCCAATGCTTTGAGAGAAGCACTTCAATATCCCCATGGGTGCACATTTTCCTCTAGAATCCAATTCTTCAGTCATCATTCAGCACACTCACATCAGCAGATTCCAGTCCATTGCCACACATTTGATCTCTAATAATACAAATTGTGATTTTATGAACTCCAAGAGCTCCAACTCACCATCTGAGATGCGGGAAGGGAGCAGCAATCCTCTCCTGCCCAGCTCTGCCAGTGCCAGGCACCCCCCGTGCCACGCCGTGTCCGTCTCCTGGAAACTGAGGCACAGCAAAGGGGGGTTAGAACTGACCTGCCCTCATACATTTAGTCTCTCATGGGAGTTCCCAATATGTCAAAGGACCCCTAATCCAAACCACCACGTGCTCACTGTGTTACTGGTTCTGCTGGGCTTCTAAAATAGAAGAATGACACTTTGAACATGTTTTCTTTCCCACTGGTGCAACTTAAATGTTGCTATAACCATGAGCAAACAAGCAAAAGGCACATTTACGACTATAAATGTAACCTCACTGTAGAAGAGTACAATACCTGAAACTCATACCAAAAAGGAAATCAACTGCCTGGCACACTGTACAAGATGCAGATTTACAGAACATACCCCAAATAACCAGTGAATTTAGTGCCAAACACACTCCTTAACTTGTAAAAGAGGTTCATAGAATCATAGAATGGATTGGGTTGGAAAAGACCTCTGAGATCATCAAATCCAACCCTTGGGCCAACTCCAGTCCCTTTACCAGATCATGGCACTCAGGGCCACGGTCAATCTCAGGTTTAAAACCTCCAGGGATGGGGAATCCACCCCCTCTCTGGGCAGCCCATTCCAAGGCCTGAGCACTCTCTCTGCAAA
>JAWWLZ010000043.1:8602007-8627927 GCA_035041345.1 Poliocrania exsul | reverse complement strand
TACTCATGTGTTAACAGAAATCAGCAGATGAGCTGTGTTAACAGTGGGGCTTTTATCAGAAAGCAAACAAAACCCAGTTAAAATAGAGGAAACTGCAACCCAGCAATGTGATTCTAACCCTGAATATAGGAAATGAGCTGCTGAACAGGTTTCCCAGCATGTCCAGCCTGTGGTGGTAAAGGATTTAATGCTTTCTGCTGCTGTAAAGGGTTTGAGTCACTGTGCCATGGTCAAAGCTGACAAACTATTTTCTGATATTAACAGTAAATTCCTCCATAAGCAACATGCCTTGAGACTGCCACCAGTGACAGTGTGCTCAAAGGATCAGGATTCAGCCTGTGGAGTTCCTTGTCAAAACTCTCCCTGCCAGTAGCTCTGGATGGAGATAATTCCAGGACTCCTGTGGTGAAAAGTTTCTTATGAGTCAGATTGCCTTTTCCCTGTGGATTCTGAGAGCTCACACTGAACTGGCTGTGTCAGTACACAGAGAGATCCTGTTCATCATTTGTGTAGCTTTAAGCCTGCCTGAGATGCTCCCAGCTGGAGCTGCCTGTTTGATTGTTCTCTGTAAGCCTTAATTGTTGCACCCCCAGCATGTCTGTCCTACATCCAGGAGTTCCCTGATGTTCCCATGCAGGCAGTGCCCCTCAGAAGTGCACAGATAGTGAGTCAGGGCTCTAACACAGATTCAGAACACACTGCATGCTTTTAAATTGTCTCAGGTTATCACTTGTAAATATTTTAGGCCTTTTTGTCATAATGATGATACCTTTTCATAGCCAAATGTGCTGTCCTGCTTCAAATGCTTTATGGAGTCAGGAGGAGGATCTGGTGCAGAAGGGGGTAGTGTCCCAAACACTTCAGGAAGGAAACACAGCACTCAGAAGTGCTGTTGAAGAAACCACAAAGGCTTGTATGAAATCCAAGGCTTCACTGCTCCAGGATGAGGAACTTCCAAGGAATCTGCCTTCTCTGGTTTTTGAGGGCAGCCAGGGTAGGAAGGTGCTGTTCTTCTCAGGTGCCTTGGTAATACAAGCTTGTCTTGTATCAGTGGTAAAAAATAAATTTGAACAGGTTCTGACACTTTTAAATGAACTCTTTGTCTTCCAGAGTTTGTAGAGGGTGGCGTTGGCCACGTGGAGATGTTGTTTCGTTGCAACTATTTAGCACTGGTGGGTGGAGGAAAGAAGCCCAAGTACCCACCCAACAAAGGTGAGCTCCAGGGTGGCCTTCAAAGTGACACTGCCCAGAGAGCTCCAGCACAGAGCCCTGAGCTGGGCTGGGCTGGCCTGGGGGGGAAGGGGGTGCAGCAGCAGGTGTGGGACACTGTGCTGCAGGGAGCTGCTCCTCTGCTGCTGCAGCAGGACCAGCCTGGGACCTGCAGGGACAGGTCTCAGGGACCACTGACCTTCTCCTGGTGAACTCTGCAAGGAAACTGTCCCAGCAGCCCAAGGGGAAACCTCCCTGGCTGGAAAGGTTTGTAGGAAAATACACTACTTTCTTTCAACTGCTGCATTATTTGATAACCCTCAGAGCAAACAAAAAAAAAAAGCTGCTTTCCTTTAGAAAAATGTGAGGTTTTTGTCAGTTTTGTGGTTGGAGTTCAGCAGCTCCTGCCTGCACGAGGGGATTGATCTGCAGTGGCTCCTGGTCTGCAGGGTGTCCATCTGCAGCTGCTTGGCCATGGGGTGCCCCTCCTGGTCAGCCTGCTGGGGAACTGAGAGTTGCTGTAAGGGAGATACTGTGCACCTTTGGATGAGCCCTGATGGTCTAACACCATCTCTGCACTGTTCTAGTCATGATCTGGGATGACCTGAAGAAGAAGACTGTCATTGAGATCGAGTTTTCTACAGAAGTCAAAGCAGTGAAGCTGCGAAGAGACAGGTGGGTAACACAGAGGGGTCCCAAAGGCAAGTGTGGCTTTGTGCTCCTACTCATTTCCTGCTGCTTGTGGAAGGACAAAGCTCCTGCTGGAACACCAGCAGTTACAGGTAAAACAGGCTTTTGGGGGCAAGTGTACACAGCTCAAGTACACTGGGATGGGAAACCTTGGTGAAAAGCCTGGGAGATTTCCTGGCCCCCTAACGCAGGGAAACATTCTGCTTTGGCTCCTGCTGGCTGCTGTTCTGGGTGTGGAGGAGTGTGAAGGGAATTCCAGCAGATCCTGGAGCAGGAGCAGCTGGGAACAGCTGGAGCAGCCTCTGTGTGCGTGGGCGGAGGGGCTGGATAGAAGAGCTTTGCAGGCTTATCCTTGGGTGGTTTTTGCAGGGCTGGGAGTGCTGCGGGGGAGGGCAGGAAAAACAGGGCTCTTGAATCATTTGAAAGCCTGTGCTGGTCTGAATGAATATGAGTGTCCCTGTTTTACCCACCCCAAGTCACAGGAACTTCCTTTTCAGAATTGTGGTTGTCTTGGACTCGATGATTAAAGTTTTCACGTTCACACACAATCCCCACCAGCTGCACGTCTTTGAAACCTGCTACAACCCTAAAGGTTAGTGGTACACGTGGGCTGGGGGATGGAAACCACTTTGTTCTGTTCTTCACATGCCATTTATCTTCAGCTGCCTCGGTCACTTCTTTCAAAGTCACTCCACACACTGCACTGCAGTTGTGCCCTTTGGAGATGCTTTTGTGTTTATAAAATGGTTATTAGAATTTATGAAAACTTGGCCCAGAAAAACTGTTTCCTGCACTCATGTTATAGATGTGATTTCTGTAACAACCTGGAAACTTGATGTATTTTGTGCTGAAAGCTTTACTATAAACCCAAACAGCACAGTGCATCATTCCAAACACTGACAGTGCCACACCATGGCACAGGGGCTGCTGCTGTGCTTGATGAAGGGGGAGGATCAGCTTGGATGTCAGGAGGGTGTTTTCTCCCCAGGAGGTTCTATAGGATTGCAGTCCCCGTCTTTGGGGGCTTTCAAGCCTGTCTGGAGCAAACATGGAATGACTGACTGACTGACAGACTGACAGGCACAGGCAGGGGATGCAGGAGGAGGAGGAGGTTGTTCCTTGTGCCGAGGTTGCAGGAATTCATTTGGCATCAGCTTTACTGTTGTGGGCTGATCCCTGAAAACACCCAGATTCTGGATAACCACAACTGGATTACTTTGAAATCAAGTGATGAGAGCAAGTTAAAATGATGCTCCTGCTGCTTCTCTGTGCCCTGGACTCATGGATGTATCATGTTTTGGGATCCTGCACTAGCCATTAAAACGAGATTCTGAGTTGCTTAGAAAGACCTTTGAAAATGTTACTGGGTCATTGGAAATGATCTAGTTATTCTCTTTTTTGTTTGTTTGTTTTGTCTTTCAGGTCTGTGTGTCCTTTGTCCAAATAGTAATAATTCTCTCCTTGCATTTCCTGGGACACACACGGGGCATGTGCAGATCGTGGATCTGGCGAACACGGAGAAGCCTCCCGTGGACATCCCGGCTCACGAGGGAGTCTTGAGCTGTATTGCTTTAAACCTGCAGGGAACAAGAATTGCAACAGCATCAGAAAAAGTAAGGATGATGTCCCCTGCCCCTGAGCTACTGTGTGTTCCAGTGTAGTGAGTCCTTCTGAAACAGGGAGTCACATCTTTCGTAGGAAAGACACAGAAACACCTGCCAGGAAAATTTGTCCCTGAAAAGTGCATTCTCTTTATCTTCACTGCTCCTCTGGGATCCCCACACAACCAACAGCCAAGGGCTGTGCCTGAGGTGGTGGCTGTTTCAGCTGACTAGCAGTGACTTCAGTGACATTTGAATACAACCTGGCCCAAGCACCTCACAGCGTTCCTGTGTTCTTCAATAGATACTGGCAATGTTTTAAAAAAGCACGGGGAGAATCTTATTCTCCAAAATTAAGAGAGGTTCTCCAATCTAAAAACCCCCAAGGTGTGTGCAGGGGCGTGCTGGTCAGACAGACAGAATTTTAGGATGCATTCACAGATGCAAAGAGTCTCCTGCCTTTCCTAATACAATGCTTGATTCCTTTCCAAGGGGACCCTCATAAGGATATTTGATACTTCATCAGGGCATTTAATCCAGGAGCTCCGACGAGGATCACAGGCAGCCAATATATACTGGTACGTTGGGCTCTGTGCACAGCTCAGCTCAGCCCTCCTGGCACTCCAGGGCTGCTCTGGGCTGGCTGCTGCTGAGGGGAAGGGGCTGGGAGGTGTGTGGGGCCGGGCACAGGGGCTGGGACAGATCTGTGTGTGGTGCCAGGCTGTGTCTCTGCCCAGCACAGGCAGGAGCTGGGCATCTGAACCTCACTCTGACCCTGGGGAGGGCCCTGGTGCCCTCAAACACTGCACAGGGACTGGAGAGCTCGGGGCAGGGGAGCTTTGTCACCACGTCCCAGCACAGAGGTGTGACTCCCAGGAGAAGGAAACTCCCACTCCTCTACCAAGCCCTGCTCTAGGGTAGCAGTGTATCACGTTTTGCCCACTTCTCAGGGCAGAGCTGCTGTGTTTTCTTCCAGCAGAAGTGTCAGAGTGGTCCCAGTCAGGCTGTGCTGCTCCTGCTGTTCAGGCCCTGTTCGGAGTGCAGGGTGTTCATCCCAAAGCAGCCCTGGATTGGGGGAGCCCCGGCTCCTCCAGAGAGGAGCTGTTGGCCCCCCAGAGCAGGGTGGCAGCTGCTGTGGGGCAGCACTGTGTGTGCCAGGGGCTGTGGGTCTGTGCCAGGAGAGATCCTGCAGCTGTCTGTGTTCTCTGCAGTATTAACTTCAATCAGGATGCTTCCCTCATCTGCGTCTCCAGCGACCACGGCACAGTGCACATCTTTGCTGCAGAAGACCCTAAAAGAAATAAGCAGTCAAGGTAGGGATTGAGCTGTTCTGAAGCCCCTGGGGGCACTTGAGCTTTCAGTGCTGTTTATAACACTGGTTTTGTCAGTCAGTAGCAAATCTCTGCACTGCTGGGGGTGGCAAGATTGATCTGCTGGGCTGGAGTGAAGCTGCAGATTTAGGGCTCTGCAGTTAAACTGCCAAGTTCCTGCTGTGCCTTGTGGAGCTGCAGCACTCCAGCAGCGTCAGGGTGGGTTTCAGTGGATCTCAGCATGAATCTGCCTTATGGACACATCCCTCTACCAAAAAAATCAATCCTTTGGCAGTTTTTCCAGTCACTTGTAAGGGTAGTTGTAGGGTCCTCCTTCCTGAGAAGGAGAATTGCCCAGGTTACCTGATACTTAGTAAATGATAATAAAGAGCCAATCAAAAATAGTGTGAACGCTTTACCTTGTGCAGTCACTCCAGCAGTTCTGAATCCACTCTACCCTACACCTTACTAGGCTGTTGTTATGCCTTTTATTTTTTTCTCTTTTTCAGTTTGGCCTCTGCCACCTTTCTCCCCAAATACTTCAGTTCCAAATGGAGTTTCTCCAAATTCCAGGTTCCCTCAGGCTCTCCGTGCATTTGTGCCTTTGGAACAGAGCCAAATGCTGTCATAGGTGAGTGATGGAGGTGTCCCGGGTTCTGGCTGGAGAAGCAGCTGTTGAGCTCTGCTGGATTGGAGCAGGAGGGGACCCTCTGCTGAGGCAGGGCTGTGTATCCCTGTCGGCCCAGGAGCTCTGGCTGCTCCCACTGCCAGGGAGGGAGGCAGGAGGCTGGCACGGCCTGGCATGGCACGGCCTGGTGGTCCTGGGGCCCTCCAGAGCACCCCTGGGTGCCCTGTGAGCCTGCAGGGAGTGCTGTGCTGTGGCTGAAGCACACAGAGGCAGCTCTGGCCCGGCCCAGCTGACCTTGCCCGTTCCTTTTGCAGCGATATGTGCCGATGGCAGCTACTACAAGTTCTTATTCAACCAAAAAGGGGAGTGCTCGAGGGACGTGTACGCGCAGTTCCTGGAGATGACGGACGAGAAGCTCTGAGGGGCGCAGGGAGCGCAGAGCCCCCGCCTGCCCCGGCCCCTCCGAGGAGGAGGGACAGTGTCCGAGTGCCCAGCACTGCTCCACGGGCTCCGCAGAGCTCCCGGACAAGCCTGGCCCGGCACCATCACAAGCAGCTCTGAAGTAGTGGACTACATATGTTTGTTCTCATTTCTGCAAGTATTCATCATTAAAATCTCTTTGGGTTACTGTCACCAACTCAAGTTTTCAAGATGTGGCTTTCAACGAGCTTGTGCCTACTGGGTTTCTCTTACCTAAACTGTGACATGACTTCAGCTCCATCACCGTGCCTGCCCCTGGGAGCTCTGCAGGGCTGTCCACACCCATGGCTGGCCTTGGAGGGGCTGTGACACCACAAGGTTTCAGGCACTGCTTTGCTCCCACTGCATGGCTGGGAGGGGGAATACTCTGGGCCGTGCTCCCTCACCAGCCTGGCCAGGAGCAGGAGTGCAGAGCTGAGGGGAGCACAGGAGGTGACAGGAGACACCTGCAGCTGAGCCCTGCTTGTCCCCTGCCCGTGCACAGGCTGAGTGGTGGCAGTTGCAGGCCCTGCCCCTGCTGCTCAGGGAGGGATCAGCATTAACTCCCACTTGCCAAACTACAGACTAGTGGAGGCACCTTCAGGCAGGGGCTGACCTGACCCACCTTAGTGTGCACAGCACACACCCTGGGCCCCTGCAGCTGCAGAGGTGATTCCTTCTGTTCCCAAGTAGCTGTTCCTGGTGTAGATCCTCCTCAGTATTGGTGTGCCAGCTGTGAGTGCTGCCAAACTGCTGCCAGGCCCTGCACCTGGCACAGGCCCTATATCTGTCCAGCACAGGAGCTGAAGGAGCTGGCAGGAAGGCCATGTCTGCAACAGCTCTGAACTTGCAAACTTCTCTGTTCCTCTCTGAGCTGCCACATGCTAAAGCTGCTGGCCGGCCCAGGGACAGGTAGGTTAGACTGAACCCACTCATCTGTACACTCTTGCCAGAAATTGTTCCTGCTTCCTGCTGACCTAAGGCACAGGCTCCTCACCCAGAACCCGAAGTATCCCCAAGCTTGGCCTCTGTGGCTCTAAACCCTGGGGCAGGGAGGTCCTGCTCTTCTGAACTCTTCATTTCACAGATGCTTCAGCCCTGACACACCAGTTCACTCCCAGATTGTTTAGCTGCAAACTCTAAACCTGACAAGCCCCTTTAGTGTCACGTAACCTACTAAGGACTAACGTACCATGTTGATGTCAAGGTTGCATGTTGCTTTTATGTGTATTTAACCACAGGACTTGTTTTGCACACTTATTTGTAATATGCTATTTCTTTTAAATAAAAGTGACTAACTTTGCTGTATTCACTGATGGTCACAGCCAAAGCTTCCATTGCTCCAGGCTTGGGGAATAAACACCTGAGTGAGGCAGGAGTGGTGGCTGGTGAAGGACAGGAGCACACAAACCACTGCCTGGTGTTTATCCCAAAATAAGTCCAAGCCAGTTGTTCTCAGCACTTACCACTCACCACACCTGCTGGGCTGAGGCTGCTCACCTTGTAACAGCTCTATCAGCAGAAGGACTAACTGGAACTGTCATCTTCCCAGAGAAGGATGCGTGGGAAGGGCTGAGATCGTTCTCCAAGCGTGATGGAAACGCCTCTCGCTGCTGCGGACGGACCTGCTCGTGGTCCTGTCAGTGGGACTCGCTTTGAAGAGCAAGGGAACTCCTGCACTCCCATCCCAGTTATCCTGGAGCTGCCGAGAGCCTACGAGCTCTTTCGTGGGAGATTTAAACTCTACTGAACTTGTAAAACCTCCTCTATGAACATCTGCTGTGTGGCAGCAGGAAGGAAAACACCTGTGGGGGGAGCCAGCAGAATCCTCTCATACCACCACATGGATTTGACCTGAAATTCCTTCTGGTACTACCTGCGAATCTGTCTCATTCAGCATACAGGCTGTTTTACAGGGATCCAAGTCCAGCAAAGGAATGAGTCTTCCCACCTGGCTTTGGCTCCAGGTTGCTCTGACAGAACTTCCTCACACCGCTCGCTGCTGCGCCACGTTCCAGAGGTGAATGTCACCAGCCTTTGCACAGCTCTACAATCAAATGGAACAGCCTGGAGTCAGTCTATTTGCCTGGAATATTAACTGCTTTCAGGGTTACAGCCCACTGATGACTAATTAATTGACTGATTGATGGCACACACTGCAGAGGTGCAGGCTGGGATCACCCCCAGCCACAAGGGAACAGCAGGAGTTGCACAGTAAGTCTAAAACACAACTGTTCCTGAAACATCACGTATTCCCACCTCCATCTGCTGTTTCAGTACATGGATTATCCATTTATTTTCCTTTCCCCATTTTGCTGTCTCTTTCCAAATACCTGTGTCACAGTTCAAAATGCTGACAGGAAAAATAATGAGCCAGTGCAATAAATTCTGTGGTAATTCCAGGTATTTGCCAGCAGAAACCACAGAACATGCAGGTTTCTGTCAGAACCTTTGGGTACTCACACTGAAGTAGAAAATGATGACTCAGTACAGGTGGCAAATGTGAGCCAGGAGCAGTTCCTACAGACAGGGCTGGAAGGGCTATGTGGGACACGGGCCATGGAATGACACACCTTGGAATGCTGGGCTGGGTCCCCACTGTTCCCCCTCTCTCTGTGGCACAGTAAGAACTGCACCACTTCACTGCCTCCATGTTTTCCTTCTTCCCCAAAGATTGTATTTGAACAACTGACACTGCTCTGATCCACACGACAGCAAGGGAAATGTCACACCACAGACCATTCAGACCTTTCTGGCACAGGTTCTGCTCTTTCTGCTCCCAACGCCCCAGCTCCTCCCAGCAGTTCCACAGCCCTCCCTTCAGGCTCTCCCCAACTCCTGACAACACTGACATGAAAACCTGACCCAGCAGGTCAAGTTCCAGCAGAGCTTTCCTGGTTGTTGGTCAGAACCATCTCCCCAGCTCTGATGAGAAACAAAGGCAATGTCACTGATGTGGGAAAAGGGGATCAGAAACCAACCCCCTGACCGAGTGACATCTCCTTACACTCATTGACAACAACGATGTGTGGACATTCCTGTGCCCAGTCCATGTGCAGCCAAGCCAAGGGTGAGGCTCTGGCAGGGCCCAGGGCAGGCCCCTCTGTGCCCCCAGTTCTGGGACAGTGTTGGGAAGGGACAGCTTGGCTTGGGTCTGACACTGCTGTGGCACTGCCAGCACAAACTGCATTAGTCACCCCAAAATACACATCAGTATTTCAAACACAGTTGTTGAGTAATTTCAACTTTGTTAATTTGCTGAATAAAATTTAATTTTATTTAAAAAATCTTATACACTATTATTCACCTAGCCCTAGTTGTGAACAGATTCTCACTTCTGAAAATAAACCACATTCTAGTCAATTCATTCAACACCAAATTAAATTACTAGTACTGGATTTTTTTTCTTAAAAAAAGTATGTTAAAACTTTACCTTTTTTTTATTTTTAAAACCTCTAAAGAAAACGTTGCAATTGTACAGAAATGCTTCTTTTCAGGTTATGCTTTTTTTAAATGCCTGTTATAAATCCAGCTTGTGTAGAGTTTCTTTTTTTCATAGTTTTTTAATATGTATTATCTGCAGAGACATTGTAACAGTTCCATTGTGTGGATGAACACAAAACTTGTACAGATTTCTCATATTTGGTCTTTAGGTAAATAGTTTCCAAAAGCTGCCTAAAATAACCACTCCAAACTGTTCAGTCCATTGTGAAAATACCATTTTTCCTTTCGCAGCAGGAAAGGAAATATAAATAATGCATCTTTATTATAGAACAGGACAAAAGCAGATCCCAGGAAGCCAAGGCTCCAGTGGCTCCCACTCACCTGGCTGCAGGAGGAACTAAGACGTCGTGTGAGCTGAAGACTGAACAGCAGCCTCGTTTCAACTGGATTTTGAAATGTAAAGTGGAATCTATTACCACATTAAAGTGAGAAATTACCGATACATTTTAAAATGTTCAACTGCAGAACACACACTTAAAAAAAAAAAAAATAATTATTACCATAATCTGGTAGCCACTGTTAGAAAACCACAACAGCTACTGGTCATGGAGAGCCCGGAGGTCAGTCAGTGTCTGACATCGAAGTGTTACGGAGAACGGGGCAGATTAATTTCTACTCGAGGGTGCTTAAGCTTAAAAATATCGAATATACCTCTGACAAGATAATTTTACTCTTTTTAAAAGGACTCGTGATAAAGAATTTCCTCTTTCTAAATGAAGAACAGTCTGTTATCTTAAACATACACAATATTAAGCGAGACTCTTGTTTTACTTTAGACTGGAAAAATATGCCAGGGACAGTCAAAGTCAACACAAAGTAACAAACAGCAAAAGGTAGCAGAGAGAGAAACAGGTAAGTGCAGCTCTGGTCAAATCCATAGCAGTTCTTTACGTCAGTTAACGGCTCATTTACATCAGAGTTTCTAATCAGTTACATGCAAGCCCAAAGAAGCGTTTGATCACTACACATGGTAATAAAATTTGATTAAATTTATCAGGCAACTGCTAAAATATGAAAATTTGCAGATGTAATAAAGTAGCTTTATCTGAACTTGAACAGGACAGACAAAAGTAAATCATTCCGTTGGTTAAAAAAACCCTACATTCAGTTTTTTACCAAACAAAATTTCACATGAAAAGTATTTGTGTGATTCCAAAGTTTCCGGAGTAGAAATGGAGTGATTTGAAATGTCAAAGACCCCATTGTTTTGCAAAGAAATGAAAATGCACCTCAAAAATTTCTAATTCCACATGTGAACAACAAAATACTGCATTATCTACCAACAACTGCATGGGTGGGTGGTTCGGAAAGGCGTAGCTGCCACGGTGTCGGAATGGCTCCTGCCTCTGTTCCCTTTAGGATACACACCGGTACACCAGTCAGTCAGTCAGTCACACTAAGCGCTATCGATCATGCTGCCGTTACTGCCACCCGGGCCGGGAGTCCCGGAGAGCTGCGGCCCCGGCACAGCCGGCGGGGCGGGGCAGAGGGGAGCAGCCTCTGCAACAACAGGGTCTGCAGGCTCACTTGAGTTACCAAGGTTTAAGGCCACCTGTGTTGGGTTTTGTTTCAGTGCTGAAAGTTGAAGTCTGATCACAGGGCCCCTTTCCCCACTGCGTGAGAACATGTTCCAACGTTTTAGGTGTTAGATTTAAGTGTCTCCTTTTGGCACCACGGAGTTTGTTTTGTTTTTGTTTGTTTTTTTTTTTAAAAAAAGAAAACTCCCCCTAAGTTTCTAGTTCTGGCTGCCTTTGTCACTCACTGCCACGGGTGGGGTGTCCACGTTCACAGCTATGACTATGCTCTCTCCATCCTCTGTTTTGATGCGTTTGAGGTCCTGCTGTTCCGCCTGGTCTCCGTTCTGCCGCTTGGTGGGCAGTGAGGCTGATGCGGACGCGTGGGTCGCCAGCATGTGCAGGGGACTTGCAGCAGCTGCAACAGAGAGAACAGAACAAACCTTCAGCACCCTGAGCCTTGTCAGAGCAGAGCACACAGGAAGCAAACCTGCACTGGCACCAAATAGTTCCTTTACTGGCCCCACTGGCGAGCCCAGGTGAGATCTGGGGGGTTGTTCAATCTCTGCACAAACATGAAGGACATTTTCCCCAGTCACTCGACATTCACACAGATTTGGACACAGGTGGGAACAGGAAGTGGCTCCACTTAGTCACAGGGAAGGATTCAATGACTGGAAGCAAATCGACACCACAACTTGTGACAGAATTGGGAAGGGAATTCGCAAACCCTCTGGCAGGTTCTGGCCACACCTCTGATCACTGCAGGTGTGTGATGTGGCCTGGAAGGAAAGCAGCACCGAGACAGACCCAGCTGGGGCTGGAAGTTATGCAGGAAAGCTCTGGAATGCAGAGAGCCAGGAGGTGCTCATGGCACGAGCAGCAACCCCCCTGTGATGGGTGCAGGACACTCACCACAGCAAAAGGGCAGGGCTGGAACAAGCACCAGTGGTCAGAAACCACACACTTGATTAGATTCAGACCCACAACAGTATTAGAGGGACAGAAATACAGTTCCAATATCCCACACTGGATTTGAGTCTCACTCCATAGGTGAGAGCACAGATCAGAACCAATGGGGGAGTTCAGGCCTTTCTACCCTGAGACACCCAGAGGCTCCTCCCTCTGCCCCTCCCTCAGTATCAACCCTGACTTCACTAAATCAGCTACTCAGAGTCTTTGCAAAGAACACAAAATACTAATTACAGATTTACTCATCATTGCATTTTATGAACATTCATCTAAACATTATCAGCCCACCTGTGTTCTCCCTTCCCTCAGCACTTTGCTGACATTATTGCAGCATTCCCTGCTAGTGGAACTGGAACACCAAGTCCACCAGAAATTATTATGTGCTAAACTTGTAATGTGTTCCTAGAAGCTCTCCTAGAGAATACCTGGGATACCATCTCTGCATGAACCAACCTGTAAATCAATTTGTTCTTGTATCTCAGCAGTCATTCAGCTCCCAGCAGAAAAGCCACTCCTTGTACCACTTCTGAGTAGGGCCCATGGAGATGTAACTTCTGAATAAAATGCCTTGCTGCAAATTTACTGTTGCTTAAATAAAAAGCAATTCACCCCTCACCTTCAAACGCACATTAGGACTGTCACTGCATTGTTCTGTTTGATTCCTCTAGTGGAAGGTGTCCCTGCCCATGGCAGGGCGTGGAATGAGATGAGATTTAAGGTCCCTCCCAACCCAAACCATGCTGTGGTTCTTCCCTTTGGGGTCTGGTGAACAGCAAGAGATCCACTGGCTGCAGCCACAGCTGGTATGTGGGAGTAGGAAACACAACAACACGATGATGTTTGAAATCTACACTGAGAAATGAGATACAGAACACCCAGTCACAGAATGTCACTGTACAATAAGAAACCTGAGTTTCTTCTGGACCTCAGAGCTCTCAGTGACTCACAGGACCCAGGCAGAGCTGCCAAGCTGTGCTGAGAGCAGGACCTGACAGCACCTGCTCACTACACATGGAAAATAGGACAGGAATTGCTCTGGATTTCTTTGCTTTCAGCTGACACCAACCTTCTTTCTCCAAACACCCAAATGTGTGTGTGTGTCAACACGTGTCCCTGTTAACACAGACACCTGCAGACACACACAAACAAACCTGTGACCCTGTGGGCCCAGTTCCTCCTTCAGATGCTCTGCCTGAGAATTACCTGGTTTCTTGCTGGCCTAGGAGTTACTGGAACACAAAGACCAGGACCTGGAGTACTCCTCCCTTGCTGTTCACAGTGTGAACACCTCAGGAGGTATTTAAAGCCCAGGGATCTCCCAGCCTGGCACACATAGTGGGAAGCACCACAACTCCACTCCCACGTGCAGCCACGTTCCCCACACACCCCCAGCCACCAGCTGCCCTGGCAAGGAACACACTGAAATCAGCTGAAAAGAGACAAAAGGACTTATCTCTTACATTTAAAAATAACTTTTCAGTGTATTTCACATGGCTCTCAGTTCAGTTCACACATCCCTTCTGACACAGAAAGCGCACCTCAAGTCTGACTGTGATTGCTTTTGCTTCTCCTAAGCTGAAGTGAAGTGGCAGCAGCCAGAACACTGACCTATAAATGTCAGTGAAGGCAGAGGAGTAAAGAAGAAACTAAGCAGATAATTCACTCCACTAGAAAGACTTTAGAGCAGAAAAGCAGGTAATAACTTGATATAAAGAGCCCTAAAATACTTCTGTAAACATATTTTAAGATAAAAAACCTCCTTCAGTCCAGGTAATATTCGAAGCAGAACTGTAAGAACCAGCTGTGTGCACCTGCACAGCAAAACAAACCTCCTCCTGAGCAACTGGGACTGTATGGAATGTATGGAATGATGACAAAGCACAGCCTGCCCAGTTCCAGAGGGCAATGATGCACTTCAGACAAGAATCATCTCAAAATCTTACAAAATTTTGGTCATTTTTAGCACAGGTTCAATAAAATCAGAGTAAAAAGTAACAGTTCAAACAACCAACCCACAAGCAAGTTCTGCTTTTCCTGTGGGTGGGTTCCCAACAAACCACCTGGGATCAGATACCATTTGAATGGTTTTGTTTTACAGGAACTTCTTTTAAAACCTGTTTCTGTCTGGGTAGATCAGTAATGACAGCACTGAAGTCACTGAGGCTACACAGGAAAAGGGATTGGGACCTTGGTGCCACAGGCCTGGAGATGAGAGAGACTATTTACAGGAGCAGGTAGTGACAGGATGAGGGGGAATGGGCCTCACACTGACAGGGAGTAGGTTTGGATTAGATGTTAGGAAGAAATTCCTCCCTGTGAGGGTGGGCAGGCCCTGGCACAGGTGCCCAGAGAAGCTGTGGCTGCCCCATCCCTAGAAGTGTCCAAGGCCAGGCTGGACAGGGCTTGGAGCAACCTGGGCTGGTGGGAGGTGTCCTATCTGGGTTTAATGAGGAGGAAGGACGGGCTGTCATCACTCAGACCATCCCTACAACCACAAAGAGAATAAAAAGATGTTCAGGTGATGCTCAGTGAGGAAAAACTCATTCTTACCAACAGGGAAGGACCAATCATCCCTTGGAGGGCTGTGAGCTGAAGTGGAACTCACTTTTCAGCCTGATTGGGGCTGAGAACAGGGGATGCAGCCCCGGTGCTTGGTGCCCGTGCCCACAGCCCTGCCCTGCCGTACGTACCAGCCGTGCCCTGCCCCGGCAGTGCCGCCGTGATGGGCACGATGTGTGTCCCGTTCTGCGTGACAGTTTTTATGGGCAGCTGGTGCTGCCCCAGGGGCGCCTGCTGGACGATGGTGACTGTCTGTAGGGGCGTGGGCTGAGAGGTCTGGATGATCCGACTGGCAGCTCCTATTGCAGCATGGCTAATGGCAGGGAGAGGCTCCACTTTCACTGCAAAACAGGAGACAACACACAGTTAAACACAAGAACCACTTGGTTTCACTCCACCAGCCCTCAGTGGGAAAGTGTCTATTGTTTCATTATTTGCTTCAACATATCTGAAGAGTGATGATGCAAAATCTTCAGTTTTAGCCAAACATTTCACCTGGAAGGATTGATGCCCCATCCCTGAAGTGTTCAAGGCCAGGCTGGGTGGGGCTTGGAGCACCCTGGGCTGCATCCCTGCGCATGGCAGGGGGCTGGAACAAGATCATGTTTAAGGCCCCTTCCAACCCAAACCATTCTGTGCTTCTATGATTTTAAATTTCAAATGCTGATCCCTCTGTATATAAAGAGGCCCCCAAACAAGCCCTCAGGTCCTCACCTTTGACTTCTTTGTGGTCTCCATTCTCTTGAGGTTCTACCTTGGGCTGGGTGACCATCGCCGCTTGCGTGACGACGGCCTGTCCCGCGACAGTGTAAGTGTTTGCTGGTGCTAACCCAGTCACGTTGGTGACTGACACAGCTGGGATCTGGTGCACAACATGGACTGTCTGAACTACAGGCTGCTGGGAGGTTGAGGTGGTCACGGGAGTTGCAACAGTGTAGGTGACGGGTTTAATAGCTTGTTGTAGCTGCCGCTGTACAGTAATTAAAACTGGTTGGCTAGAGAGAGGTGATCCTACCAAGAGAGAGATCAAAATCAGGCTGCCAATTTTCATTACATCTTCTAAGCTAGTTGTTGTTTTAAACTTAACACTAAAGCCTCAGAGGATTAACAGCCTCCTTCACTCATGATGCTGGACAATGAAGATCATGACAGGTGGGTACTCCCAGCCACAGGTGTGGGGTAAGGGCTGTGTTAGCTCAGGAAAACCCACACTCCATCTGGGCACTCCCAGCTCTCCCCCAGTGCAGCTACACCGACACAGCACAGCCCCTTTCCACAGATGCAAACATGTGTGTGGTTCAGGTGTGGTGTGGAGCATGTCTACATCAGCAACACCCTCCACAGCCCAGGCTGGGACATCCTGGTGGCCCTGATTAGGACATGTCTGCCCTCGCCACTGGATGGGCACTGGCACCTCTGCAGTGCCACAACATCATCAAGAAAATGGATGGCAAACATATATAAAGAAGGTAATTAAATAAACACACCTTATCCCATCAGGTCTTATACTCTTTCTGTTTTAAATAGGAAATTTCTTATCTCCCTTTATCCATTCCATTCTTTCACCTCCCACTTTGAAATGATGAGATGACCACAGTGCTGTGAAATGGCATTTCCTTATTTCTGTAACACATCCCACCTTACATTTTGGGGGTTTTTTCCTAAACCAGAGAGAATACACTTTGAAAGCAAATGACAGCTGTTACAAGCCAGCCCAGTCCTACACAGGGCAGAGGCACCACCTCAGCAGTGTGACCAGGAGAGCAGGAGCAGCCCCAGGAACAGCCTGGCTGCAACAGCCTCCCTGTGCCTGTTTCTGAGGCTCTCACGGGCTGGCTCTGAGTGTGAAGAGGTTACACATACGCCCTTTTCTACTGTCCATGTGAAAGTTGGCAGAGTTGCTGCCTGAGCCCTCTGCCCAGCCCAGCCCAGCCCAGCCCAGCCCAGCCCAGCCCAGCCCAGCCCCTCACCTGGGGCACTCTGTGCAAACCGTGCTTCCTGGATGACGGCGAGTTTTGGCTGGATAGTGCTGGGCTCAGGTTCCATGGGGACGGGTGAGCCCTCCCTGGACAGGCTCTCGGGGGTCTGGACGCCACTGGAGTGTGCAGACAACACTCCAGAGTGATTAGGAGAAGCTGGGGCACTTCTGTAGTTAGAAATGAAAGCAGCAGCTGATGTGTGTTAACCTCCCTCCGATAACACGCGGCCCACGGCAGGGGAGGGCACCTCGCAGCTACAACCCAGATCCCAGGATCTTTTAGAAAGCTTCTGTTAAACAGGGACAGGATTTAAAAGCAAACTCCAGGTACAGTTAACAGAGAAGAAGTGGCTGGGTGCCTTCTCAGGGAGACTAAACAGTCTGTGAAACATGAACGTTTCTCCTGGTGGAGAAGAACGATGAGCAAATCTCAGGGTATGGGGCAAGGTAACAGATCTGCACCAGCAGAAAGGCCATAACTTACAGAGGGAGTAATTTAAACCCAGGTATCTCCCCACCCTGAATTCTGCTCAAACATTATCAAACTGAACACAGAATTGTCATCTCTAAGTAGCTGGTATCTCAGAATTTTCTTTGCCAACCGTTTTAAAATCCAGTAGATGGCAGTTAGAAATTAAAGTTGTAATTCTGTAAAACCCACCAAAGGTGCAGCAAGGCTTGCTTAAATTAACAATGTGATAGTTAGTTATGCAAACCGAGTTGTTTAACACTAAAAACAAGCAGTAAACAGCTTTGGGGCAGCCTCCTAACCAGTCACACAGAATGCAAACACTGAGTCTGGATGAAATTAAATTACTAAACTCGTGACTGTATCCAAGTCTGTATCAGCCTAAAGATTAAACAACAGCCATAGTCTTTTTGTTCATCTGTTTTTCCTTACCTAGAAGAGAGTGGTCCCAGAGGGGTTCTAAAGCAAGGTACTCCCCTAGGCCGCCTTTTCCTAAAAGCCTGCTCTATTAATTTGCTTTCAGAGGCAGGGTCTATCCTCCAGAATGAGCCTTTGCCTGGTTCTTCCTGGGAACGTGGTACTTTGATGAAATAACGATTCAGAGAGAGATTGTGACGTATTGAATTCTATGGAACATAAAAAAATATGTAGAATTCATATAACTTTTCCAAGTCAGAATGTGGCCTAGAGTGCAGCAGTTTGTACTACAGCAGACTGGGGGTTCAGCTCTTTAATTCCTTAATTCAACAGAACTCAGAGCACTGCCAAGGCAGTGCCAGAAACCTGAAAGGACTTTTGCATTTGTCAAATCTTTCCCAACAATTAAAAACCCAGTATGCTAATTGGAAATAACAGGAATCCCACTTAAATCTCTCACAAGATTACAACCAACTGTTAGGACACCACAAATACTTGTGCAGAATGCAAGTGTTAAAATGAAAAATAAAGAAAAATTGTCAGTGTTCACACACAACCCTTCCCCAGGTGTCACAGAGTGCCAGCTCCTTTAGGGAGGGCCACAGAACACTTTTGATCCTGTATCATAACCCTGTTACTGTCCCACAGTTCAGAAAGAAAAGGTTAAATTACACAAGTTCCAAAGGCAGCTGGATTGTTGGGAGTTCACCCACAGTCCAGTCTGTCTCAATGAAGCAGCCAAGGGTTTAGTGTGTCTAGAAAAACACCAAGTGGCAGCAGGTCCTGCACCAGGTTTTCCATGAGACCTTCATTCCCATGCTCTCTCTGCACATTCCTGTATCCTCCCTTTGCAGCAACACCCCCCACTCTTGCATCAAAGTGATGTTCAGAACTGCTGACACCCTCGAGTGGCTCTGTCTGTGCTCGGCTTTAAACACAGAATTCTTAAATTATTTTTAATTTTTAAGATACACAAACCCCCAAATCTCTCTCAATATTATCACTGAACAAGAAGAAGCTGATGCTAAGTGTTCATACTGAAATATTTGTGGGGGAACAGAGGCAAACGGAGAAATAGCTTTATGTTAACAAAGCCCTCAAAAATCTGTGAAATCAAATATAAGTCTTGCTCAAATATCTGAGTTCATGACCCTGATGGCAAGTTTGGGAAACCTAAAGCAATGATAACCATGTATGGTTTCTTAAATGCAAACTGATGAAACCAGAGATGGTTTTCCCTGCCAAAAATTGAAACATAACTAGAAAGATGCCAAGAACATGTTTAGAAATTGTATTTATTTCTCCATATGTTAGAATAAAAGAGTAGATCCAAAAGTACCTGCTAAAATAAGTTCACAGAGAGTCTTCAAGTGCTCAACAAAATGAGACTTTTGTCTGATAAAGGAAATAAACACCTCAGTGCTATTTATTAAGGTACAGGATTGGTACACTATATATGTGTACTCTATATGGGCATATAAAGCCTCAAATATGATTTCAAACATCTCTCCTAAGTCTTCCCAGCTGTAATCCAGCTCCTGATGGACAGAAGCTGGCAGAGCAGTGACTGAACAGCATCTGATTTTCAGCTTTTCCAATTGTTTCTATGAATAGGTGCTAATTAATGACCCCAGAGCATGCTCTGCCTGCTGTGTCCATCCCACTGGCTTTGTGGAGTGTGACACCCCCAAACACACCCTGTGCTGTGGCAGAATCTGCCCCTGAGCATGACAGGGTGTGTGTGTTGGGTTCCTGGTGCTCAGGTGAAGCAGCATCTCACACACAGACACTCCAGGTGCTGCAGAACAGGAAGCCAAACACAGCCCAAGGTTTTATAAACACTCCTGTTGCTAAAGCAGATCTGTCAGCGTGTCTGCAGCCAGGATACTGTGCTGTTATGTGGGAAAGGGAAACAAAGGAGACTTCCCAGCCACAACAACAGCCAAGTGCTGGACTGGCCAAACCCTCAGCAAACAGCCAGAACAGCTCCATTCCTGCTAACCTTGGGAAAGGGATCCAACGGGCATGTCTGCCTTGTGACAAATGAGTATGTGATTAATATTTTAAAATCTCTTCCTCTACTGTATTCTTCAGTCTCCCACTGGTACAGCCAGTGCTAACACTGCCTAACTCTTCCCTCCCCCAGGCTCTGCACATCTCACCTCCCTGAAATAACTCCAGACATGGCCCTGCTGCAGAGTGAGCAGCAACCAGTGCCACTGATGGCCCAGGAGTGTGGCCAGGGCCCTGCAAAACTCTGCTCCAAAACAGACACCCAAAACAGAATCAGAGGCACTGACCCTTCATATGGATCTGGGAAGACTCTGCCAGACTGATTTGTACTCAGTTAGTCATCCTGGCAAATGCTGGCTTGGTCTTTCAAAAATGGAAAGAGAGCAGAAATTAATTCTGCAGCATTGGAGGGTTTGGGGTAACTCGGTACAGAAATGGGCAAGTTCACAAATAAAACAGGGCACGAACCAGAGTGAGATAACAACAGATAACACACTTGTTCCTTCACTTATTGCATGGTTAAGATCCCTGTTCTCCAATAAAACTGAACTTGTAACATTTAATATCTTAATTTTATCTCAAGATAGCAATACGGATGTTTACACAACTGTAGCTACAGAACACACCACCATTCCTGGATAGCAGATGGTATTGAAATCCAGTGCCAAATGTGCATTCCTTCCCCCAAAGTCTGTGTGTATCCCTGCTAGAGGTTGAAAGAACACTATTCCATGAGTAAAGCCATGTTTCAAACACAGCCTAATGGGAACTGCTCACTTTGTTGGAGGACTCACAATCAGGAGAAAGACAACACAGTCATTTGACAGATTCTGTTTCTGAGGGGCTCTGAGGCTCATCCACCATTTACAGCTGCCAATATTGCTCACAACTACAAAAACTATTCCAGAAATCACACTCACCTGCCAGCCCTTGTCTGCTGTCCTGTAGTAGGGATAGTTTTTAGTTATGTGCGTATAAATTCCATTTAGTGTAAGCTGCTTATCCGGGGCCATTGTAATTGCTTGGACTATTAACTGTGCATAGGAGTAGGGTGGCTTGGAGTCGTCCTGTATGGGAGGAACAAAGGCTGCATCAATAGGTTTTAAAGATAAACACACCGCTTTTTACAGCAAAAGTCACAGAACATAATTAACTTGACTTAAGGCACTTTTGAATGACCAAAATCTGAAGTCAGAAAGAAATTAAGGTAACTCTGTTCTTAGCAGTTGTAAGATACTATAAATTTTGGAGATACTTCCAGCTGCAAAGAATTTTCAGTAGCCTATGAACGGATGTGAGACTGTACAGACCCTCCCCCAGAACAGACAGGGGTAAATCAATCAATCAATTAATCAATCAATCAGTCTCACTTCTGATCACAGAACCCTACACACTGTTTTTTAAAGACTTTAATGTTCAATTACGACTGAGTGCACACACTTAGCAAACAAACCCCCCCAACTCTCCCATTCCCTGCAGGTGTCATTTCCGGCACTGACTCCAAGCCTTGTTTACCTTTGGGCTGTCTCCCCCAGAGGCTTCCTTGTCGTTTTCTGACTGGGAATTGTCAGCCATCAGGTGCAGGTCCGAGGGGATCCCACGGCTCATTTTGTACCCTGACGAGCCTGCGCCGCGGGGGCTCGAGGGGCAGGAGTTTGCAGCACTGTAGAGCATAGAAAGAAGATCCTACTATTTTGTTATACAGTTTATCACCACACTGTGTCTCATCAAAAAGCTGTTCCTGCAGCAAAGCCACTACCAGAGCTCTGGGGCTGTCAGGGCTCTCTAGCACAATCCCCAGCCTTGCTAACCCAGCCATGGGAATCAGAATCCTGCCAGGTGCAGCTCAGGCTTTCCTCCTCAAACAAGGATCAACTGATTTATTGGGCTGTACTCTATTTGTGTAAGATTTGCCAACACAAAAGTCCACTTTAGCTACATCAGCAAGCACCAATTTTCAGACGCTCAGTGGAAACATCCTGCACGGAATTTCTGCCATATGCTTGTGTTCAGTCTGCTCAGAAAAAATACATCACCTCTCCTGTGCACTGTTTTTGCACATTTGGGAAAATATAGCAAGCAGTGAGGGAAAAAACAGGTTTGGTTCTCTCATTTAAATCTCCCCCACTGCTGTTTGAAGTGTTTACAGGTACGATGTGCATGTGCTCACACACTCATGTATGATGGGAGGCATCAGCACTGACTCAGCCATTTAATGCAGCATTGGGCCAGCAGAGCAGACACACTGCTGGAAAGCAAGAGATGTGCCAAACACACAAGAGTATCTCTTAATACTTCACATTCTGCCACCCTCCCCAGAGAAACAGAGATGAAACTGTATGTAATTCCATTGTGACATGCATCTATGGCCCCTGCTCTGCCCAGGAAGCTGCAGCTGCACAAAGATGGTTTTCTTCTTCTGCGATTTCCATTTAGCCAAGAGCAAAGACACAGCCAGTGGGTGATGTCTGGCCCCTTCCCCAAAATAATTCTGGCAGCTCCCTATAAGGACACACTCCCTGCAATTCATGCTGCAACTCATTTCAGTGCAGCCCTCAGAAACTCCAAACACTAAAAATCCCAACAGCAGCACCTGCAGGGCCCCCAGAACCAGCCTCATCTCCAAAGACAACCTTCAACCTAAGTTGAATCTGTGGTTCAAAACGTCAGCAATAAACAAATCCAGACAATGTTATTCAGATTTACACACCAAAGCTTTAACAGTTTTACATTGTCCAGGTTTGTCTGTCTGCCTGACTGCCCAAGATTTTTGCTACCTCCCTTTTCATGCAAGCAGTGAAGATTGGGCAATATGTGTTATATAAAAAATATTCTTCAAGCTTCCCATCACAAGAAATACACCAACAATTTGCCACTAGTGATTTACTCACTACAAGAGGGAGACTGGATTTGTACAGAAGAATCCTTGGCTGGAGCCAAAATGTGTAGCCAATTTATTTTTTTTCAATATATGTCACTGCTGCTCTGTGTTTTCAGTATCAGCTGACAACATCCCTCTGCTCTGCTCACTTCAGCATATATTGACAAAGCGACACATATGGTATAATCAAAGCAAGTTTACAAGTCTTCTACAAAACAGGGTGATTTGCAGAGAAACTGTCAAGCTTCGCTCTCAAAATAGACTCAGAGCTGTCGTTTTTTTTTGTCTCTAATAAACTACTCAACAGGTGCATGAAAGCCCTGAAGAGAATTTCAAAAATCAGAGTGAGGCACAGACTGTGGAGATAGATGGGATATTATCTGAAAATCTGTGACCTGCTCTGTCATTTCTTGGGCAAGATGTGCTCTCCCTGCATTTTTATAAGGAAGCAAACCTGTTACACAGTCAAGGCTGGATCTCTTTTCTCTCTGCTTCCATCATTTATACAGATGCCATTAAACACTCCAATATTGAGACCAAGATCTTGGCAAGCATGAGAGAACTCAATTATCCTTCCATCCAGATTTCATTAGCAAGCTGTGCATTTTTAAGAAGAGAGCACGGACAGCCCTTTGCTGCAGGAAGACACAGGAAGGGAGAGGGGACAAAACTCCTTCAAAAGCACCCACGTGACTCTGGAACAACTTTCAGTGCCCTGACATCAAAGTTCTGCTACTGAACTTTCCAGGAATTTCAAAAATGCCATCTGAACTGATTTTACCAGTTTGTGAGGATTTGTTGCTTGTCACTGAGTTTGGTACCAAGGAACAGGTCAGTCAATGGATACAATTGTCAAATTAGGCAGCAGGGCAAGGAAAACCCTGGACGACCCTCCCACTGCCCACACCCTGCACCTCATCCTGGATTTTCTGTAAAATCCCTGTTACTCCCAGCAGGGACTAACCAACAACAAAGCTTCTGGAGTAAAAGATCATTTTCCACTCTACTGATAACCCACAACACCATTTTTTTTGATGATGAACTTGGGGCCACAGTGACAAATGAGAATGTTTAAAAATGGTGTGATTTAAACTCATCTCATCTGAAGTGCTGCCAGAAACATGCAAGAGCAAAAAGCAATCTAAACCAGCTGGAATGCAAGAGAAAGATCTGCTGTCTGGCTGTTCTGAGCTGCAGAGCAGACTGTTACACATTTAACACATTCAATTAGAGCATTACAGACTGTCCATGTTATTAGTCAGCAGAGAGGTGGTTTGTGCAGGGCAGGTAACACTGAGCTGCAACCACACTGTGCCCTCAGAGGCCGAGCTGAGCCCGAGCCTGCCCAGCCCTGCAGGTTAAATACCTGATGGTTCCCGTGGGAGAAGGGAGAGGGCTGATCAGGTGAGCCATGTTGTCTGGAATGTTTATTGTTAAGGGAGAGATCTGGGGCTGCACAGGCTTCACTGGGGACGCCGGGGCCTCCTGTTTTTCTCTCTTTTCATTGGACAGAGCTGTGAATGTTATCTTGATGTTTGTGCTGGGAAACCTGAAAGTACAGCTGGAAAAAAAGAAAACAAATATATGAGCTGCTTGTTTACACAATGTAAGGCCTTCTGCATAACTTGCACATACCACCTAAGCTCATTTAGAATTTAAAAGATATGGTAGCTTCTGTAATTACCCACAACCATCTTCAATTTACAGATCACATACAGATCAACGTGACCAGAAAAAGGTCCCCAATTGGTAGCTTTGACATCTGGAAAGGAACACAGGCAAAGGCAGCCCTTTGTGACAAGGGCAGTTCATGTGTTGTCTCCAGATTTCCCGAGGTTCACCCTGATCCTGCACCAGCCCCAAAAGCAGTGCTGTTCTGAACACAAAAGCCCATTATTTTATGATCCTAAAGAATGGCTTCAGCAAATGAACAAGTAAGTCCATGACAGCAAAATTAATCAGCAGCATAAATGCTGCCCAATTTGAGGTCTACCTATTTTCACAAGGCTGGTCTAAGAGCTTTCTTTTCTCTTAAAATATCTATTAAATTAAACATATATCAGTTCTAATTCTGCTCATTTACAGACTATATTGCTGCTGTATTACTACATTCAATACCTTTTCTCAGAACTCAATTTAAGACCCAATTTCAATAAACTGCCCATTTTCATATATTGCCAGAGATTACATGCCCAGATTTAATGACTAACATTAAATTAACAATGTGTAATTGTTGAGAAATTTGAAAAATAAACCACAATAAATGCACCTTTAAGCACTCTCCTTTCTACATCCCTGTCCACAGCATTTAGAGTTGAACCCAATTAAACAGGACAAGCTGTTTGTAACTTCTCAGTAAATAAACAGATTGAACAAACAAGCAGCTTAATTTTCTTTCAACAAAAGCATCTATAAAAATACAGTTCAAATAACTTTGCTATCTCCTCATTCTTAAGCTGTTAGACTACACTAAACCCACAGTGACATTTGCACACCTCCCACATGATGAAAAGGACTTTCCAATGACACCATACCCAGAAACAAACCTCACGAAATGCTGGGGTTTGGGTTTGGTTTGGGGTTTTTTAAGTGTTTCTAGGTAGGTCTAGTTTTACACAGAAAGGAAACAAGAGCACGCTGGAAAGAAATGAGCTACGAATGCAAAATACAGACTGTAAATAAAGTGGCCATTTCTCTGGAAAAATATATTAAGCATAAAAGTGATGTAAGAATTGGAAGGAACACTCAGCTGAGGAGCAGCCTTGAAAACATGAACTCTCATGTGCTTTGGCTTTTATTTCTTAAAACGGATCCAAGGATGTTTATAGAACAAAGGCAGCATTTGATTTTCAGCGTGTCCCCTGCCACATGCACTGCAGAGCTTCTCCTTGCCTACAATCCACACCCAAGGAGCAGGGGGGAGAGGGAGAGCCGCCAGTGACCTTCCCTTGCTGTGTGTCTCACGTCTCAGCACGGCCGTGGCCGCCTTTAACAGCGACCTATTTCTGAAATGTGCTCCGAGCACTAAATTGGGAACAGAATCTGTGCCAGGAACGGCGCTCGCCTTTCAGCAAGAACTTACAGGGACTGATTTCTGGGTTGGGTTGTGGGGTTTTTTAGTGTCTCCAGTAACAACTCGTGTCTTTGCTTTTTGCAGCAGGATGTACTCTGTGTTTGTAGTGTTCTAAGTGACAATGGAAGGAGGTCTGGGCTGCTTTGCTCATAAAACAATTTTCTAAGTGTTTCAGTTAATCAGCAATAACGACAACACTCCTCAAGTGTATTCAAAGACAGCAGCCAAAGATTGAGTAAAAATCCCTGTGAGAACATGAACAACATCTGTTTGACACGGAGATAGATGTAAATTGTAGTCACCTGTCCTATGCAATCCATGGCTGAAAAATGTACCTTTTTTCACGCCAAACTTATTTCAACTTGAAAAACCTGTGGGAACAATCAGACATCACCTGAGGTGCTCGTTCCCTGCTCGCAGTTCTCACTGCCTGGGAAAAATCCCTCTATGTAACACTGAGCAACCTGAGCCCTGCAGTGCCAGGCCAGGGTGAAGGTGTGGAGGAGAATCATAGAATGGATTGGGTTGGAAAAGACCTCCAAGATCATCAAGTCCAACCCTTGGGACAACTCCAGTCCCTGCACCAGATCATGGCACTCAGTGCCACGGCCAAGCTCACTTGAAAAACCTCCAGGGATGGGGA
>JAWWLZ010000043.1:8588902-8601907 GCA_035041345.1 Poliocrania exsul | reverse complement strand
GTCACCTCTGAGCCTCCTCTTCTCCAGGCTAAACACCCCCAGCTCCCTCAGCCTCTCCTCACAGCACTTGTGCTCCAGTCCCTTCTCCAGCCTCGTTGCTCTTTTCTTCTCATTTGGGTTGGAAGAGACCTCTGAGATCATTAAGTCCAACTCTTGATCCAACCCCACTCTGTGCCCTGGGCTGGTGATCACAGTGGGGTTGGATCAAGACATGGTGGATTCTCTGTCCCAGTCCCTTCTCCAGCCTCATTGCTCTCCTCTGGCCCCGCTCCAGCCCCTCAATCTCTTTCCTGAACTGAGGGGCTCAGAACGGAACGCAACACTCAAGGTGTGGCCTCACCAACACAGAGTACAGGGGAAGGAGGTGGATCTTCACAACTTAACACAAGAACCAGAGACATGGAGAGGCAGCAAACAGGCACTCAGCAGTTCCATGTAGGCACATGTATGAAAGCATTCCCTTCCCACACTCCTGTGCCCCTGGACGCATCTGTCACCTCCCCTGGGCACCTCTGGCAAACCAGGCAAGGGCAGCTCACCCAGGGAACACTGAAGGCAGCACAGACTTCAAAGCTCAGCACAGATCTGAGGCTCTCAAATGTTCATGGAGGGTGGAAAAAAAGTCACCCCCAAAACGCAGTCCCAAACCAGAAGCTTGGACCATGCAGGGGGTTCTCTACAGGTCACAACTGTGCCAACAAACAGGCAGGAACTACAGAGAAACAAACCCAAAGGCATCATCAGTGCAGTTCATGCTGCCCATCTGAGCCTGACAGGGCAGTGTTAGTAAGGAAGACACAACTACTTAAAAATCCCTGGCTGGTTAGAGCATGCAAACACCTGAGTATTATCAAAAGACCACATCTGTCAATTGATTCATATTTGTAAACATTTTTTTTTAATAGAAGCTTATTTTTATAGCTGGAATTCAGCCAAAAAGCAGAATAAAGAGTATACACTAACCAACAGAATTCCTGAATAAATTACATTTATTCAAATGTATTACATTTACTTCCAAAACCAAAGCACAGAACGTGTTCTAATTTGATCAGAATCAAGCTGGGTTTGGCATATTCTTTAGTTATACAATGAACTGAACAAAAACCACAGCACACCCACAGGGAGAGACCTCATCAAACATTTAGAGCTCAACAAGCAGAAGTGGATTTTACTCACTGTGTAAGGCGTTCACAGCAGTCTCACAATGTGCTACCACAGGATGGCTGCTGGAGGGGAAACAGCCACACAGCCCACTGACAAAACTGCCTTTTTGCTTTCCTTTTTGGTTATTTTTCGTAAGCTGTCACTCTGTACCTCATGTAACAACCACCCTGCCTTTAGAGGTTGATGCCATTTGGAGCAGGAAATCAAACAGAGCCTCCAACAGACTCCTAAACCCAAATGTTTGCAAACCATCCATGTCTAAGCAGTTCCATGAGGAAAAGTGTCAGGTTATCAGTGTGACAAACACACACAACACTAATGAGCTGAGGCACCACACTGTATTTTATGTACTTCAAACAACTATTACCAGTATCTGCAATTAAATAATTCTGTGCATTTATTGATGAGGAGTCCTTGCCTTGTGCTCCCTACAGAGCACCACAAGAGAGGCCAGAGTGTGATCCAGGGAACCTCAGTGGAGGGATCACAACTGAAATGCAACTCATTGCCTTAATGATTCTTTTTGAAATTAATAAAAGTTGATTCTGGATTGGCCACTGGAAAACAGACAAGAAGCATGAAAGTGTTCCCCAGAACCCTCCTCCTGTCCCTGCAGCTCCCAGCCCAGCACCGCGATGCTGATCCAGGCAGGACCTCCACAGGGTTTGGCAACTCTGTAGGTGTCAGAGAAGCATCTCAGGGGACAATGTACAAAATTTGCTTCTGTCACACCTGTATGTCTAATATTTTGTCCTGTTACCTCAGCAGTTCTGTCTGCACTGCAGGCAAAGCCTAAGGGTACAACACTTGTAATTCTGCCTATGTGAAAATCTGACTGGAAATGAGCAACTTTGTCTTGTCTTCCTCTACAGCAGCAGCAATTCCATGTCCTCTCTGTCCCCAAACCTTGCTGGAACACCCAGGGCCTCAGTACCCTTTGAGTCACTTCAGTTGAACTGCCATGCAAGAACCAGGACCACAACGGGGTAGAATCTGCCATCCCACTGCTTTTATTAGACTTTAAATTCCAATAGATGATGATGAGGGTTCAGCACTGAGACCCCTCCAGGCATGGCAGTTACAGCTGCACAGTTCAACTCCTTCACTGACTGTGATACTGAACCC
Source organism: Poliocrania exsul (assembly GCA_035041345.1). NCBI lineage: Eukaryota > Metazoa > Chordata > Aves > Passeriformes > Thamnophilidae > Poliocrania > Poliocrania exsul. Next base: position 8,599,618 of record JAWWLZ010000043.1, on the reverse strand, counting down.
CAGGTAACTTAAGGATACCCTGAGATTTAAGCAGATCTAAAAGAACAACAAGGTGCAAGGTTTCTGAACTCCTGTGGATTTACTAAGAGCAAGGACAGCTTCAGCTTTACACATTAAAAGGCTGAGACCCTCAGAAGAGCCCAGTCAGCATCTGGGACATTTTGCTCTTGTCCATTCTGGCCTTCAAACCCCCTCAGGGTGAGCAGGGGCAGTGGTGTCACCCCCAGAGAGAACAGAGGTCACACCAGCACCTGCATCACTGACAGCTCCTCCAGGACAGTTTCTCCTGACAGTACAGCAGGAATTTGTATTTCTTCCTCCTGTTTTCATCAGTGAACTAACCAAAAAACATGGAAATCACTGCACTCCTAGCATGGCCTCCCTTCCATGGAAGGGAGATTTGAAGCTAATCCCTTTTCTAATTCCTCTTACCTACTTATGACCCACTTCCCAACTGGGCTTTGCCCTCGTTCCACTCAAAATGCCTCTCACAGCCAATGTATTGGTTCATACTCAGGCAGAGGATGTGCACACTGACACTGCAGCACCAGCACTGCAGTGCACACTCCAGGCACACTTTGGATATATTTGTGGTTTACAAGTCAAGCAAAAATTGGTTTTCTACATCCTTCAGAAAAGCCAAGTTTAGAAGGCACCTCTGAAGGTGTCCAGCTCAACCTCCTGCTAAAAGCAGGAACAGGGTGCCCAGGGCCTTGTCCCACTGGATTGTGAAGCCTTCCAAGGACAGACCTGGGCAACTCATTCCTGTAGTTCCACTCTCAGCTGGTGAAGGGGTTTGCTCACTTGTGGAATTTCAGCCATGATTTCTTGGTTGCAACTTGGTACAGCTTCCTGTGCCCCAAGTGTGAGCCTGTTGGCACAGCCTGTTGGCACAGCCTGTTGGCACAGCCTGTTGGCACAGCCTGGCTCCACTTTCCTGCAGCCCCACTTTGGGCAGGGAAAGGCTGCAATTGGATTCACCCCTGGGCTTCTCCAGGGAAAAACAAACCCCAGGTCCTTGACCTGTGTGGCAGTCCCTGAGCACACCAGAAGTCCCACCACTGTCACCCCCCCTGCAAGGCCAGGCCACACCAGTTTGAAACACTCCTTTCAGTTTGAAAACACAAGGACCCCAATTTCATCTTTTCTCCATTTGCTGCTTCATTTATTATTGATTCCACCACAATGGATTATTAGGAAATTAATTATGCATTAAACAATATGTAGCTATGGGGTTTTAACCAAACACGGTTTAAAAGATGAGTCTTAACAAACACAACTAGAAATGCAATGGAGGCAAAAAAAGCTCAAAAAGTTAAGTACAATTTCATATAATTTCAGTCTTTGTAAAGCCTGTGCATGGTGCCTGCATGCCCTGGAAAAGGGGCATCTCTAAAGGAGGAGCTGAGCTCGGTTCCTCTCATCAAACTGACACACAGAACACTCAGAACCCTCTAAGAAAAGAGGGGACTCTGTGTCTTGGAGGTACCTGAGAGAAGTAACTTCAGTTAACTTGGTAAAACAACAATTCCCACCCCAAGGAGAAAGTGGCTGCTTCACTCAGCCTGGGTTTTTTTTTCCCCAAAAATTACACAATTACACTTTCTAACTTCCTCATCTTCTTTTATACCAGAAGGTTTCTGATTGCTCAACACCAAGAGCAGGCATAAATTATTCACATCTGGAATTTATTTTTAAGACTTTGGGCTGTGTTTAATTGAACTGGAAGTCAATACCACAGTCCATTTCCTGAGTGGAGTCATCACCTTTAGAGCTGAAAAAATCAACAAAACCAAAGCTTCTTAAGAAGACAAATAGAACAGTTTTAATTTCAAGATGATCTAAAAGTACCCACCAGTTACAACTCTGGGTTTCCAAGCTAATGATGAAAGTGGATCTGTAAATCCATCCAAATACTCATGTACTGAACAGCCACCTGAAAACTCCCACCACTAAATGGTTACTAATAAAGTATGAGTTACCAGAAAAAAACCACACACCTTTTTGTAGTAATCATTGTCTTGACTCTTTAAACAGCAATAACTGTTCAGATAATCCTTTTACAAAGTCTTTTCTAGGATTACATTAAGGAAAGTGCTGCTGTAACACTTAGGATAACAACAGAAATGCTAAAAGCACAGGAAATCTTATCATGGATACACTGAAAAAGGGGTTGTTCAGTGTATTACTGTATGTAATATACAATGTATGTATGTATGAATGTGTGTATATATTATTATAACCCAGTATATTACAATAATAATCAGATTATAATTATTTTCTTATTGTCCTAAACAGGGAGAACTTTCTCCATGGGCAACGTTTTTATGTGTTTGTTCACCTGCATCACACACAGCCTTGTGCTCCCATCAGAGATTTCAACTTTAACGTGGCATTTGTAAAACCTTCTCTGGGAGTACCTGTTTATTGCTGGTGATCAAACCAACCTTCTCATAATATTTATATTAATGACACACAAAGCCCCAGCCCTGCAGCAGGTTTTCAGCAGGCAGGGTGTGATGTCCTGCTGCCACCCCAGCCAGGACATGGCATCACTCCCCACAGGTCCATGTGCCCAACGTGGCAGGACTGGCTCCTCCTCCCTGCTCCAAAACCAAGCCCTGATGTGGCTAATTTACCATAAATTTACATCCAGTTATGTTTGGCCATTACTAGTCAGGACACTTCTAGAGGTCACCCAAAAGCAAGTGCCCTTTGCAGAGCAGCTCCTTCCCCTGGGAGCGAATCCCGACTCGTGTTCCCCTGAACTCCCCCCATCCTGTGGGATCCATCCCTGTGGCCCCGGATCAACAGAGCCCAGCATGTCCCCACAGACACCAGGGGGGCTCCATGGTCAGACCCACCTCCAATGTCACAGCACCAAAACATTCCCACACTTTCAAACCAGCAATGTGACTTTTCATTCTGAGCACTGGGCTCGCTTTTCACAAGGATTTGGGTGTTTTCTCAGGATGGAAAACACCCTAAAGAGAAAGATCACTGATGTCTCTACACACTCAGGTGTCTCAAGATTCAAAAGCAAAGATCTCTGCAGCACCAGGAGGGGTGAAATATTGCTGTGGCCTCATGTTAATTCAAGCTGGCCAATAAACACTTGTACCAAACTGTAAGCAAAGGCTGGAAATACGATCAGGCTGTAAATTAATGGCTCCCCCATGGGAATCCTTGGTTACAGACTGCCCTGCTCGTGTTCTAGCAAGGGCTTAAGTAATATTGAGGCTGTTGGCTGGTATTCCTTACAGGAAAGGTGCTGACCTGCCTTCAGAAGGGTCTGGAACAAGCCTGCCTGCATCACAAAATGATCCTATGACAGCAGAATATTGATGACGACAACGGGAACATTCCTGAGCCACCAGCAGCAAACACAAACTGAGTAATAAACACATGACCTTGTCTGAAATGGTGCTCAGCTCGGCCACGTCATGAGAAACTGGGTATTTTTAACCCTGTCTTCACAACACTTTCTCTCAGAGTGTTCAAGAGTTCAGGCTGAAATGACGTGTTGAAGTTGTTCCACTACAGCAGATTCTGCTGCAAATGGAAAGGGTTCTGTTAACGAGCTGAGCTGCTCTCAGCCCTCCCTGCATTATTAACTGCACAAACAGGCATTACAAAAGTGCCACCACAAATGCTCAAAGCTCCAAGGCAGGCACCTCGTTTTCTTCAGGCACCAACCACACAGACACTGGTATTGATCAGCAGCAAAAACATTCAGGTTATCTTCCAGTCATGGCAACGTGCTGGGGTTAATTAGAAGTACCTATCTCAAAATCAGCAATTCCCACTGCACTCTCTTCTTTTCTGAAAGGGCAAAATATTTAAACCTCCAAGAAGGGGAAAAACACAACCCAGAAAGCCCAACAAAAGGTGCAGAACTGGAAAGCAGGAGCCCAGCACAGGCTGCAGGGCTGGGAAGGCTTGGCCTGCAGGCACAGTGTAGGCAGCAGTTACTGTAGAAACCGAGCTCTTCCCTGCTTTTCTCTCAGCAAAAGAAAGACACAAAAGAGCTGGAAAACAGCGATCGATGGGAAGCAGCTTATAAAGCTGCTTGTCACATCTGCTGCAGGAAAACCAGACACTAATTCATTAAAACTGCTCATGTAATGCCTCTGGAATTTGAGGCTCCCCAGCCTGTGAATACAAAAGAAACTCCGCCTATGGAAACACTGCATTTTCGGGTGTTTAGCATCTCTGTACACAAAAGCCGTATGCAGAGCCAGGTTGTGTGGTCTCAATCTCTGCATTTCCTTCTAAACTATAAAAACAACTTAAAATTTGTCCAAGAGACTGAGTGGCTCAGCCTCTGCCAAACTGCAAACAGCAATTTCGAGCCCCAGCAGAGCCGACATACATCGCTCTGTAACACCACAGTTCCCTGCTCAAAAGGCAGAAACAACACACTGGCAACAGGAAAGTAAAAATCAATTATCATTTCTTCTTCCTTCCAGACAACTGCATTTAACAATGGTTTCCTATTATCAAACAGCCAAGCTCCAACTTTCACCAAAGTAAAGGCCATTCCAAAACTTTCCATGAAGGGCAGGATTCCCAACCACAAACCAAACCCACCCCACCCTTCACCACCGAGCTGGTGGCCTGGAGGTGCCCTCGGCCCAGGGCACTCCTGGGGGGGCAAAGGTTCACATGGAAGTACTGAAGGTCTAATAATATCAGTCGGGGTTAAATAAGAAGCTCTCAGCAAGCAGAGCAAACTGCTGGGAGCCAAAGAGACAGCTCTTGGCATCTCACACTCCTCACAATTAAGGCAGGAGGAGGAGTGCAGTGAACAAGTGCTGTCATGATGTGTTTTGACGCAAGCAAAACCATAAAAAAAGCACTTGTGACTCATACATTACTTTAGTAACAAAAGCCTTCATTTATTACCTCATCAGAGACCTGCATTCCATTGCAAAATTGTGCCCAAACTTCCCAGTGGTTACCAAGAGAGCAGCTTCCCACAGAGGCAGGGCTGCACACACAGGGATTATTCCTGAATCAAGGAAGCAAAGTTTATTTTAGACGGGCTTTTCAAGGCAGAGCTCTGCTTCCAACAGCAGCACAGCCCTTTATTTGACACACAAGTCCATGACTAACTCAGGCCATTGAAGAGTGACAAAAACTGCTTCCTACCACTCCAACTCTGAGCAGACAGCAGTGTTTAATTTCCCCCCTAAATCTGCCTGACTGGCCAAAGAACAGGCTTTTTTCAGCCTCCTCTCACACAGCTATGGGCATTAATTAAATTTCACAGTCACCTAAAGATGTCTGCTGTTCAAGAGCCATTCCATACTTGCCTCACTGTGGTGACACTGGGCTGGGTATCTCAGAACAAATCAAGATTTTACATGATATGCTGAGATTTGGTTTTTTTTAAATCACCTGTACTCTGCAAGAACGATTGTTCAAACTGCTTTTCACTTCTTCCTCTATCTGCAAATTCCTAAAACTTTTCTAGTGAATGTGCACACCCTCCAGAAACACTCCACAGTGGTACATAAATTCAGGCTCCTTCATCACTTGTGTGGGCAACCAAGAACCAATCAAGATGCCAAAGAGTCTGAAAAGCCACAAAGTAAAGAAACTATTTAATCTACAACAAGCACGTTGTTATTGGAAAATATCCCTCAAGAAGCACTCCTCCTCCTCCTCCTCCTGAGCTGCTCTGAGACCCTGCCAAGCCCTCCAACCAAGGCTGTGCATGGGGCAAAAGGAAAGTGCAGAAGGATAAAAGCGAATCAAAACAACAGCTGTGATTGAGCCAGTCAGAGAGTCACGCAAGTGGAAATCCGCCCAGGAATAAAAACACACTCAATAAAAGTCTGTGTGAGAATCCAGGCCAATCATTGGCACTGATAAAGGAGCAGCAGCACAGGCAGGGAACGGGACAGCACAGAAACATCAACATGGGATTCAAGTCTCCAAGGAGAAATCTGGTTCCTCATCTGTCTCCACAGGGAGTGGAAGTGGACAGACACCTCATGGTGCTCATCCCACAGAAGTGCCTGATGTGCCTTGGAGAGATCAGGAGCAGGAGGGGCTATTCAGCATTGCTTTAAAGGGAGTTTAGGTGTAGACACACACACATAATCTCTCTCACTCACCTCCTGTAGGTACACAAGAATCAGGAATGAGCAATTCTGATCTCTATAAAACCCTGTGAGACCCAGCTATCAGCTCAGAAGCAGCAAGAGCTCAGCTGCTGCTGGGTGGTGGGAGGAGGTTACTCCCCAGGAATTCACACAGTAGTTTCTCACAGGACTCTGCAGGTGCTTGAAAACAACCAGGATGAGATAATATAAACACTGGACTTGTGAGATATGGATTATAACCAATTAAAGTTTGTGGCTTGATGGTGTGAGGTTCAACTCAGCCAATGGAGTGTGGCTTTAACCCTGTATAAACTGTGTGTGGTGTGCAATAAAGGGCATTCACTCCATCACATTGATCTGTGTGTGGTGCCCAGTTCCTCCACCATTTATTTATTTATTTATTTAACCTCCCCTTCAATATTAAGCAAAATGAAACCCACTCCAAACAACATCTAGGAAGGTGATGAATGATATAGATTCTTGAAGCACAGGTACCAGGCAGGCTCTCAGCAATAAAACCCTGACCCTGGGGATGATTCCATGGGATATGAGAGGCTTTTCCCTGCCCCCTGCACCAGCTCTGGCCCCAGCCACAGTAATTGCACTTCCCTGCCCTCAGGAGCCACTGGTACCTCCAGCCAATTCAGCAGAAAACACTCTGGCTGAAATGTCAGTCTCCTGATGTTTTAGTAAGTTTAAGTCATCTCAGTCTAATCTTGCTTCAAAAAGGTGCAGTAAAACCACGTAACACCTGAATTTAAAAGCTGTATTTTACCTGCTACACAAGAAAATGCTCCCATTATGGACAGTCCAAACCATTCCCTTTTAAAGGCTGAAATTTGAACCAACACCAAGAAATGAGCTTCCAGAACTGATGTGTGTGTTCCCATATGTGCTGTTTTCAAGGGCTCAGCTACAACTAAAGCCCCTGTTCTCCTTTCTGTAACACTGACACTGCACACACGTCAGCTCCTCAGACCCAGCAGGGTTTGCTCTCCCAGCCACACCAAAGCTCAGGGATAGCAGCATTCCCACAGGACAGTGCATGTCAGACAGCCTGGAGCACCAGGGAAAACAGCACCAGTAGTCCTCAAAAACAGGAAGCAGGGAGAGAGTTGGGGAGTTCACCCTGCAGACCAAAGTAATCCCCGTAAACACCCAAGGGATCATTTTAAAAGACAAGGCAGAGCTCTTGAAAAAACTGCTGGAAAAGAGCAGTGAAATTTCATCATCACCCCCCTGCTCCCACCCATCAAGTATTATCCCCATTTTCAAAAACAGATTAAACAGATTTGTGACTTGGCCAAGCTATTTTGGCAAGTGTGCAACAGAGCTGGGAACAGAACATATTTTTCCCCAACACCCAATCGTTGTTTAAACCACTGGATCCTCCCCCAAGTCTTCCTTCTACAACCACTTGAAGAGGCAAAACATCAGGTGAGAGACACATCTTCAGGAAAAAGGAGATTATTTTATTAAACAAGACTGAAGTGTTTTAATCAGTTTGTTGCACAAGAGGAGCTGTTTAAGGAGCACAGAAGTGGTGGCTAGGAAGGGACATGGCAAAGAGTAACACACACAGACATATCTTAGGCAATGCATCACACACTCCCAAACAGAGCTAAAGGAATTGTCATTTCATCACTGCTTTACCAGCACATGAAAACTGCACGTTAAATGCACACATTCTATTTAAAATCTGCATTACATACTGAAGAATTTGCAGATGCCAAGCTACACAAACCTGAGTATCCCTATCTATTTGGTTTTCTCCATTATTGGACAGAAGAAAATTAAAACACTGGTTTAGGTAATTAAAAAAACTAAGCAGAAAAAGCTAAAATTTATATGATCAATATTAAAAAGGTCTCTTCTTCATTAGTAAAGGAAAGCAAAAGAAGAGCTCTTCACAAACAGCTGCCAGGTTCCTACAAGTGTTCCTCACTCCTGGCACTCGTCCTGGGCAAATGTCCCCACAAGGCACCCCAGAGGTGCTGAGCACCAAGGGCACATTCTGAGGAGACTGAAGGACTCACTTTAGGTTTGTTTATCTATGTCATATCCACTATTTTAATTAATCATATCCTACTCTGTCCTCTTCCAATGGAATGAAAACCCAAAAGCTTTCACTGGCCAAAAAAGCCAGTTATTAATTTTTTTTCTTTTTAGCAATAACCAAACTCCTTTGGTGAGGGAAATCTATGGCAGGTTCCATGTTCACTTTGCTTTTTTTTCCCTGTGCAAAGCAGGGGCACTGCTGTGCCCACTCAGCCTGGTTTTACCCTCAGAGCATTCCTGCACCAGGCACTGCCACCCACACCACCAGGACAAACAACGTGCTGGGGAGGGTGTGACAAAAGCACCTCCTTGGGTTGTGTGAACCAAACCCAAGCTGAGGTTTCCTGATAATAAACCATGTCTTGAGAGTAGTTTCTTTTGGTTTAGCTTCAAATTCCAGACCTTTCTTTTATTATTATTCTGTGATTTAGCTTTTCCAGAGCATTAAATTTTCTAAAAACAGAACATTTAATCAGAAAAAAATGGTCCCAGTGCATAATACACTGTTCCACTCTGCTTTGAACTCTGGTCCTTCTCTGAGATGTGCCAGAGCCAAAGCAACGTTGTAGGTGGTGACTGACACATTGTTAGTTAGAGACTTCCTCAATAAAAATTACTATTGAGTCTTCTCTTCCTTCTGAGCAGCCAAACTGATGTGGTTAAGCCTATAAAATTATTGAAATGCTGAATAAAAAGCAAGCTGCCATCAGCCCCAAAGAGGTTCTTGGACAGAGGAAAATTCTGCTGAACTGCTCCAACTACTGAACTCCCCTGGATGAGCAGGAATCTCCAAAGCTTTCCTGGATCTGGATAATGCAAGTGGTGTTTGCTCAGGTCAGGCTTCCCCAGGTTACCAACTGAGTTTATCTCCCCTCAGTGGGAGTGTCAGAACTGCCATCCCACAAAATCCCCAAATTACCAATTATAACTCCCCACAGATCTGTCTGCTGGACCTTCCCTCTATCAGAAGGCCATTTGTTGCTGCCATTTAATTTCTGTCATGCACCAATACTGGTTGCTACAAAATCAGACATTTCTGTAGTGAAATTGGAATGTAGTGAACAATTCCATCAGTCATGGGATTTCTTCTGAATTCCAGTGCAGAATCCACTTGTCTGGCAGAGCTGGAGGGATGCAGATGAGCCCCTTGCATGTGCTGCTGCATAGAGAGAACTGCAAACACTGATTTGCACAGCACTTAAATTAACATGTTTCCATTTACCCTTCAAAACCAACCAATATTTGAAAGATTCAGATTTTCAGAAAGATGTGCTGTGGTGGAATGAAATGTTAATTCCCAGTTACAGAAAGTGTTTTCTAATTTCCTGTATGTGTACAGCACCACACCACACTTCTATCAACAATGACAAAAAAACTTTTGTCCTGAGAATAAATATATTTTTAAATCCCTTTGGAAGCACCACAAAAAATGCAGCATTTACCATAATACCCAAAGTGTCCCCTAAGTTAAAGTTACCATAAATACAGATGCAGCAACAGATACTACATCTCTCTCTTTTTCAACTCATACATCCAATTATTTTATGATCTTAGAAACATCTATCTGGAAAAAAGTAAAAGACTAATATTTCAAATTCTATTTTAAAAAATGAAAGCAAAAACAGAGATGATAGTGATTAAAATATGAAAATCTAAGGACATTTTAACAATTCTGGAGGGCACAACCTTAACTTGCACTCTAATAACATCAACACTTTCCCAGTATACAAAAATATACAGTTTTAAGCCAGAAAGCAAAAAACTGAGACATCAGACACCTCAAATGATTAAAAACAGTCTCTATAAACCTGTGGTTCTTTAACATCCTTCACCAAAATAAGAAATAATCACGATTTTCCCCCCACATGTTACAGATTGCTCATTAAATGTTGACTTTGGTGCACAAGTTTGTCATGTTTTCTAGAGAGCCAAAAAGGTGCAGTAGATATTTTTAAACTACCACTCCTTTAATCATCACAGGGAATCGCAGCAGAAAGACCTTACAAGCACTAATTAGTTCAGTTATAAAATTGTGTCTCACACTCAGGTTTTGCTTTCTCTCCTGAGAAAACACCACTCAGTTTATACGGTAGTGCCAGAACAGTCAGTGACTATTCCCTAAGAACTGCACAGGGAAAGGGACAGGGCACCTTCACCTGATGCAGAGCTTGAAATACAACAGGAAACTTTAAATACTTCATCACTGCTCAAAAAACAAACCACAAAAGTTTAACAGAGACTACAGAAACTGGTTATCAAGTATCCGTGCTTGAAGACACATCAGTGGTGAAGTGCAAACCCAGCACCATCAATGCCACAGTTTGGACCCACTAAAAACAGAACTAGCACAGTTTTGTTCCTTTTCCAGTCCAACTTCATTGTCCACAGTGGGCTCCTTTTCTTTCTTTTTCCTTCTTAGAATCTATTGGGTTGGAAAAGACCTCTGAGATCATCAAGTCCAACCCTTGGGACAACTCCAGTCCCTGCACCAGATCATGGCACTCAGTGCCACGGCCAAGCTCAGCTGAAAAACCTCCAGGGATGGGGA
>JAWWLZ010000043.1:8519968-8532950 GCA_035041345.1 Poliocrania exsul | reverse complement strand
CTCTTCTCCAGGCTGAACACCCCCAGCTCCCTCAGCCTCTCCCCACAGCACTTGTACTCCAGTCCCTTCTCCAGCCTTGTTGCTCTTCTCTGGACCCGCTTTCTGTTTGGGCAAACTTGGAAGATGTTTCTCCACTGCAGGATGTGGAGTTTGGGCATTAAGAATAAAGACATGAATTTGGGGCATTACAAATAATCCCAGTGGACATAAAATAATGACCCCAGACAAGTCAGACAATCATTTTAAATACTGATTTGCATAACTTTAACCTTCCTTAGGAGGCTGACAAAAAGAAATACCTGGTATTTCAGATGAATAGCAGCTTAGAAGGGAAGTGTTCCCTACACAGTTCCTGCACTACCAGTAGCACAAAAACACATGTGCTTATTTTTAAGCAGAAAAAACCCAACCTTCTGACTAAAGCAGACTTAGAAAAAGCAAACTCCAGCATAAAGGCTGTTCTAAGACTGGTGATTCCCTTATGTATTTATAGATGGTAAGTTTAAGAGGATGTAACCTGATGTCAGGACACAATCCACTTCTGGGGAGCTGTACAGGGCAGTGTAGAAATCCTCCCGCAAGGCCTCCAGCTTTTTGTCATAACAGGGCGCCACAACCACGTGGAAAATTTTATCAGGAGACAAGTTCTGTGGGACACAGAAGGGAGCACAAATGAACTCTGTGAAGAGCAAAAGCTTGAAGGATGGCAAGGACAAAAGCAGCATCACAAACCCCACACAGGCAATCCCAGGAATCGGCCCCTCCCCGTGACATTTAAAGCTGCCACACGCAGATAATGATATGGCAGAAGCCACAAAGCATCAGCAACAAGCTGCCAAAGCCTGTCCTCTGGCTGGAACTCTCACTTATTCCTTCAGGCCACATCTTCTGCAGCTTTTGATTGCCTGAGAAAGTGCATACAACTCAGGAGTCCTGGTTTCCAGTTGTCACCCAGTCACATCCAGCTATTTCTCTATCCCTGTGCTGACAGCAACACTTTTTGCAGAGTGTGTGGCTGCAGTTCCATTTAATTATGGTATGCAAAGAACAGCAACTTCCTTAATACACAAAATTGAGAAGATAAAAAGGTTTGTTTCTAGGCTACAGTGCTTTTATTGATCCTAGATAACAGGGCAATTTCCACATGACTCCCCTCCACTCCTGTTTTGGCTGTGCTATAGAACTACACAGGCAGCAATTAACAAGAAATGCTTTACCTGCCACAGGTTTAATTTTATCCTGAAATATTTAAAGCCACTCTGCCCTGAGAGTGCAAGGATTGCTGCCCTGCACTGCATGAACTTCCCAGCATTTAACAAGAAACCCTTTACCTGCCATGGGTTTAATTCTATGCTGAGATATCTAAAGCCACTCTGCCCTGAGAGTGCAAGGATTGCTGCCCTGCACTGTGTGAACTTCCCAGCATGGGCACTTGTATAGCAGCAGAGCACTGTTTATTCTTTAAGGACAAATAATACATTCATATCTGTATTTCAGTGTTAAGACCCACTAGCCCATCTTTTCCATTTAGAAGAGTAAAATAAAAAAAAAAATCAGAATTATTTACCTGCTGCCTGGCAAAGTAGCCCTTCACTAGGGAGCCCATGATCTGCTGGGGAGACTTTGCAGTGCAGATGTGGGGTGTCACCAGGTTGGTGAGCACCCTTTCAGCATATCTGATCCACCCTGCAGAGACAGAACCACAGTGAGAGAGAGAAGTGGCAGCAGGACCACGACAGCTCCTACAAATTGTCACCCCTTCACAGCAGGTGGGACATTTCTGTGCAGACTGGAAGGCCCACCTTGGGAACTGCAGGAAACCTCAAGGCTCTGCTAATAAGGCTTTAATCAATAATTCACTGTGTCATTAATTCTAGACTAGAAGCCACTGTGAACTTCATGGCCTGTCACACCCTTCTTACTGCAGAGATTTAACAAAGCAGAAAGAACAGGACCCCAGCTAACAAAGAGTAACCTGACCCTCCAGACCTGAGCCCCTGGATCCCCACACACCACAGCAAGGGCACTGTGGCTGCTGAGCTGTGACCTGCTGTTCTCTGAGCTGTAACACCCCTGCACCCAGCCTGTCTCCCCTGGCACAGAGAGTCACATGAGAGCATTAGCACAGGAGGCACATGGATTAAGCCTGGGAAAAAATGGCTTCTTTTACTATTGTTGGAGCAGCCACACCTTCAGGAACACCCACACACCCAGCCACACACAGAGTAATGAACTGAAATCTCTGTATGCAACAGCCTGTCCTTAGTTACTCCAGAATCCTCCTCCTCCCTCTCCCCACACTCCTCCAGCATGTCAGCTCAGCAGCCTATGGATATTCACAGCATTCCCAAGGTCCACAGCTCTGGAATTATTCCCCACCTTCCAAAACAGAACTGGCAAATGAGCAACCCAAGGGATTCAGGGTGTGCAATTCTTGGGCACTGTAGCTCTTGCTGAAAACCACAGCCCAGGATCTTTCACAGCAAAGGTTGGGAGCTTTTTATCATCTACATGACACCTAAACTATACAGGAGATTTAGGCCCAGCCTTCCAGGGATGTGTGTTGCTTTTGGTGCTAAGAAATAGTGAGAAATATCACACTAAAGTCTTTTTATCTTCAAGCAAATTAGTGTTTACATGAAAGACTGCCGTGTAGGACATGTTGTCCAGGAAGAGTAAAACCTGTAGGTTAATTTTAAGCTTGAAATCACCACTTATGTAAAAAATCCTGGTAATGTTTAATTCAGAAGAGCAGCACAAAACTGAGATCCGTGTGGTGTTCAGCTGGTTTGCCTCTCTATGACAGAGCTGTTTTCCCAATGTGATAAATTTTTACTGATGAAAATGAGAATGTGTAAGTATCAGAAAAACCCAAGGATCCTCCAGCTGTTTAAATACTCTCAATTCTTGTTAAAGTACAGACTTCAAGCTTAACAGACACTGATCTCCATGGAAAATCTCAAAGATATCCATCATTTTAAACAACCATCCATCTCTGCTGTGGGAGAAGCTGGAGAGGACAGATCTGCATGTCAGGACTGTGCTGAACTGCCAGACTCTGCATAGAAGGTTTGCCTGATGTCCACCTTCAGCTGTACCTACAACAAAGGACTTAATTTCTTGGTGTTTGGTAAATGCTGTACCCTCATATTCTGCAGGATAGGAACCTCCTACTGCTCTAATGGCTTTAGTCTCCAGTGCTGTCCAGGTAGAACAACTGCTTCAAACAAAGCAAGGGCACTTTAAAAACCATTCTGCCTTGCACTTCCCATTAATCACCCAGCACTCCTGCTGAGTGCTCAGACTTGGAGTGTTTTAGCTATTGTAGTCATGGACTGTAAGGACATTTCACTAAATCCCAACAGATTGCTGACAGGTATTGCCCAGGGTAATTTCTGAAGTTGTTTCTGTCCTTGCAGGAGATGGAACAAGTGTCTCACAGCTGCAGCTCCCAATCAGTCACTGGTTCATTGACAGCAGCCTTGGTGAGTGAGAGCACAGGGCATTTATCTGCCCTGCACACACACTGCAGCTCCTGCCTGCTCATCACAGGGCTCAATTCCAGAGCCCCAAACCCCTGTTCTTTATCAGGGCACACCTGCACCCACCCACACCTACCCCCTCCTCAAATTAATTTGGCTTCTCAGCCACTTGCTGCCTTGTGTTGGCACCAAAGGGCAAGAAACCCTACAAATCACTGTAATTTCTTGCAGAGGCACTTCAGAACACATTATTTTTAGTGGTTATTGTGAGATCCCAAAGCTGTGTGCCATAAATATCCATACATCTGCTGGAAGGGCAGAAAAACTAAGAAAATTTTGCTGCTATAAACCCCCATTCCTGAGAAAGGAAATGGGTTGCCTGGGCCAAAAGCATGTTGTGTCCTTCCTACTGATGCTGCAAAGCCTGGCCCTGACTCTTCTGGGGGCACACAGAGCTGGCAGGGCATTAATAACTGGCTCCATGTCCCTGACCAGCTCGGTATGTTCAGGAAGACAAGTGATGACTGAACTATTACAGGTACTGTCAGTAGTAACTGTTGTACTTCAGACAGGAAACAAAACAAAACCCAGTTCATTTCTCCTCTGGGAGCAACAGGAGGTGCACAATGCAATAAAGCACCTTTAATGAGGCTCTGGGCTCCCCAGGCACTGCTGGTGGCAGATGTTCCAACCCAGGCTGGGCAGAGGGTGATAGGGCTGGGCAGGGGCACACCCCGAGATAAACACGAGCAGTTGCACTTCAGCTCACACTGACCTTCTATCTACAGAGCTAAATAAAAACCATCTCGTGATAAACACAGAAAACAACATTTCTGGGACAAATTTGTGTAATTTGGGGGTAGAGAGAGGAAGGAGAATAAGGAACAGAAAATGCACTCAGATAATTAAGGTCAGAAAACACAGTGAGAACAACTTTAAGGATGACCAGTCATGATTTTTGCTTTCTCTAAGTGCTGACAAAGAAACACGCCACGTTTTCAAAATGGGTTTTCAGTGCTATTCTGGCTCAGTTTCCCAGAAATGGAAAGCACCCATGCTCCTGCTAACATCTGTATAGCACTGAAACCAGAAACTATCTCGTGTGGATCACACAAGGACAAGGAAAGTGCTCCATTCACTATTTTAAAATATTTCCTACGAGAGCAGCAGATAATCCCAGCTCTGTTTTTAGATGAAGAAAATTAAAATTCTCAGAAGTTCTAAAAGAAATCCTCAGGTTTTGGATGTCACACAAACCATGCACAAGACAACAGAGCTAATTAATGGGGGGTGTTTCAACTTCACAGGTTTTACATGAAGAAAAGCAATATATAGTAGGTTTGCTCCTGAAGATGAGAGGTTACACTAAGGCAACAGTAAGATGGAAAAAAGAGACCTTTTCTCCCAATATTTGTAGTGCCCAAAGCAGAACCAGATACTTTCAAAGCAGAACACACAGACCAAACAAAAGTACAGGTCCAATTCAAACAGCAGCATTTAAACTTTAAACCAATGACACCAGCAGATCCTGGGGCTCACCCACTGCAATTCTAGCTCACTCTCATCACTGTAACATTTCTTTAACGGATTCAGTCCACCTGAGTTATTCCAGAGCTAGCAAGAAAGATTTTGGTATTTTTATGAGCCTTTTGAAAAGCATCACCATGAACTTCTGGGTAGAGTTGAGGGGGTGTCAGGCAAAGGAGTTACTTCTCCCTCCTTTTTGATACTCCTTTTTTAGGAAGGTGACTTTTACTGAAGCTGAACTGGTGCTGTGCTAACAGATGGAACAGGTAAGCAGTGACTGACCTGCATCCTTTCAGCTGAGTGAGAACCTGCAGGTTCTGTTCATACAGAACATGTTCTCAGGTGCAAAATTCTCCAAGGGAGACAATCAGCAAGTCACAGCTGTGACATTTCCAAGTGTCAGACACAACCATCTCACAGTCACCAGGGAATGTCACTTGATACTTTGCCCCAGGCTTAAGTGGCATGTTCAAAGATAAGGAGATTTTGGTTTTATTCTACTAAAGTTTTTTAAAGATTCTTTTCACTAAGGAAACACCCTGTTAAACTCTGTGTTCTGAACACACAAGCAGCAGCCTCCAGTTCCTCCATTCCAGTCCTGATTCTCAATTCCAGGCACTGAGGATGACCAGTGATACTGGGAACAAGCACTGTGTGCTTGGTATATCCCTCAAAAGCAAAATTAAAATGCTCTAAGTCATGCAGAGCTCCCCAGTGAAACCACCCTCTCCTCAGCTCCTTGGTGGCTCCAATGAGGCCCAGGCTGAAGGGGCAGGGATGGAGAAATCAGCTCTCACCAGGGCAAGCAGAGGCAAACATTGGTAAGGCATGTTCCTCCTGGTTCCTCCGCTGGTACCGCTGCACAAACTCCCTCTGGCTCTCCAGGATGCTGAAATCTGCAGCTATGGTGGTGTCAAACACATAGTGCACCCCTGGGGAGGCAAGCAGAGAGGGACAGGCAGCTCTCAAATTTGCAGACCTGTGGAAAATCTTGGAGGATCAATGAGTATATTCTTCTCCTGCTCCAAATCTTTCCAAAAGAAATGAAACCCATCCACTGAAAAAACATCTTCTATGTCATGAATTTAAAAGGACTTGCTAAACAGTTCCCTGCTTCCTTCTGAGAAGTTTTGCCATTCAGCATCTGATACTTTAGGTTTAATTGAATGGGATTTCACTCCTGGGTGACTCACAGTGACTCTTGTAAAGGAGTCTCCTTTTCAAGACATGCTGAAATCACATATCATTATCCACAAAAAAAATACATCCAGTTCTATCTTCCATTGCTGAAGTTGCCTGCAGAGGTCCAGGAGCATATCACCAACACAGCAGAGACCTCTGCCTGCTTATTGAGCAACATGGTCCCTCCCTCTAAGCCTACAGAACTCTGAGCACATCCCCACAGCAAGTGGGGCATTGATAAAGAACATTTTCTAAGAAAACTGGGGCCCACCACAACTTAGAAGTGCTTTTAGATGAAGAAAATATACTGGTTACAAAGATGCATCATAAAAACTAAGGAAAATTTATATATTCATATACATGGAAACACTTTGTAGGTTTATTACTGTACTTTTTCTTTCTCACTCAATTAAATGAAAAAAAATTCCAAACATATATAGCATAAAGAGCAAAGGAAATACACTTTGACATGAAACAGGCAGATAAACCAGTTCTTGCATGTAATTTCAAATTACAGGGAAAAGCAGAAGTGAGAATCTTCTGCAGATTTAATGTGTTAAAAGGACTGGAAGGACTTTAGGGTAAAAATTCCCTCCTCTCTCAAGTTACAAAATACAGGGAAATCTTACTGAAGCTCATGACCAAATCCTGCCTGATTTCTTGGTAGTGAAGGGTTTGGAGCCAGCTCTGCCCTTGCACTCTGTGCCCTTTGCTGAGAGCAGGGAATGCCTGCAGTCCGTGCCTGGCACTGCCCTGTCACACTGGGCACACCTCAGTGAGGGGTTCACATGCCCAACTGGGCTGCGCAGGGCACCTTAGAATGCAGGACAAAATATCATGGAACAGAATCCAGAATGGTTTGGGCTGGAAGGGACCTTACAGATCATTGATTCCACTCCCCACCATGGGCAGGAACACCTCCCACCAGCCCAGGGTGCTCCAGCCTGGCCTTGGACACTCCCAGGGATGGGGCAGCCACAGCTTCTCTGGGCAACCTGTGCCAGGGCCTGCCCACCCTCATTTCTTCCTAATATCTAATATAAATCTCCCCTCTTTCACTCCATGCCCTTATCAAAAGCCTCTCTCCAGCTCTCCTGTAACCCCTCCAGCTCCTAGAAGGCTGCTAAGAAAGCAAAAAACCTAAAACAATCCCAACTTTCTGCTCCACCATCACAACAAACCCAAACTTACCAAGACTTTTGAGGAAACCACAGAGTCTCTTGGCTGCTTCATTCACAGAGAGATTGAATTTAGCAGCAAAATAAGGCAATGACTGAGGGCATATAGACACTGCCAACACTTTGTGTTTTGAGGTATCACATTTCTGGTAAACAAAACATAAAAAAACAAAGAAAAAAAAGATATTTGATTACAACAGGGTAAGGCTCTTTACTTTCCCTGCCTTTTCCACTCCTGGAGTTATTCCTTCATGTCCTGTGCTTCAGTGAGATACACCATTAAAAACCATGAAGTTGGGGCAGGACAGGATGTTCCTCTGATCCTGTCAGTGTCTAATCATCTGTAGATGTTGCTTTTATATAATCCATCCCTCCCTAGGACAATTCTGTGGTTGGTCTCCACATGGCATAAGCACCAATGATGTTCTAGCAATATGAAAGATTCTAGCAAATATGAAAAAAATGTTTAAATATTGTTAAGTAAAGTAATGTTTACAGAGGCAGATGCATTGGAAGCTGTAAATCCAACCCAGAAAATTACAGATCTGATTCTAGACACCTCTACTTACCAACTAATTTCCAGAAAAAACCAGAATTCAGTAGAAAATAAGACAGCAATAGAAAACTTTTAAATTTTGCTAAGAATTTGGACAAAAAAGTCTGTTCCAAACATAGTCAGGTCAAATGCATATTAAAAACAATTCCCCTTTCACAAACATGTCTTCCTAACTTTGTATTATGTGGATACATTGGCACCAAAATCAGCCCTAGTAACAAAGGTATGAATACCTATAAATATTGATCTGCAAGACTAATTTATTAGTACAGTAATGAGGCAGTTACATTTCCAATACATTTTCCTTCTGCAGGTGCAGTAACTTTCCTCCAGCATTCAGGTGAAGTGCTGTGACCTCACATCTCTAGTGCAAAATTATTTTAAGTACTTTAACATTTATCTTGCCTCAAGTTTTCACTTCCTCTTCAGCAAAAGCATATCCTGACAAATCTTCACGTTATCTGCCTTGGGAAACCAAGCTGCTTAGTCACTCTAACTGCCTCCACCTCTCAGAAAACTGCTTTTGTTGGGGGCACTTTACCTTATTAAGGTTGAGAACACGAAAGAACTCCTTCTGATTCTGTTGGAAAACTCTGGCTCCTTCCTCCGAGGTCATGCAGCTGTCACAAGCTAAGCAGTCGCTAAGGAGTATTTTAGCATTAGCCAGGGTATCAAACTCATTTTTCTGGGGGAGGAAAAAAGGTAAAATAGTCCTTAATAACAATCAAATGACTTTCAAGACCTCTGCAATGAGCCAGCTGAAGGGCAAAGATGTTCTCACTGGTTTAAAACAAGACAACACATGACACTTTGTGTGCCATCCAAGATAACTTACAGGTAATCCAAATAATTTGTTCCATCCCTTCCATGACTCTGTTCCTGCTATTACTGTGAAACTGCAACATGTTTCAGTGTAAACACAGATCTAAATTTAGCCCCTAGTTCATGTTCTAGTAACTTCACTTGTGCTGCACTGCAGAGCTGACAGTCCCCATCAACTCTCCAAGCAACTGAGAGAACTTTTGTGGACCATCAAAGCTCTTTAACCAGACACCTCTCTGACAGCAAGAGGACCTGGGCTGTGTACCACGAGGTAAAACAGAACAGTCCTACAGTTGTATGGAATATACACTGTGAGATCAAGAGTTTCATTAAGTCTGCTATCACAGCACTGGCAGAAAGAAACTTAGATATTAAGAATAAGACATTTTGTGCACTTTTACTGTCAAAACTCCCCTCCTTTTAAGTTCTGTGTCTGTTTTAAAGATTTGATTTTTGACACAAAAAGTTTTTACAGCTTTAGAACTTGGAAATTCTGTTTTGTGTTTGCACAGTAATGGCCTTTTACTTCACCTTTCTGAAAGATTTTTGATTCTGCACAAGAGCTCACAATTGCTTACAACTGCTTGTTGATTATTATCATGTACTTGGAAGTTGTCTCCTTATAACCTCCCTTGGGGGACAGAGTGTATTACAGTTTGTAGAAGGAACATTACCTCTTCAAAGCCATCGTTTGAACTCGCTGCATCCACAGATGTGCTTTGTGTATCATCATTTTTCTGTTTCTTACTGCATTCCTGAAACAAACCACAGAACACACGGGTCATGCAAAGCCTGCTCCCTGCTCTGTAAGCACACCTCGCAGAACTGCTAGTACCATTAACCACTAACGGCACATCTCGCACGTTCTCCTGGCAGTGCTCACTCTGCCCCTCCGCACTCAG
This sequence comes from Poliocrania exsul, assembly GCA_035041345.1. Classification (NCBI taxonomy): domain Eukaryota; kingdom Metazoa; phylum Chordata; class Aves; order Passeriformes; family Thamnophilidae; genus Poliocrania; species Poliocrania exsul. The sequence goes on along the minus strand of JAWWLZ010000043.1, from coordinate 8,523,301 downwards.
GGCCCTGTGTTCAAAGTGCAGCCGCCACGATGGGAAGGCAATTCCGGAGGAACACCCGAGGTTTGGAGTTCGGGCGGTTTGGCAGCGCCGGGGCAGGCGGTGAGGGAGCGGGGCTGCTCCGTGACCTTGGGGCGGACGGCCAGCCCCCGGGGGGGGGTCCCTGTCCCCACCACCGTGTCCCCGTCCCCGCCACCGTGTCCCCAAAGCGCCAGCTCGAGGGGTCCCTGTCCCCGCGACCGTGTCCCCATGTCCCTGGCACCGTGTCACAGTGTACCCAAAGCCCAGCCACCGTGTCCCCATGTCCCTGTCCCCGCCACCGTGTCACCCTGTCCCCGCCACCGTATCCCCAAAGTCCCGGCTCGGGGGGGATCCTCGTCCCGGCCACCGTGTCTCCCCAGCCCCGTGTCCGTGTCCGTGTCCCTGCCACCGTATCCCACTGTCCCCAGTCCCCGCCAGCGTGTCACCATGTCCCTCGTCCCCGTGTCCCTGTCCCTGCCACCGTGTCCCCAAAGCCCCAGCTCAGGGGATCCCTGTCTCCGCCACCGTGTCACCATGTCCCTGGCACCGTGTCCCGAAAGCCCAGCCACCGTGTCCCCGTGTCCCTGTCCCCGCCACCGTATCCCCCGTCCCCGTCTCCCCAGCCCCGGGCCCCGCACTGACCTTCTTGGTGCAGTTCTCGCACTTCATTTGCGGCTCAGCCGGCGCTATGTTGGGCCGCGGGGGAGCCCCGGAGGATCAGCGCCCGGCCCGGCCCGGCCCCGCCGCCCTTTGTCGCGGTGCCGCTGCCCGCAGTGCCCGCAGTGCCCCGGCCCGATGTGCGGGGCGGGGCGGGCTGTGCTGCCCGGGCCCGCAGCGGGACCCGCGGCCCTCAGAGCGCCCCGCGCCGCGGGCACGGCCCGCACAGTTCCAGCCCCGCGGAACAAAAACACCCGAAGAGCGCCCGGGGCAGCCCAGCCCAGCCCGTGCCGCGGAGCTGGGGCCGTACCTGCGGCCGGGGCTGTGCTGTGGCCGCAGAGTGGGCGGGGCCGCTCCGCCCCCACCGCCTCCCCCGGCACGGCCCGGCCCGCCCGCGGCTCATTGCGGACCTGCCGCGCCGCACGTACGCGGGCAGGCCCGGCCCTTCCGACCATCCATCCCCTTCCCATCCATCCATCCATCCATCCATCCCCTTCCCGATCCGCATTCGACTCCATCCCATCCCCATCCCATCCCCTTCTCCATTCACATCCCATTCCCTTCCCCATTCACATCCCCTTCCCCATCACGATCCCCATCCCCTTTCCCATCCACATCCCATCCCCATCCCCTTCCCGATCCGTCCCCCATCCTATCCCCATCCCTTTCCCCGTCAACATCTCATCCTTATCCCCTTCCCCATTCACATCCCATCCCCATCCCCATCCTCTTCCCGATCCGCATCCCACCCCCATCCCAATCCCCATCCTATCTCGATCCACATCCCACCCCATCCCATCCCCATCCCACCCGCACCAGTACCCCGGCTCTGCCCCCCGTGCCCGAAGTTCCGCTGCTTCCCCGGAGCGTCCCTGCATGGTTTTGTTGTTTTTATTTTACAACGCGCTCCGCAGTTATATCATACAAAAGGTTTGTTTTTTAATTCCGTTGATTTTTGTTTTCTCCCCGCGGCTTTAAAATGAAACGCCACTGCGGGCGGTACCAAACACAGCAGCATCCCCGTTTCACTGAGCCATCACTGTATGTGCGAGCTCGCAGGTCTGGAACAAACACAACCCCAGCGATGCTTTGCCCAGCCAGGAATCGCAAACCATTATTAAACACACACATCAGCCTTCCACTGTCTCAGAGGCCCCAGAATATTAATTAAGATGCTTGTGATTTCCTGTCTTTCCAAGCCTCAGGTTGTAGGATTTAGACGGAAAGGTTCAACTCACATTTTGCTGCTCTTTTAACCCGCGGCCATGTGAACACACACGCACCGCACACGCTCCAGCTGCGCACAGGTTTTCAAGTGTAAAATTACATTTTAGCAATTAAACCACAGAACTGCCAACGAGCCTGCAATTTCCTGTGAACTGCAACTTTCCTTTCCGCGGTGCCCCGGGGAAAGCCCCTCCTGTTCAGGGAGCGCCAAGGCTTTAATGCACAGCCGGGTTTCAGCGCAAGGGCTGCAGGCAGAGGTTTGTACCCCAGGATACACTCTAATCACTTGTTTCGTTTGAAGGATACTAAAAACCTCAGAGAAGAATGTAAAAATTACGTGCCTTTTTTTTTTTTAAATTTACTGACTACAGGTGAGTTGTCATTGTCAAGGAAATCAAGAATTCCTTGCCTTTACCATAATGAAATAAACAGAAACATTTTCTTACTGCCCATTTAAAGAAAAATAAGCTGATGCTGATTTACATAAACTCTGTGAAAAAAAATCACTAATCCTGCCTTGAGGTAAAAACTGTAATAGCTTTGGTAATAATTTTGTGTCTCTGTTCTCTTCATCCAAAACAGCCTCACATTTTATATTAGCATATTAACCCAAGCTTTTTAAAAGCACCACAACTATTCCAGAGCAATCCCTGTGCAAATTTGCTTTTCCTTGCAATTCCATGCTGGAATGCAGCATTATCTGACATCTTTCCTGTTGCTTTGAATGGGTATTTTCACACTAAGAAGCTATGCCAACCTCCAAGTTTCTTCCACCTGGATACAACAGCCATAGTTGTATTGACCAATATGGTGATAGCACAGATGAAAGTTCTAAACTAGGAATGTATTGAGATTTGCACTTAAAGGCACAGCTAAAATCCTCCTGTTTCACATTATAAATATGCTTGTATTTATTATCCAAAACTGATACAGTGATTCTTCAAAAGACATGACAGTTTGTGGTATTTCTGTAACTGCACTGATTATATTTGAAGTATTTTTTATTTCACAGAAACACAGAGTGGTTTGGGTTGGAAGGGACTTCTGGAGGCCATCTGGTTCCACCCCCTGCCATGGGCAGAGACACCCTCCCTATCCCAGGTTGCTCCAAGCCCCATTCAACCTGGCCTTGAGCACTTCCAGGGATGAGGATCTACAACCTCTCTGGGCAACCAAGTTCTCATCTGTTACAGGACTAAATTAAACACATCCTTCTGCACGTCATCAAAGAGCAGTAGATTAATTCTTCACCCATATTGCTTTGTATTCACAATGAAAACCAGAGAACTGCACAGAAATTGAAACATTTGCAGAAATATTGAGAATATCTAGAACTCCCTGAAGAGCAGTTCCAGCCAGGTGAGGGTTGGTCTCTTCTCCCAGGCACTCAGCAATAGGACAAGGGGACACGATGGGCTCAAGCTCTGCCAG
>JAWWLZ010000043.1:8483185-8498092 GCA_035041345.1 Poliocrania exsul | reverse complement strand
TAAAACCAACTTCCTGACTAGTTTTAAACATGTGAGACTGACCCCTAGAGAAACTGCTCTCAGTTGTGCAGAAATTCCGTATTTTAACTCCATCCCATTTTAATTTGTTTAGGGTGTTATTGCCTGTGGCAGCAGAATGCACTTTGCTGGATGCTCCTGTGGAAAATGCAGGGTTCCACCTACATTTCTGGGGACAGTTTCCCACTGTTAAAGCCATGAATAGTCAGCCACTGCTGGAGGAGCTGCACAGCTCTTCCTGCTACTGTCTAAACCTGGTTAGAGCAGACATGTAAGAGAGCTCTGAAAATGCTGGGATTTTCAAATGCTGGAAAATCCATCTATGCTCAGACTACTAAAATCTTAGCAGTGGTTTCATATTTTGCAACAAACAGGACTCATGATGTCAAGCTCTTGGAGCTCCCCCACACTTCAGTGTCAGAGCCCTTGTGGTGTGCACCATGACCACAAAGTGCTGCAGCTTCTCTGGGTGGGTTTGCCCCACTGGGACCAGATGCTGCACAGAGCAACAACAAACATCAGAAGGTGGTCAGAGGCACAGAGATTTAGACTTGGACCTGGGCTGTTGTTTTATTTGAATGTGTGAAAAAAGTAGAATTGATGGCAAGCACTGCAGTAGGAGTGTTTTGTTTAAATGTACATGTTCAGACTTGCTCACAGTCCCACAGAAGGTCTGTGACAGCCAAGGACTATTCTATTCTCTAGTCAAATGGATATATCTCAACAACTCTTGTTTTCATGACTTTCAGTGACACTCACCAGAGGAACAGACAGACTGTTCTGAGTTGGGAGGGACCCACAAGGATCATCAAGTCCAACTCTTGAGTCAATGGCCCACATAGGGGACTGAACCCATAACCTTGGCATTATTACAACCAAGTTTTAACCAACTGAGCTGATCTCAGTGCCAGCAGAGCAGTTTTAGCTGGCTGTGTAAACCTTTTTGTGGACACAAACCATGTCCCACCCCACTGCTGGTCACACACCTGCCAGTGTCTCCTCACTCACGCCCCTGAGCATGTCATCCCACACGATGGGTGTCACCCTGGGGTAGGACGAGGTCACATAACTGGCGACTGCCTTGATGTGGGCCAAGAACAGCTTCTCTAGAGTGTTGCCTGGCTGCTGCAGCCACTGCTTGGACTCCTCTCCTTCACCAAGGTGGTACACCTGAAACAGCAAGCAAAGAAAACTGACTTCCTGCACAGATAATTAGCTGGACACAGTATAATTGTCATAAAATACTCCAAACCTCTTGTCCAGATGTAACACTCTGAGTGGACATATTTAAAAGCCCCTCTCAGAGCTGAAGACACTGCAAGCATTTCTGTCAGTCTGCAGGAGGCTCTGGCCATGACTACACAAATCACAGAAGGGAATTTTCCTATAGAAACTCAAATATTTAGATGCTGGTAGGTCTGTCCTTGGAAGTAGCTCTCACCACATTTGTTCCCTTCAAATCTAGCAATCCATCAAGACCACAGTTATATAAAATGAGGTTCCTGTCTCGGGGAGGATCACCTGTATGAGAGTCTAAAAGCAACTTGGGGGCATCCAAGAGCCCCCCAGTATTTGGTCCATGCCGAGAGTGGATTCAGGCCTGTTAAGCTGGACATCCATTTAACTCTTTGCTGTTTTAGGGCAGGTTTTATCTAAAACACACTTGTTCTACATAAATAGTATTTTGCTCTATTGCAGCTCCTTCTCTGACCTTGACATCAGTTCCCACACAACAGGATACAAACTACCAAACTAATACCAGTACAGTTAAGTGATCACAATGAATTCCAGGGAACTGTGGGCCATTAGGATGGTTTTAAGAAACTATAAGAAGGGAGAAAACTCAAGGAGACAAACTATCAAGATAAAAACCCCAACACTTCCCACCACAAAAGGACTTACTTTGAGTAACTTGGCCAGAACAACAAGCCAACATTTTACATCAAACTCACAATTTGTGTTGAACAGCTCCAATTGATAATCTCATTTTAAATACTCATTTGAGCTAAACCCAAATGCTGAGTGAGCTTAAAGAAGCTTGCTTTCAATACTTTGATATTACACTCATATCTATAAAAATTACATCCTGTGCTGAAAATTTATTGTCTAAAAGGCTTTTCTACAGTGGCTTGAGTTGGTGTTTTCTGTCCCAAAATGCCACTGGACACCACTGGAATGTAGAATCACAGGATATTCTGAGTTGGAAGGAACCCACAAGGATCATCAAGTCCAACTCTTAAGTGAATGGCCAATAGAGGGTCTGTGGTAGTTTCAGTTAGGCCTTTTGGTAGCTCTTAGTTTTAGTGGGCCTGATAGTGCTACATGGATTGGGAGAGACAGGTGTAGCCTGACTTGAGCAATCAAAGAAATATTTCACACCAGATGATGCAAACTGAGATATAAATACAGTAGAATAGCAGGAGTTTCTCAGTTCCTTCATGGCTTCTCATCTGAGAAAGACTTACTGTGCTGTCCCAGGCCCAACACCAGCTCATCACCTTGTTATCTTAGGCAAGTAAAAGGTTTGTTTTTAGTCCTTCTCTCTGCTTGGGTCTGTCCCTCAGGGGATTGAGTTCTCTGGAGTGATTTGTAGCTAGAATGGTGGGATTTGTGTTGGATGGGGAGTGGGGAGTTACTGTCTCTAACTTAGTAAGTGTGTGTTACATTGTAGTTTTCATTTTCTCCTTTCTGTATAAATATAGAAACCTGTTTTGAGTTTCCAGGGTTTTTCCCTCCCTTTTCTCGTTGTGGGGAGGGAGGCTCTGACACTCTGTACTGGGCAGTTGGCATTCTGCCAGCTCAACCCCAGACAGTGTCCCAGCCCTCACCATCACTCCTCAAAGGAACAACATTCCCAGCCTAGGAGAAGTCCTACCTCGTCACAGCCGATGTGGAACCACTCCAAGTCCTTGTGCAGCGCCATCACCTGGTCAACCATGGCTCTGACCAGCGCCAGCGACTCCTCCTTGTGCGGGTTGAGGGCGTTGGGCAGCGCCGGCACCTCCCGCAGGTGGGCGAATTGCTTGTGCTTCAGCACGAACTGCGAGGGAATCACAGCCTGGGCAGCAGCTGCGAGAGGCTCCGGGTCCCGGGGGTTCAGCCCGTTCCCTGGAGGGGATGAGCTCCCCTCGCTGCCCCTCACCACGTGGCCCCCAAGGAGCCCGACAAGACCCACGCAGGGACCAACAGGAGAGGAACGAGAGTCTGTTGCTCAAGGGTAAAGGTTTATAAAGGTTTTTGAGGGATGCAAAGACCATCAATAGTAAGGAAAGGGGGATTTGGACCTGTGCAAATAGGAATACAGGGTTAACAACCAACAGAAAAGGGTAAATAACAACCAATAACAAGACTTCTTGAAACTTCCTTACAGACCACCACATCCATTCCTAAGGGTTGAGATAACAGTTATCTCAGGGGATTTTGGGAGAGGGGTGACTTTGCAAAAAAAGAACAAAGGAATCCATTTTGTGCATTTAAATAACATTAAAACCCTATTTTTTTAAGGCATTTGGGTTAGCTTATTCATTTTCTTCACAAGTCCACTTTTGATAGGACCTTTTCCATTCCAGATACTGTAAATCCATTGCCACAAACAGCCACACAAGGGGACAGCAGTGGCCTCCTGTCACCAGGGCTCTGAGAGCACAGCAGCCAAACTGGGGCTGGCTGTGTGTGGGCACTGGGAGCAGCACAGGGTGGGAAGGCCAGGGGGGCATGGCTGCAGGTGGGGGGGTCTCTGGGGGAGGGAAATGCCCCAGTGTGACCCTGATGGCAAACTGCAGCTGAATAATGGGAACACTGGGAATGACATCGTACATTTCCCAGTACAGAATCATGGAATGGGTCAGGTTGGAAGAGACCACAGGGGGGGCATCTGCTCCAGCAAGTCCATCCCAGAGCACATGGCACAGGATTGTGTCCAGAGGGTTCTGGAATCTTCCCAATGAGGACACTCCACACCCTCTCTGGGAAGCCTGTTCGGTGCTCGCTCACTGCACAGGAAAGAAGTTCTTCCTCATGTTCAGGCAGAACTTTCTGGACATCAGTTTGTGCCCGTGGCCTTGTCCCACTTCTGGACTCCCCTGAGCAGAGCCTGGTCCATCCTCTGCCCCTCCTGCAGGCACTGACAGACATGCGTGGGGTCCCCTCTCAGTGTCTCTTCTCAAGGCTGAACAGCCTCAGCTCTCTCAGCCTGTCCTGGTCACAGAGATGCTCCAGTCCCTTCATCATCCTCACTGCCCTGTGCTCCAGGAGCTCCATGTCCCTCTCATCCTGAGGAGCCCAGCACTGGACACAGCACTGCAGATGAGCCTCTCAGGGCTGAGCAGAGGGGCAGGATGCCCTCCCTGACTGTTGGCACTTCTCTTCCTAACACCCCCCCAGATCCCACTGTCCTGCTTGGCTCAGCACGCCCACCCTCTGCCCAGCCCTGCCCCACTCACCTCCATGTGCCCAAAGCTCTGCACCAGCGGCACCACGTCCAGGCCCTGCGCCCGCGCCAGGCACAGCACAGCCTGCAGCTCCTGGGGGCTGGGGAGACACGTCAGTGGGGCTGGGGAGACATGTCAGTGCCCGGGCAGGGGGCCAGGGGGCTCACAGGGGCCTGGGGGGGCTATGGCAGGGACCTCTGGGGTCTATGGCATTGCCTGAGGGCACACAGGGGCCTGTGGGGTGTATGGCAGTGCCTGTGGGGTCTATGGCAGTGCCAGGGGGACACAGAGGGATCTGTGGGGTCTATGGCACTGCCTGTGGGGCACACAGGAATGTGTGGGGTGTATGGCAGTGCCTGTGGGGCACACAGGGGCCTGTGGGGTGCATGGCACCGCTTGTGGGGCACACAGGGATGTGTGGGGTCTATGGAAGTGCCAGGGGGATGCATGGCAGTGCCTGTGGGGCACACAGGGATATGTGGGGTGCATGGCAGTGCCAAGGGGGTGCATGGCAGTACCTGTGGGGCACACGGGTACCTGTGGGCACAGGGCAGTACCTGTAGGCGTGCGGTGCCCGCAGCGGCTCCAGCGGCCCCGCGTACGGGAAGGTGTCCTCATACTCCAGCAGCAGCCCCGTGGCACCCATGGCCCGGCACAGCGGCAGCACCTGCGGCGGGGAGGGGACAGGCCAGGAGGAGTCCTGCTGCCCGTGTCCCCCCTCCCCTGTCCCTGTCCCCTCACCTGTCCCAGGTACGCCACCCGGGGCGGCGCTCCCTTCAGGTCCAGGTGCACCAGGCGCCGCCGCATGCTCGGGGCTCGATCGCTCTGGCCTGGCGCGCCCGCCGCGGCCCCTTGTTAAGGGTGAATAAAGAGAATTGTTGAGCCAGCATCAATTTCGCTTTAAAATTCAGAAATTTATTAAGACGGATAAGCAAAAACAGCGCTGGGCTTACCGATGGAGCTTTTCCGCTCCTCTCAAGGCAAGCAAGATTGCAAAATTTTCGCTAGATATTATACTTCATTATAGTTCCTCTTTTTTGTTGGTTCCTCCCGGCTTCGGTTAATTTGGGGGTTTTCAGCTTTATCTCATCTTGGGCTGTTGCGCAGTCTCCACCCTGGTGCCAAGAGTGGTCCTGTGGTGGTCTCAGGGTGGTCCCGGGATGAAGGCAAAGAGTCTTCCTCGGGTTCCACGCATGCGTAGTTTGTACTCCTGTATAACCTTCACCAGCTTTTACCACATCGGCACATTCCAAACACCGTAACGGACATTACAAAATACATTCACTAAGCGTCACAAGCTGCATTGCAAAGTGTTTTGCAAATATTGTGGTTAGGCCTTGTGGTCGGTTACAGCAGCGTTACAGATTTTACTGTGGGCTTTTCAAAACTACGAGTTAGACACTTTAGATCAAATTAACACAAAGCTTTATTTAACTAACAACTTTATGTAATAAGCAAATTTCATTGTATGTTGATCACTTATTACACCTGCTGTCCCCTGTTCCCCCTGTCTATCCCCCTGTCCCTCTGTCCTCCTGTCCCTCTGTCTGTCCCCTGTCTGTACTCCTGTCCCTCTGTCCCCCTGTCTGTCCCCTGTCCCCCTGTCTGTACTCCTGTCCCTCTGTCCCCTGTCCCCCTGTCTGTCCCGGCCCCTCCCGCCCAGCCCACCCCGCTCCCCTCAGGCAGGCCCGGCCCGGCCAGGCCAGGGCGAGGCGCGCCGAGCGCATCGCTGGTGGCGGCAAAGGCGCGATGGCTCCGCAGCGGCGGGCGCTGCCCCGCGGGCCCGACCCGGCCGGGACGGGGACGGGGACAGGGACGGGCCGCGGGGGCCGCAAACACAGCAGGTACCGGCACGGCGGGGTCCTGGGCGGCACCTCCCGCCAGCTGTCCTGGGCCCGGCCGGGCCCAGGCCCAGCGGGGCCTGGTGAGCTGCGGTGAGGCGGCGGGTGTTTGTAAACATGTGTGTCTGTTTGTGTCTGTTTGTATGTGTCTCTGTGTGTATGTCTGTGTCTCTGTATATGTGTGTGTGTGTATGTCTGTGTCTCTGTGTCTGTGTGTGCTCAACACTCACCGGCCCGTCCTGTTCTCTCCCCGCAGCGCCAGGAAGGGCCGGACCCGGCCGGACCCCCCTGGGCGGGGGATGAAGGCACCGATCCCCCTGCTCCTCCTCCTCCTCCTGCTCTGCACCGCGGCCCTCGGCGGCCTCGTGCTCTGGAGCCGCCTGCGCCCCCGGGATGGGCTGCCCGAGGATGGGCTGGCCCGGGATGGCATCGCCGAGGATGGGCTGGCCCGGGATGGCATCACCGAGGTGCTGGCACATCACAGCGACATCCTGCAGGACAAGTTCGTGGCGATCCCCTGCTCGCGGGACTACGACAGCCACAAGCGGTTCGAAGGTACCTGGGTGGGGTGTCCCAGCTGGGGTGGCTGTTCGGGGGGCACTGACTGCTCCCTGAGGCTGTGCAGTCAAACCTGTGCACCAAACCTGGGGCTGTGCATCAAACCTGGGGCTGTGCAATCAAACCTGGGGCTGTGCAATCAAACCTGGGGCTGTGCATCAAACCTGGGGCTGTGCAGTCAAACCTGGGGCTGTGCAGTCAAACCTGGGGCTGTGCATCAAACCTGGGGCTGTGCATCAAACCTGGGGCTGTGCAGTCAAGCCTGGGGCTGTGCAGTCAAACCCGTGCACCAAACCTGGGGCTCTGCAGCCAAACCTGGGCTGCACAGCCCCTGTTCCCACCAAACTCCTGCTCGCTGTGTCTTGCTTAAAGCCCCAAATGTTCGTGCCCCTTGGGCCAGCCCAGTGGTTTTCCTGAGAGGTTCCTCTGCCATTCCTACATAATTCTCTTCTGAAATTGCTTTGCTTGGGCTCTGTGAGATAAACCTTTTGCTAAGCCTGTTTCTAGTCTTTTCATACTCTTTTCATAAATAGGCTCAGGAGTGAGTTTGTTGCTGGTCAATACCATACAGAGTCTGGAGTGGAACTGGTTTGGGACATTATCTGTGTCACCAGCGTGTGGTAATTGCACAAGTACCAGCCCCTGACACTTGCTCTGAGATGTGGATGTGCTCATGTCTTGTGATGCAAGAGGAACTCTGAGCTGTGGTGGTGTGGTCTTGCCCACCCTATCAGTTATTGATTCCATCTTAAGGAAGGCAGGAACTCCAAGGATATCTGTGCCCTGGAGGAGGAGTGAATGTGCTCTCTGTTCCTGGGGCTGTCCCCGGGAGCAGCAGCAGGTGCTCCCTGCAGGGTGAGGTGTCACCTCCTGGCTTTGGGAGGATCAGAAGCAAGAGGTGCTGCAAAAATAACTGCTAAGAGAAAGGTTTGAATTCTAATAGCAGCAAGGTATTTATTGACAACGTTGGAGGCAAGCCAGTTCATACTGGGCAAAAACTTGCCTGCCTTGTTTGTATAAAATAAGCTATTTTATAGTCTTAAGTCCATAGTTAACACCTTCTAATTTCCATATTAATGACTGGGCGGAGTCTTGGGCGGAGCTTTCATTTTGGTTTCGAATTTGGGTAGTGGCCTCCTGACTTCATCTCTCAGAGTGGTCTTGAAGTGTCTTCATCGCTGTAGGACTTACACCTTTTCTTTGTTCAATGACATGACCTCTCAAACTTATAAAACCTTGGCTCCAACTCTCCAAAATCTTGGATCTTTACCATTTCATCCTACTGAAATGTCCAGCTTAGTTGAATGTATGACTTCTAACTCATGGTACACTCATTTCTATAATTACTAGACAATTTGTCCTAGAACAAAGTGGCTCCAGCACTTTATGCTGTTTAGTGGCTGTGCTGTGCAAACAACATTTTGCAAAGCAGTATTAGAAAATTTCACAAAACTAGGATTTTTTTTGGACTCTTTTCTCTTTCAGAGGAGGATTGACTTCCTACAGGCAACCCAGGAGGGACAAAGGGGAGCATCTTGTGGTTGTATTTTGATTTTCTTATCAAACATTTGCTTGCTGCTGCATCTGAATTTATGGAATGATTTGGGTTTTGTTTTTACGTGTGTTCCCCTGCAGTGGGAATTCAGGAGGAGATCAGTGGTGGTAGAAACGCGGGAGCAGCCGTTAATTGGTTAATTGAGGCCGTGCTGTGCTAATGAACCCTGCACTTGTTTTTTTCCCCACGCGGGGGTGGTGCTGAGCTTTGACAGAGGCACAAAATGCGGATTACGGTCCTTGCCCGACTGGATCCAGCTCTGGAGCCGCTTTGGAAGGAGGTTTCTGTCACTCACCAGCTTCTCATTCTCAGCCTTTGCTCGGGCCTGGCACCCCCAGCTGCGGGCTCTGTGTCGGGAGGGGGCAAATTCCTCTCACCACCTGCTGTCTGATGCTCAGCTGTGAAGTTTCCACAGCTAAACATGAGCTTTTTATTTATGCACCTGCCCTTCTTCCAGCTGAACTGGTGCAATTGAGCCCCCAGTTTGCTTCCAGGGATCTGGGAGCTGGTGGCAGAGCAGGTTTCATTTCCACAGCACTGCCTGCCTGTTGTGCTTCACACAACACAAAAGGTGCTGTTTCTCAGAGGCCAAGCACTTCACTCACTGGATTTGCAGAAGGAAGGGTGTTGTGTGAGCATGGGCTCACTGCATTCTGAGTGCTGTGGCCAGATCTTGGCAAATTCTGTGTCTTGAGACCTGGTTAACTACTTAAAACTGCTGTGCCTGATGAGACTCCTGGGTAGGAGACAGTGGAGATGCTTTTCCAGAGATGAGGTCAGTGGATGTGGAAAGCAGAGAAGGCTGTGAGGAAAGTGAAGGAAAAGGTCTAACACTGAGAGTCCTGTGGGTCTGGCAGCCAAGAAGTCTGTGCCTGCTCTTGTCCCCTTTGAGCTGGATTGTTCCCTTCCCATGGCAGGAGGGTGGAACTCAATGGTCTTTGAGGTCCCTGGGTGTGCTTTGAACACTTCACTGCTCCTGTGCTGTGGCCTCTGAGACAAAGATGACACATTTCTTGCTGCTGACATTGTTTTCAAACAGCCTGTTCTGATTTTTCCTCAGTGCTGGTGCCTTACTGTTGGTACCTGATGCTGGACTATATTTTTCTTGTTTTGTTTTTTTTATTTTATTTCTCCATATGAAAAAGCTTATTCTGTTGCCTTCAGAACCTCCTGCTCCCTTGGCCAGACACCCCAGACATGTAACAATTGTCTGAGATAACCCTGCAGTTCTGCCAAATTTGAGCCCTCCAGCACCAGCCTTTCCAAAAGGATGAGATCTGAGCTGATGTTTGCAGCTGGAAATGGCACCAATCTCTGATGAAATCAGAAGTCTTTGCAGAATGTTGTAGAAAGGAAACTCTCAACAGCCAGGTTTGTCCTGGAGCATTGAAATTCTCCTTTGAGTTTTCTCTTCCCTGGCTCTTTGCTTGAACAGCAGCTTTGCCTTTCAGCTCACCAGAGACTTAGCTGGGGTTTATCCAGTAAGATGGAGTGAAAATTCCTACAAAGCACTTGTGTTGTTGCAAAACTTCTCCTTCTGTCAGCCTGGTCATGGTTGTCAGACACTTCTGCTCAGAGCAGGCTGATGCTTCTGACCTGCATGGGTGAATTGACTGATTTCTTTGCAGGAGTTCTGTGTTCTGATGAGCCAATAACCCTTGGAGAGACCCTCAGTTCAGCAGCAGTGAGTGTATTGGCAGGTGTCAGAAAATACACTCATCCCAGGTTTTCTGTGGATTTTTACATCATTCTTTCCCAGAAAAGTGCCAGGTGTGACATCCCAAGGCCTCTGCTGGCTCAGAACTGATCCTACTTCTTGTTTCCTGGAAACTGCTGTGGACCAGACTTCTAATTCCATAAGAACTTTCATACATTTTTCACCTGGAACTCTTACTGCTGCCTTTTTACTCCCATGAGCTTTTAAAAATTAATGTTAGATTTCTTAGCAATGAATTTTAAGAGCCTTTTTTATCAAATACACTCAAGCTTCAAGACACTTTTGTGCAAAGTCTCATCTGCAAACCTGCCCTCCAGGTGGTTGAAGTGGTCTCAGTGGGGTTTTTTCCTCCCTCTTTGTGTTCCAGGGTGCACTCCCAGGAGGTGTGGAAGAGCTGTGACTGATGCCATAATCACCAGGGAAGAAGCTGAAAGAATCCGTAGGTAATTTTCCTTTTAGCTCCAACTTCCACAAGCACTGGAGTGACACTGTGCCAGTCTTTGAGGTGGAGCAGAAGCTCATTAGCTTAAACAGGATGTGTTAGAGTGGTTAAAACACTAAATTTGGGGGTTGAAGCCCATTAGCTTAAACAGGATGGGTTGGAGTGGTTAAAACACTAAATTTTTGGTTTTAAAGCCATTTCCATTGTTGCTGTAGTGAAGGCAGTTCTTTCACAGAGTCTCTGAGGGGCAGGAGAGTTTCACTGGAAAAAAAGGAAAATTAATTAAATAACTTTTAAAGGATTTTCAGTTGCCTTCCTGTTCCATTTGGCCTTTCAAAGCAGAGCAAACCAGCAGCAGCCTCCTGTCAGCAGAGCCTCCCTGGGTAATTGTGAGCTGGGGCTGGCCCTGTGGTCCTCTGGGAACACCAAGTGGCGTGTTTTAATCAAATATGAGGGGACAGAGTCAAACTGTGGAGTTAGGAAAGTTCTCAGGCTCTCTGAGTGTGATTTGCACTCGATAATCCTGTGAGTGGGGAGAGTCAGAGATGCTGGGAGGGCTGTGCAGCCCCTGAGTGCTCTGCTCACTCTGCTTCAATTCTCTTGGGCTCCTGAGGGTGATTGTACAGCTTTATTTGTACTGCCCCCAAGAGAACAGATGTGGGGGGTTTATGTTTAACTCTACTTGGCCAAAATGTGTTTAAAAGAGAATGTTTTGAGGGAATTTTGGGGATTTATGGGAGGGAGCTACAAGCTCAGAAATGTTCTGCATAAAACCCACTTTATTTTCCTGACAGGCTGCAAGATTGAGTTTCAAATAAATGGGAGCTTCAGTTAACTCAGTTGAAGAATTACCCACCTGACTGAAGAGTTAGGGGTTGTAAATAAGGATTAAAGGACAAAGTAATCAGACTTCAGTTCTCATCTGAGATTGTTGTTTTGCCTGCAGAATAGCAGAGAGGGGACTGGCCTTGGGAGGATCTGATGGAGGGGTGAGCAGTGTCCTGTTATTTTCTACATTCTTTTACTGCCAAGGCAAGATTACAAATGCATTTTTGGGGCTCGAGGAGTTGCAGAATTTTTCCTTCTTTCAAACTTGACAAATAATTTGTTTGGAGCAGGGCAGGGTGTGTAAGGGTGGGATTGCTCTGAGGGTCTGTGCAGGCTCCTGACACCAAGTTTGGTGCTGCCCAGGACTTGGTGGCCACGTGGAACCTCCGTGGCTCTTCCCTCTTCCCAGCTGGAGTGTGTGAGCATTCCCACAAGAGCAGGGGGGAATATTTTGAAAGCTGCCAGCTCCTCTAGAGACAAGTAAAAGTCAATTTTTTACATTTTTCTCTCTTGGGTGTCTGCTGTTTTCTTTCAAAGTATCACTCCAAACCTTTCATGGGCTGGAGGAACTGGGGTGGATGTGAGTAGGTATTTAATGCTTGGCTGTCCCTTGGAGGGAGGAACAAAGGCAGGGCCTGTCATGCTTTCCAGGATGGGAAAATCGATCCTTTCTGCCATGTGCTGAGAAGTGCTGGGCACTGGCATGTTCTTTTTGAATCCTTTTAGCAGTGAGAGGGTGGAGAGTATGGGACTGACAATACTGAAGGTTTGAAAGAATTTGTATCTCTCCTTTATAATAATTTTTTAATGAAGTTTTATTTCCCTTCTACAGAAAGTTCTGTAGACCAGGATATGGGGGTAGTTCTGTCAAACAGCCTCTCACAGTAGGGGTGTGGGGGTGTGTTTGCCATCTCTGGGCTTGGCATAACCAAGATTTTCTTTTCAGTGTCAGAAATGATGCTGAAAATGTTTAATTTTCTGAAATGGCAGAGGCCAAAATAAATATGTTTTGGTTTCTTTCCCAGGTAGCTCTTAAACAAATATTTCTGTGCTCATCCCTGTCTGGCATTCAGTTGTTTCCCCCTGTCTGAAACAACCCCAAAGAATATCCTTTCTTTTAAGTCTTCATCTGGCTTTTCTAGGCTTTATATCATGGCTATTATCTGTTCAACCATGAATATCTTCAGTTCTTGGGGTTGTCTTTTATTGATTCACTTGGTTATTTTGGACCTTCCTAACTGTCATCATGTGGAGCTTGAGGAGTGAGAAGAAATGTGTGAGTTGGAAATTTGTGTGAGTTTAACTCTTTGTGGAAAGAGTTAAAAAGGTAATTTGTTTTTAAATTAAATTCATCTTTTCAGCTGTGTCCTGCTACTTATAATCCACTTTAGGATGGTCACAAACGTATTTTTGAAGCTACTCAAGCTGTGGCTTATATTTTGTACAGAACTAGAAACCAATAAATGAAAGTATTTTGCCTCTGAAGCTTCAGTAAAGCTCTTTACAAGAACTGCTCTTGCAGGAGTGGGAGATGATTTGTTTTCTTAGCAGCTTTTGGACAGCTGTGGGAAGGGAAGGTCTGAAAAGCTCAGGCTGTGGCCACTTGAATAACTTGTAACTTTATGTATTTTTTAAGGGGTAGATAAGACTTTTTTGGGTAGGTTGATTAAAAAAAGGTTGCAGAAGGAGATGTCAGTGGGGGGTTCTGTGTTGCTCCACCACAAGTGTTTTGTTGGAATAATGTGAGTGGCACGAGGTGCCTCAAAGCAGTGCCAAATCCCAAGATGAGGCTTGTGCTGGGTATTGGGTATCAAAGATGGCATTACTTCTGTGTCAGGCAGGTTAATTAACTTGCTATTTGATATTTCCAGTATAAAAAAAGGCTGCTATTAGTCATCTTTTTAAATACTGTTAAGTGATGCAAAACAAGCATGGATTTTGTGGACACCAAGGGACACACAAAAGTCTATTCAATGCAGAGAAATATTTTAGAGTCCTGAGAGGTTGCTCTCCACCCTGGCAAATCTGAATGCTAATCTTCTTAGCTTGTCTGGAGCTCACAGAAGAGTTTGGCTTGAATTGGATGAAGAAATGGATTGAATTTTCATCTGCAAAAGCTTTTCACTGTCTGGTTTTCTTTTACAGCAGTTTAGAAATTGAGGAAAAGAAAGTTTGGCTCTAGTAAGCCTTAGAATTCTAATTGTTCTTTTAAACAGACTTTTTAATGTCTGTATTAAATATGAGAAGTGTACAGGAACTCAGGGTGAAGGAGAAGTTTTAATAACAAGTGCTGGGCAAGATAAATATTAGTGCTGCTACTTGAGCACTTCACAAATACTGGAAAATTAGTCAGCTTTGTGTGGAAGGGAAATGTCTTCAAGGAGGAGTCCTGGAATGGAATATTTTAGCCCTAGCCCAGGAGGGAGAGCCTGGCAATTCCCTGTCAGGTTTGAGTCTCAGGAATAGCAGCCCTGTGCTTTTTTTGTGGTACCTTAATATTCTGTGCATCCATACAGTGATCTGAGAGAGCTCTGTAGTTGTAAAGTAAACATTATATTGGGAACCCAAATGCCAGAAATGAATATTTTTCCTTGGGAGGCTGTGGAAAGGGAGAGCCAACTTGGGACAGTTATTAAAGGTCATGGTTAAATAATGATAAAACCTTTTCATGCTCATTTTTCCTTCTATTTCCTTTTCCAGGCATCAATTCTGGACCTGCATTCTGGAGCTCTGTCCCTGGGGAAGCATTTTGTTAATCTGTACAGGTAAATGGGGCCTCTTGTTATCCCACACCTTCCCTCTTCCAATTCCTCAAGCCCTGGGGCTGGGATTAGTGATGAGAAACTGGGGAATTTGCTTGGATTCACCACTGTTTACATGACCAGTTAAGAGCTTTTGTGTCACCAACACTGATCTTTTGTTGAACTGGGCTCTTTGAAAGGTGCCATTATCTTTGTTTGGATGTTCTTGCACCGGTAAATCATAGTCTAGTTTGTCAGCAGTGGGAGAAATCAAGTAGGCTGAACTCTTAAAAGCTTGAATCCATGTGCTTATTTCATGATGTGGGAGGGGAATTGTAATGCCTGAGGAATTCCATTACCAGTTGCAGCATTTTGATCCTTTAATCTTTGCACATTTAATGTTTTAGCAATGCTTTTGGACATCCTGCTCAAAATGCACTTGTAGGATGTTTTGTGTTGTGTTTTCACTCCTTGATTGTGGGTAAAGCCCAGTGGGGTGTGCACCTTGGTGTTCCTCAGGGAGTGGGACTCAGCAACTCCTCTTTTAACCTGTTGTTTGATTTTTTCAGGTACTTTGGGGACAAAATTCATGACATCTTCACAGAAGAGGATTTTGCATTGTACCGGTAAGGATTTTCAGTAATTGCTGAGTGAACCACAAGACAGAGCTTGCTTTTTTTTTTTTTTCCCCAGGCACTCAGCAATAGGACAAGGGGACACGATGGGCTCAAGCTCTGCCAGGGGAAATTGAAGTTGGAGATCAGAAAAAAATTCTTT
>JAWWLZ010000043.1:8470008-8480580 GCA_035041345.1 Poliocrania exsul | reverse complement strand
CAATGCCTGAGCACTCTCTCTGCAAAGAAGTTTTTTCTGATCTCCAACTTCAATTTCCCCTGGCAGAGCTTGAGCCCATTGTGCCTTCTTGTCCTATTGCTGAGTGCCTTGGAGAAGAGACCAACCCTCACCTGGCTGGAACTGCTCTTCAAGTAGTTGTGGACAGTGCTAAGGTCACCTCTGAGCCTCCTCTTTAGTCCTTTATGCTGCTGCTGCTGCATTAAGCTGGCAATTTCCAATCTAGTGAGCTTCCTTTCTCTTAAGCTGTGTGTTCCTTGGACTTGTAGCCACTTCATTGGCTTGTTTTATTTTCTACCTCATCAGCCAAACTCCCAAACAGATTCCAGTAACTGTTTTTCCAGAATCTGGTGGTCATGTGCTCCTCTCATGGAGCTCTGTCTGCCTTTCCCCCGGTCTGGGCTGTGCATTTGGGTGTTGTCCAGTGTGTCAGTGCAGATGGAGCAGACCTGCTGCTCACAGACTTGGGGGCTTCATTGGTGCTGGTGCTGCTGTCTGGGTGCTGTCCCTGTGCCTTTGGTGCCATGGCAGGGCTGTGGTGGTGCCACTGCTCAGGGCCAGGGCACCCCTGGGCAGCCTGAACGACAGGACCCTGCTGTGTTTATGGAAACAGATGCATGAAGAAGCATTTTCCTTGCAGCCACAGCACTCCAGACCCCCCCAGCAGTTTCTGGTGTGTGGGGGACACAGAGGGAAAAGCCTGGAGAGGGACTGGCCCAGGATCAGGAAGGAGGGAGGTCCTGCTGCTGCTGTGTCCAGGAGGGATCAACGTGGCTCTGGCTGTACCAGATCCAAGGCAGCCACAGCTCCTGGGCTGATTCACTCCTTCCCTCATAGCACCTTTAAGCTGAAATTTGGCTTATCTTGTCACTTGATTTCCACATGAAGTGCAATGTGTTTGTCCCTAAGTATTTTGCCAGTAGCCTGCACAGGCTGCCTGGAGCAGCAGGGAGGGGAGTGGAACAGCAGCACTCACAGTATTGATACATGTAGAAATGGCCAGGTCAGTGGAAAACAGGCTGTAAAGAAGAGTTTTTAAAGCCTGAGAAATACTTTATTCTACTTAAATAACTTTATTCTACTTCTCAAAGCAGCTACGTGCTGTATTTTGGGAGCAAACAGTACAAAGATTTGAAGAGGCAGAATTAAATCTTGAAGTGCAGGGTTCTCATTTCATCTCATTGAGTTGTTACATTCTTTGCTGGTTTTTAAATTTCCTCCAAGTTGGATACTAGTTGAGTGTGTTCCCTGGGATGTGCCAGTGATATTCCTCATTAAGCACAAATCTCTTCTTTTTAAAGTGCTGGGGGCTGTGCTGAGGGTGGCAGTCCCTGATGCTCTGTATTGGTCATTAATTTTCTATTTTAATAATCTTAAAACCCCTGAAATAAAATAAAATAAAATAAAATAAAATCTCTGTGCTGTTCTTCCTTGTCTCCCAAGAAACACAGGAATAGCCAAGATAAAAATACTTCGAATATTTGAAAATAATTGGGAAAGACAGCTTGCATCCTTTTTTAAAGAAAACCTGGTTATAATACCAATACATATGTCAAAACCTTGAATTTCATGGTGCCATGGACTTCATCAGTTGGTTTAAAATCAATCTAAAAGTAGTTGAAGGTTCTTCAGAGTCAACCCTTTATGAAGGTACAACTTTACAGTTGCATGGTTTGGATTAAAAATACCTGTGTGAAAGACTTGGATGTTTTCAGCAGGTCATACAAAGGGATAACAGCCTGTTTACAGCCACAGGTTGTAAAATTTGGGCTACAGGTTTTTTCCTTGATATTCTGGGAATCAAAAAGCCCAAAGCAACCAACCCTAACCCAACCCTCTTTTTTTGATGTAGTACATCTTTATTTAAGGCAAAATCAGAGAGTGGTGGGTGTGTGTTCCTTGTGATTTACCAGCTGGGGAAGAAGCTTGGGAGAGAAGGAAATCCCAGCCCACAGGAGAGGTGTCACTGAGCATTCTGTGCTGGGTGTGTTCTTTGCAGGGATGTGAGACAGAGGATCCAGCAGAGGATTGCCCAGGTGTTTGGGATCAGCTCTGCCTCCATGTACCTGACCAAGCCCACCTTCTTCTCCAGGATGAACAGCACAGAGGCCAAGACAGCCCACGATGAGTACTGGCACCCACACGTGGACAAGGTGAGCAGGGGGCAACATGCAAACACCCCTGGCATTATTGAATCCCTTCCCAGTCCCTTTGCATTAAACCATCACTCAGACATGTCTGAAAACTGGTGATTGTAAAAGCCCTTCAGGGGATGAGCCTAATGGGAGATAAGTGAGTTTTAGAGACATAGGCCATTACATCCCATTTAATTTTATTTTCTCTAATTTAGTTTTGCAAGGATTAATAAATTGTGGGAATGACTACTCAGGAATATCTTTAGTCAGAAATATTGATTAAATTGCCCTGAATTTCAGCCAGCTCTGGCAGGAGCTGTTTCACAGTGTCAGATGACCATTGTTGTTAGTTGAGCCTCTTGACAAAGGCTTAACATTTATATTTCAGTTATTTGTGAATTGAGGCTTTTTTACTGTGTGTGTTTCAATGAGGACATGGTACCCTCTTTCAATAATTCAGTGTTTTGTTCTGTTTAGAATGGAACTATGTGACTTTGAACTGCTCAGTCTTGTCTGTGTAGGCTCAAAGCTTAATACTTTGCATTTCTTAGATGATTTGGTATTAAGTTAATTCCTGAATTTAACTGAATAATTTAAAGGTTCTATGCAGTATAGCAGAATGCAAATAAATGGAAGAATCAAACAATGAAGCTCCACACCACAATACCCACATTTCATGTCGTCAGGATTTATAAATGAGACACTCTGAAGTCATGGATTACTTGAGATGGGACCAAACAAAACTTCCCCATCAAACTCCAAGTTGTGCCTCAGGGGCAGTCTGTAAGTGGCAGTGCATCTTGAAGTTCTAAGACGGAAAAATCAAACAGAGAAAATACTCTTTGCTGAAAGTATTTCCTGGAAAAAACCAGTCTGAGGGAAGTAGAATGTCTGTTGTTGCTCACAGGATTAGGGTGAGCTCCTGTGCCCTTTGTCTCAGTGGCAGAAGCAGCTTCAGTGTAGGAAATGTGGTACCTGACACAGCTGGTGGATCTGCCCCCACTGACACAGCAAAGGCAAAGGCAGATTTTGGATGGTTCTGGTTCAGAAAGCTGTGATGTACCCAGTGCCCAGGATTGGATCAAGGAGCAGAGCTTGGAGGGATGATTTGGAGGCCCACATTGTTCTGATAGTGCTGGTAGGAAGTGGCTGTTGGGAGAGGTTGTGCTGCTGAGGTTCACAGAATTTCCATCCCCTCACACTCCCCTCCCAGAGACACAAACCAAGCCAGGAATCCTGGATGTGTAAAGTGCAATAAATCCATCAGTTCCTTACAGTTTTTCCACAGTTTCAGAGAATCAAATTTGACTGCCACAAGGGGAGAGAAAGCAGTAAATTTCAACAGCTCGTGCCTGTTTTCTCCCTTTTTATTTCAACCACCAAAAAGTGTGTTTTAGAATTTCAGGCTCTGATTTATTCCTCTAAGGAGATTTGTGTCTGCACAAGCATTGGCCTTGGCAATATTCTCCTTATTCCTTTCTGCATGGGTTTTGCATTGGGATAGGAATAAGGTGCTTGGATAACCTCACAATTAAGTGTCCCCACCTAAATATCTCTTATAATGTACAAGTTATTTTGTCATTCAGAAGCAAATAGATTTCCATGAAGAGAATTTTTTCCTTCTGCTTCTTTGTCCTGACATCCTGAGAGTGCCTGAGCATGATGGACAGCAGGGTGGATGTTTGGCTGTTTTTCTCCTTCTGTTTTGTCCATGTTTTTTTTATCTTGCAGGCTGTCTGTTCAGGGAGCAGATACATCAACTGATTGGCCTTGGCTTTTTCTAACCCACCCCCAGCTTCAAAACAACAAAACAAACAGAAAATGTGATCTCTTAAACTTGGAATGCATAATTTAAACCTCAGTGGTGTCTGCACTGAATAATTGGGTTGCCTGATTTATGACAGTGGCTGAACTCATGATCTTGGAGGTCTTCTCCAACTTAAAGAACTGTTTGAGTCTATGAAAAGATAATTATCCCAGTTGGGGCAGCTGCCAAACAGCTTGTTCATAATCAGGAGTAGTTTGAACAGAGACTAAATAGATGAAGTTGGATCTTCACAGGTTGCCTTCAGTGCAGTCAGTCTGCCTTGTGTTTTACTTTCTCCAACAAAGTTTCCTTTACCACTTCCAGGCTCCAGTTGAGAGCAAGTTAAAAAAATCCATTGGTATTGATCTGAGGTAGGAAGTGCTTCCCAGTTAAGAGCATTAATGCTCCTCTGTGGCTGCAAAGCAAGTGTGAGTACAAGCAAGTTGAAGAAACATCAATAAAATTTGGCAGTTTGTTGGGTGCTTTTGTGCTGTATCATTATTTATTCTTCTCCCTTGGAATAGAACAAGTCACTTTGTTTAATTATTATGCAGAAATATAGTGAAGGTTACTCCTAGAAGACATTAGGATTTTTTCCCTTGCCTCCTTCCAAAAGAAAGGTAAAATGAAGCCTTTGAAAAAGGAATCCAATATAGTTTTGTTTCCAAGTCTGACACCTGTTACAAAGATTTTGGTTTCTTGGAGCACAAAGCCCCCTCTTGCCTTTCTGTGTTGCTGAGTCTGTTCCAGTGATATTTCTAATCTGAATCTCCTTGGTTTTGGAGATTTTAACTGCATAGTGGAGTAGTACAGATTTACTGTGTTGATCTGAGGCTTTGGGTTTTTTTTTTAATCCCTAAAATTTATGTGGTTTGTAGTTACCCAGGAATGGAAACCCTGCAATGAGCTGGATGACTCATTTAATCTTGCTGAATTTATAAGCATACAAATCAAATAGAGTGTTGGTTTAAGATGTGGAGTTTCATCTTGGATGGAATTTGTTTGGAACTGAGGCTTTCAAATGCCAAATGGCTGGTTTATGGTGGAGTGGCTGCTGCACACTCAGCCCTGTCAGCAGAGCAGTCTCACAACGTTCTCTGGTAGAGGCACTGTGAGACTTCCAGATCTCTGCAGTCCCTGCCTGGCCAAGGATCCTCCCATCCTTCACAGCATCCTAAGGCTCTGCCATCACATCATTTTGGGCTTGTTTGCCTTGAATTTCTCCTGTCAGAGCTAGTCCAGGGCTTCAGTGCACATTGTCTTGAAGTTGTTTTGGTTTTTATCTTTTAGCCCCCCTTTCCCATCCCCATGTATTTATAGGGAGGAATCATGTCCCTTTTCAGCCTTTGTTTCTCTGAGCTGAACAAGCCAAACCTTGGAGTCTCTTTGCCTGCAATGTGCTTTCCATCTCCCCAGCCCTGTCCCCTCTGGCTGCTCAGTCTCACTGGCAGCAGCTCCTGTCACCCCAGCAAACTTTTCACTCTTCTTGTTCTTCCCCTCAGTTGTTATACATTTATAAAATACAGCCAAAGGTCTTATTTCTGCCTTAAAGCAGCATCATCTTTGAAAAGTGAGGAAGTTGATCCTTGTGCCTGCTCAAACTTGGCACCTGAGCTCACCTGCACCCCCTGGAATTCAGAGTTGGGGCATTTGCTGCCCTGCAATGTCTGCTAAGCAGTTACTGCCAAGAAATAGAACACTGCAAGGAGCTACCAAGGCTGTTTTTGTGATGACCTGCACAGATGTAGGTAGAGACTTCAGGAATAGAGCAGTGTTGTCTCTTTTTTGTCTGCAAGATACCAAGCCAGACTGATGCTGGTTGGAAGGTGAATTTTGTTCTGCAATGAGAGGCAGAGGATGCTGTCCTGAATGTCCTCCTCAGTAACTGCAGACCCCTGGCATGGTCCTACAGCTGTTCAGTTGCATAAAGATGTCCCTCAAACCCCCAAGGTGCCACTGCAGAACGTGGCTGGCTAATTCTGACAGTGAACCATCATATACATATCATTATGAGCATCTGCCATTAAACATTGGCTGTGCTTGTCCTGCTTTGGGTGAACAGGGCTCAAAAAGAGCACACTCACTGTGGGACATGTCAGGCTGAATGGGAATATCTGCATGTTTTCTATGGAGTTGTTCCCAAGGAGCTGGAGAAAATTGATTTGCTGTGGCTGTGTGGCTTATCCCCTGCTTTTAATGACAGCTCTTCTTCTGTGGTTTGAACCTCTGGTTCAGTTATTAACCTGTCTGGTACTGGGAATCATTACCAGGGTAACAAATACATCTGATATACATGGGAGGACTTATAGCATTTTAAATAATGAGTTTAATTTAGTGCCTCCTTTGCACAGTGTTGCATTTCTCAGGCCTGGCTGCTTCTGAGAGTTGTTAAGGAATCAGGACAGGACCAGAAGAGCCATTTTCCCTTGCTCCTTTAGTCATCTGTGGAAACTGGAGATGTTTTGTTAGGCTAAAATGGTTTGTAGCCAGCTCTTAAGTTTAGAATTGGTGAAGCCACCTTGGAGAGAGGATGGAGAGTGCACTGAGGGAACAGAGGTTGCTGCACCACTGAATAGCTGATAAGAACAATTTTAAT
Source organism: Poliocrania exsul (assembly GCA_035041345.1). Taxonomy (NCBI): domain Eukaryota; kingdom Metazoa; phylum Chordata; class Aves; order Passeriformes; family Thamnophilidae; genus Poliocrania; species Poliocrania exsul. The sequence continues at coordinate 8,474,024 of JAWWLZ010000043.1, read as the reverse complement.
GCATTAAACTTGCAATTATGAGTTGGGTGAACTCCTTCACTGGCTGGAAGGCTTCCTTACAGTGACTTAAGTCTTATCACCAAATCAGTGAAGTGGAAAATAGCTTTGCAAAGCTGATTTGCATGAGAAGGGCTGTGCAATGGTTGGTTTGAGGGGCTGCAGTGCCATTTGGTCATTAATTCCCATTTACTGCCTTGCATTGCTACCAAGGCTTGGGAAAATATGGGGGGAAATATGGGGGGAAGGAGATCACTGTGCTGGTTCTCTCATTTTTGTGATTCAGGCTGTGCAGTGCAGCATTTCACCAGCTTGGGCTTTTGCCTTTAAGCCCTTATGGTCAAAATAATAAAATGAGTAAGAATGAAAATGTCTTCCTGTTCCATCTGCTGCTCTGCTCCCTTCAGTCACTGCCCTTACAGAATAACATGTACAGTTGCTCTGGAGCCAAAATTTAACTGGCATCAATGACTGCAACTTGGAACACAGCTGAAAATATTTAGAAAACTTCTAAGTTTGGAAGTAGCACCTACCTCTGACAGCCACCAGGTCAGTCAAAACACTCTGCAGAGGCTTGTGTTTATACAGCACTGCACATTTCACTGTTTGACAGTGTGGTGCTGGACTCTGCTCTTGGGGGATTCTGGAAAGAAATTGGAGAATACAGCCATTGATTTTAAGTATATTTTAATTGCTGGTGACATGCAGATATGAAGTATTTTCAGAACCAGCTAAACTCAGAGTTAAATATTTAGATAGCTTCTCTCTGAGCATTAATATATAGTAATTCTTCTCTCCATGTTCAATGTTCATATGGGGCAAAAATAATGCTTTAAAAGGAAGGAAAAAGCACTTTGTTATGCTTAAAAATGGGGTGTTTGGTCTGTAGGCTGAGGGGAAGCAGAGATGTAGAAAGTGAAGCTTGAAGGTTTTTAAACAAAATCTGTATGGAAAAGAGTAGAAGTTCCTCCAACAAATGTGTGTTTACTTGGAAGGTCTGATTTAGTGAAGCTCCTGTGTGGTGGCTGGTAAAGACTGGAAAGGGAGGGTTCCAGAAACCTAAAACCATGGCTGGATAATGGGTGGAATTAATTAGACAGAGGCTGTTCTGCTCATTAACCTTGTGGTGGAATTTTATCTTGAAATAGTGTAAGTAGATCTGAGCTCTCCTGTACTTTGACACAGTGCAGGGAGTGACTTCTGACACTTGTTTGTTGCTCCTGGATGATACAAATCAATAGGAGCACTTCCCTAATTATGGAAACTGATAATAAATATAACATGCTAGTCCTGTGTGTAGCATGGATGTGCATGAATGGACTAATAAACACAGAGGATTTGTGGGAAATAATGCTCTCAGTTTTCAAAGACTCCTTTATTAAATATGTGACAACTGGAAAATTAGAAAAAAACCCTCAGATCTATCCACCTGCATAATTATTTGTGCTCTGCAGAGTAAGAATGTGGTAATTTTGGGTGATGTTGTTCTTTTTTTAGGTGACTTATGGCTCTTTTGACTACACTTCCCTGCTGTATCTCTCTGACTACAGCCAGGACTTCGGGGGAGGAAGGTTTGTGTTCCTGGATGCAGATTCCAACAAGACAGTGGAGCCCAGAGCAGGTACAGCCTGGCTTTGCTGCAGGGAGTGGGGCAGGTTATGGGACTGTGCTGTTATGGGACTGTGCTCTGTGTCAGCAGCAATAATTCTGGCTTCACACTGGTGACATGGAAAGCAAAGATTAAAAAAAAAAAGGTTAAAGTGTGGCCACGGTTTGAGACATGTGGAGTTCAGGCACAGTGAGTGACTTCCTGGGAAGCTGAAGGGCTCAGACCTGCCACACAGTCCTGCCAGCTCAGCAGCAAAGAGAGCTGGGGCTGCAGCAAACAGAACTGGGGCTGCAGCAAAGCCAAAAGAAACAGTTTGTGTTAGTCTGGCCTGGAATTCCTTTGCTGTTCAAGGTGGGCTGAATCCTCTGCAATGACTGTGGGCTGGGTGGGAGGAGGATTGATCCCCACAGCTCTGCTGGGACATCCATTCCTGCCTCCAGATCTGACAGGGATGAGCATTCTGGTGGCTGTCAGTTAGAGCTAAACAAAAACCCTTTAAGGCTGGTTTAAGATTTTTCTAATAAGTGGCTCATCTGAAACCAGAATTACTCCAGGGCAGGATGTCTAAAGAGAAAGAGCTCAGTCTCAGCTGTCTGGCAGGTGAGTGCTGAGCTCCCAGCACTGTTACCTTTTATAATGCAAGACCAGCCACACTTCTGCAGGAAAAAAAGGCCAAGGACAATTTTATATTCCTGCTGTGTTATGTTACTTTTTTTCAAGACAGAAAAGATGGAAATTTCCTCATTTAAAGACAGGCTCAGTAATTGCTTGCTGACAGGCATTACCCCAAGCAGAACTGACTATTGCTGCCTGCAAATTGGGATGGGTGTTTTTTGAATTATGGATCATAATGATCCACTCACCTCCAATGATGCTGCCTTAGCTAAACTGAGATTATCTGCATTCTGTATTGGTGTCAGGAATGGTATGTTTGATTATTTTGGCTTTTATGAGTAGAAATAAACCCTGAGCTGAAAGGGAGAACATTAAACTATTTTTTCCAGGTGCAGCTGTAAGTTTAACATGTATTTATATCTGTAGGAATCACAGCTGAATTCTGGGTGTGTCAGTGCAGGGGCACTGTATGCAATGTTCCCCTGACTTAAATTCCACAATTCTGGAACTGGAATTGCTTCCATTCAGCCCTATCCAGTTAATTCTCAGGTCTTTTCCTGCAAGGTGTTTGCTCTTGATGTCGTTCTGGGTGAGGAGGGGGAAGGCAATGAAGTACAGGAAGTTTTTTTTTTGCCAGCACCTGGTTTTGGCTGTTCCTTTCCCGGGTGGTTTGTGGGTGCCACAGGACTGGTTACACACCCCTTTTGAAACAAAACAGTGCAAAGAATGGCTCAGATGTGCTTCATGTACCCAAGAGAAAATGAATCCCAATGGCTTTTACCCCTATGTAACCCCCAGCTGTCAGGGGTCTGTGGTTGTGTCACTGTGGTACAACCTGAAGCATTGCTGACTGCTGGGAGCACAGAGAAGCTTGCAGGGTGGAGCACAGTGTGAAGGCACTTGCACTGATTTTTCCTCTTCCTGAGGAAATGTGCTGAGGGAACAACCCCAGGATGTTTTCTGCTGCTGGCACAAGCTGATGTCTTTTGCACGTTCAGAATGTTCAGTGGGTTTTCTTTCCTTTTGTCTCTTTCGCTTTTTTTTGTTTGTTTTATGCTTCTTTTGATCCTTGATGCTTCTCTTGTCACTCCAACTCAACTTTTAAACCCAATGTTGATAACCTTCCTAATTTAGGAGATCAGGCTTTTCTAGACATGACTTTCATGATCACTGCTTCAGTTTTAATGCTTGGCTGCTAATTCACCTTCTCTGTATTGCTGTGCCATTGCAGTCCTAAACCCTGGCACTTCTTGTCTCAGCCTTAGCCTGCATTTTGGGCACCTGCTGAGTGCCCAGCTGAGCAGGTTTCTGTCCCTGTGAGCAGGAATTTGTTCAAGGCTTTGCAACAGGGAACAGAAAAAGGCACTATTAGTGTGGAGCAGAAAAGCAGTAATTGGGAATACAGGGCAAAGCAATTAAAAATAAAACATTGTGGGATGTCCTGTGTTTGGAAGTGCTGCCTGGGCAAAGTCCCAGTGCTGCTTCAGCTGCATTTGCAGCACCTCATGGAGGCTCAGTGTGAGCAGAGGGGGACAGGGAGAATTGCTCTGGTGGGAGGGGAGCCCAAATGAAACTGCTTATCCCTTCTCTCAGGGGATTGGCTAAGAAATCACATATTTGAGTGGAAGACTGATTTGTAGGACGGTCTTTAACATCTCTGTATCAAAAACAGTGTGGCCAGCAGGCTCAGGGCAGTGCCCCTTCCCCTGGACTCTGTATTGGGGAGGCCACACCTTGAGTGTTGTGTTCAGTTCTGGGCCCCTCAGTTCAGGAAAGAGATTGAGGGGCTGGAGCG
>JAWWLZ010000043.1:8455261-8469908 GCA_035041345.1 Poliocrania exsul | reverse complement strand
AGTGCCATGATCTGGTAAAGGGACTGGAGTTGGCCCAAGGGTTGGACTTGATGATCTTGGAGGTCTTTTCCAACCAATCCATTCTGTGATCTCCTAATTCTGTTATTAACAAACACCTCTGGCTTTAAGAAGGAATTATAATTTATTAACCTCGAGGCTTTTGAGGTTGTTTTTTTTAACAGACACGAACAGGTCAGCACTGTGATGCCAGTACAAGTGCACACAGACCTCTGGCTAATTCATAACCAGTTCTGGCATGAGGAACACATTTTTCTTGTGCCCTGATGGGCTGCAGGAGTCTATCTGTGCCTTCTGACTTCAGTCAGGACCTCTGTCTGCTGCAAGAAACTCACTGTACCATGAGTAAGAGAGTTCTTAGTGCCAAGGGAAATACTGCTTTGAAAAGAAAACATTTTTTTGTGCAAAGAAACAGATTTAAGTATATCTGTTTCTTTTAAATATATATGGAAATTCTATTTCCAAAATTATCATACTGGTGGTTTTTTCCACCCTTTGCACCAGGGTTGGTTCTGTTCAAGAGACTACAAGGAACAGAGCAACGTTTTGAATGAGCTCCTTCAAAATGAAACCTTTCAAAATTAACTTCTTTTTGCTGCTCTGAGCCATGTTTTAGGAATCTTCAATAGATACAGGAGGATTAAGAGGAAATGGCAGACATTAAATAATTCCTTTTTCAGCCATGAAATTGGTGTACTTTCTGCTGCTGCCAAACTTGTCAATGTAAACCATATTTAAAATTCCATCATTTTGGGAATTCTTGTGTGAATTGAGGGACAATATTAGGTCAGAGACTTCACTTTATCATGAAGTGTAGATGAAACTGCTGTTGGAGTGAAGTCTCAGCTGGTTCTGTGCTCATTATTTGCACATACATTTCTTAGTTTCAAGGTCAGCTTTGCTGCACCTATTTTCAGCTTACAAGGGAATTTGTTCCTCATAAGTTGTTTATTAGACAAGGTAAAAGGAAAGGTTGTAATGACTTCTGTGTGTTTGTGGAAGGAAATAATCTGTGGTGCAAAATGAATTCTGTGCATGGGAGAGTGAAATGTGGCTCTTCCTTCAGTATCAGACTCAGCATATTCTCAGAGCTGCCTGAAGTGTTTCTGGAAGTGTCAAATATTTGATTTGAAGGTATGAGAGATATTTGGGGACTTGTGAACTCGGATTATTCTTCATTTAGGAAGGAAAACAGCGTAAGTTCAGCTGCACAGGGGGCTTTCTCAGGGTGCAGGAATGGGCTCTGTGGGTGCAGGCAGAGGTGAGTGCAGCTTTACCCTCAGATCCTGCACCCATCACAGCAAGTGCAGGAGTCCAAGTGAAGTGCTGGGAATCTGTCGTGTCTTTATGTTCCTGTGCTCTTTAAAAAGCCAGGTTTGAGGAATTCCCTACTAAGGCTGAGGAAATGCAGCACAGTGGCATGAAAAGTAAGATTTCCAGGTCCAGGAGTGCCACAGCAGCACTGACAGCAGGTGTGAGAAATGTGTTTAAAGCATTTATTTAGCAATCCATCCTATATTAGGGAACAGTGGGTATTTCTCTCCCCCACTGATGTGCTTTCCTTGCCCCACATCAGGGCACTCCCAGACACTGTTCCATGTTCCTTTTGTGGAGTATGCTTAAAGTTCTCCCTGTTCCACATTTATTTGTAAGTAATTAAATGAGTTTATCTGTTACATAAGTTGTATTTTATGGGATTGCAGGAAGTGTCATTATCAGGGTATTTTCCTAACGATCCAATGGGTTTTCTTGGACACAACATGAGAATGAGTTAGTGATTAATCCTAAGCAGATGACAAGGAGAAGGACACAGTTGTGTTTGTGCAGTTTCCCTGGCAGTGCTGCTGCCCTGGTGTCATTCAGCAGATGAGCTGCAGTTTTCCCTTCTTTCCCAAGGAACATTTAGAGCTGATGAATGTTGAGCAGGCAGTGGAAGCTCTCGGATGCTGAGCAGATCTGCAGTGCCAAAGAAATGCTTCCTGCTTCCCTCCAACCACACAGATGAGCTGCTTCATCTCCTCCTGAGCAGCAGGACCAGTTGCCATGGGCAGTGGGTGCAGGGGAGACTCTTCACATGCCCCCAGCCCTGCTTTGCATCACTTCCTTGGCACTGGCACTAGGCAGGGGTGTCCAGCAGAAATTGAAGTTGGAGATCAGGAAAAAATTCTTTCCAGAAAGAGTCCTCAGGCATTGGAATGGGCTGCCCAGAGAGGGGGTGGATTCCCCATCCCTGGAGGTTTTTCAACTGAGCTTGGCCGTGGCACTGAGTGCCATGATCTGGTAATCACAGTGGGGTTGGATTAAGGGTTGAACTTGATGATCTCGGAGGTCTCTTCCAACCCAGTCGATTCTGTGATTCTATGAAGGGGGTTGGAATCCAGTGGCAAAACAAGCTGCAAATACAAGTGATTATTACCAAAGCTGATACTCCTGTGAATGGCTTGTTCATGTGTAATCAGAGTAACTGAGTTTGGAAAGGACCTCTGGAGATCATCTGCTCCATTCCCCCCACTCCAAAATCAGGCCCAGGACGCACAGGGGGAGCAAAACGTGAGCCTGAGACGTCCCTGGGGAGGGTGTGGGTGCCACTGGTGTGTGTGATCCAGCCTGAGCAACCTGCTGGGACTCAAGAGTTAGATATAGTTTGGAGGTTGGCCTTGATTTGAGAAAGGGAATGGACCAGGTAACCTCCCAAGGTCTCTTCCAACCCAAGTTATGCAATAAATGTGTAATATTAGGGGCACAATAACCTTGTAGTATTTTTTCTTATGAGCATTGTGGTGTGTGAATATTTTATGGCTCTCAAAGCCCTTTTGAATATTCCCTGCATCTTGTTATAATTTAACCTGACTAATTTGCCTTCGAAATAAGAAGATGATATTTTTTATAACACTTGTAAAACAGAACGTGTGTTAACTGCAAAATATTGTACTGGTGCTTACTAATTATTTCTCACAGAAACCTTGTTAAATAGGTCAGTTTTGCTTTCATTTTTTTAGAGACAGGGAAACAAATGACAGAGTAAGGGTTTCCTTGAGGTCACAGTTGCATGCCAAGGGTGCAGATGTCACTGAAAATGGTTTCCTTTGTGTTTTCCTCCAACCTGTGTTGCCTCTCAGGAGAGGGGAGGCAGCAAATTGAAGGCAGTTTGTTTATGGAAGTGCAAGGGAATGGTAAAATTCCACATGGCTAAAACCTCCTGAGAACAACCTTATTGGAGTATTTTCTTTTCACTGTGACACAGCTGAATTCTTAATTCTTTCCCACCTGGGTGCTGCTTCTTGTAGTGGTGATGTTTTCTCAGTACATCTAAAAAGACTTCATTGCTAAGAGGCAATTATGAATTAAACCTGGGAAAGCAGAAGCAGGGAAAAGCAAAAGCTCATCTTTAATACATTTATTCCTCTAGTGGTTTTGTTTGAGTAATTAAATGGGACAAAACTGCTGCATAGTGAAATGTCTGTTGCCTTTTGCTGCTTGTTAAATATTATTCCTGAAAATAGCAGTGTTTTTTCATCTAAATTGGGATCACATAAAATTCAGAGCAGTGGAGTTTGTGACTGGCACTTGCATGTCTTCATAAATAATGATTGCTGTGGATCAGTGCAGAAATGGATGCTAAAAAATCAGGAGAAAAGTGGTTACCACTAATACAATTAAATGCATTTGTTGGGCAGGGACTTCCTGCAGGCCATTGCTGCAGCTTTCCCTGGATCCAGCACAGCTCACTGCCCTGTGGCTAATACACACCTTGATTTTATCTCATGTCTTTCCCCACGAGTCTCTGGATAAGGATATTGTCATATATCCCTGGAAGGTTTTGTCAGATGGGATGGGAATTAACAGTCCTCACCCTTGTTTTGAACATTTTTACTATTAAAAATAATGTGCCAGAGAGAGGATGTGCTTTTGCCCCCCAAAATTTGCAATGAAATTAATGTTAAAAGAAATTCTTCCCAGGTGAGGAGGAAACATCTTTGAAAACTGACTGTGGCCTTCAGTGACCCCAGTTGATGGATATGGGACCAGATGCACAAAGAGCTGTAAGATACCATTTATGTGAAGGCATATTTATTAAAGAAAGGACTTGAAAGACATTCTGTAGAGCCAAAAAATTCAGTTTAACTGGCTGAAACAATACACTGAACCTTGTCTCACTCTGAATTACCACCACTTCAAACAAAACAGCTTGAAAGTCAGTTTAAGGCAAAGCTTTGGGTGAGTAGGTGAGGGACTGATAACAAAGTGCTTTAATAATGTTGAAATAGGGTTTAAAAGGAAAATAAAGAATCATGACACAAGGACTTGGTATGAAATCCTGGAGGGCAGCACTCACTGGAGCGTGTTGCCTTCATTAGCCTTTCATCCAGAACAGCAGGACACCGAGGTGGAAATGAGCTGTGCATGTGAATGAAGCCATTCTTTACATATGGAAAGCTTTCCCCATTATGGATGTGCAGCCACAGGAACAGGAGAGCATGATACGAGTTGTGCTTGGCAGTTCTGAGAGACTCTGCATTGCCTGAGGATTGGGTGGGAGCTGGACCTGAGGGGCCACTCCAGCAGCCTGGAGGGTAGTCGGGAAACAGCCCCACAAAGCCAGTCCAGCTCTCTCCCAGCCTCCCATGTGTGCAAGCTAAGGAACTTCAGGATCTCTTTTAGAAGAGAAAACCAGCCACAAGCCTGGTGCCCATTCCTGCAGTGCAGGAGGGGCAGAGCTGGATGGGGTAGGTTGTTGTGCAGGCTTTAAGTGCATCCAAGTGCCTCATTTTGCCTGATTGCACCCCAGGCAGAGTCAGACTGTCAACAGGAGCTCCTTTTGGCAAGGTTCGAAGCAAACTTTAATTTGAACAGTGGGCACAAAGCCTGAGTGGGGAGGATCCAAGCTATTGGGATGGAACAGCTGGGCAGGGGCATTTGTGGCTTCCTCAGGAGGAGCTGTGTCAGTTCAGAGTCACTTGCTCAACATCAGACTTGTTTGTTCTCCCAAAGTTTAAGTGTGGGAGTGCAGAGGGCTCCATTCTGCTCTCTCATCCACGGGGAGGCCAATGTGCCTCTGCTGTTGTCATCAAAGTCACTGCATTTCACCTGGATGCCACAGGTGGGGATGGGCAGAGCTTGGGCAGGACAGGGCACAGCAGGAAGCTCTTGCACCTCGAAAACAATTCCCAGAAAAGCCGATCCATTGATGGAGTGGCTCTAAGGAAGGTGAATTAGTGTAGCCTGACTGAGCAGCAATCAGGCTGGGCACAGAAAGCAATAGCAATACTTGGTACAATGCTGATAAACTGCCACAGCTGCTTGTAAACCTGCTGAGCTTTGTGTCACTGAAGACTTTTTGTCACCTTTGTAGTAATTCCTTCTTTGGTCTAAAATTAGAGCCCAGACTAGAGGAGGAGCAGGGAGGAAATCAATACACTAGAGCTGCAGTTTTTTAATTGAGGCAACTAAGAACTGGCTTCAGATGTTTTGGCTTCCTCCTGCCTTTACAAATGATGAGATACAGTGGAATTCCATCTCCAGCTGGTAGCACAGAGGATTGCTGTGTGTTGTGAACAGCGCCTGAAGCTGTCAGGGTGCAGCATAAGCTCTAACAGTTTGTGTGTGTGGTGACCTGTGGGCTCTCAGGTGCTGAGCCAGCAGCAAAGCTGTGTGCAGAGAGCTGAGAGGGAACCCCCCTGTCAGTGCTGGGCTGTGTGTCTTTGCAGGCCGGGTTTCCTTCTTCACCTCGGGCTCGGAGAACCTGCACCGCGTGGAGAGGGTCCTGTGGGGCACTCGCTTCGCCATCACCATCTCCTTCAGCTGCGACCCGGAGCACGGCATCGGGGACCCGGCCCTGGCCTGACTGCCTGGGGGCAGCTGGGGCAGGGAGGGACAGGAGCCCTGCAGAGGAGAGGAGAGAGGCAGTAACACCCCTGGGAACCTCACATGATGTGGGAACACACCTCGTGTTCACGTGACCTCCCTAAGGACCATCTGAAATCTGATGCGCTCTGAAAATGGTTTGTCTTCGTGTCCCAAAGAAAAGTTCTAGAGCGGGCTCTTCATTTTTAAATTATTATTTTTTAAAAATTCTTCATTTTAAAAGATCCAAACCATCTTTTGGGCACCATGCCTTGATGTGTCTCCCCTGTTTAATTCATGTCTCCCCTGTTTAATTCTTCAGCCTCTCCAGTGACTGATGTGATGTACAAGGTTTGACCTCAGTTAATTGAGCAAGATAATTATTCTTCTGATCACACCTGCTGTAGAGAGGAATGGATTCTCCTGAGCTTGGGCATTAGTGGGCAATACATTGTGGCTTTGGCTACTGGGACTTACTTGAACTTTTATTTTTAACTCAATTACTACTATTTTTGCTACAAACAGGGATTAGTTAATTCAGAGTCACAATACAATTGTCTGGCCAGACAGCCTGTTCCTTTGGGATACAAATACTTAGTGCAGGGAATGTCACTGCACTAGATCCTTTTGATCAGAATGCAGCATTCCCAGGTCCCCTTGTTCCTTTGGACCCAGTGAACATGATCTGTGTCCTGGCTGCCATTCCAGTGTCAGGGTTATTCAGAGCTCTCTCTGGAGGTGGCCTGACCATGGAATCCTATGCATTGAGGCAAAATTAGAAAGAATAGCTGGGCTGAGGAAATCAATCCTCTGGATTCATCTAAGAATTCACCATCACTCAGTGCCCAGGGCAGGGGAACAGGAGAGGAAAACTCCCAGTTTGGTTGTGCTGTGCCATGTGGCAGTTCTGGCTTCCTTAGGCTCAGTCCTGCAAAGCCTGGCTTGGTGCCTGGATCACAAACCCACAGTGAGCTCTGAGGGCAACTGGTGCCTACCTACACCTGAATCATGTCCACAGCAATGTTTTCCCTGTTTCAGGAAGTCTCTCAGTAGCTATTTTTGGACTTCTCTTTTTCACTTTAGCATGAAGACTTTTTATCTGTTAACAAGGACCATCGATTTTCCCTGGATAATAAATTGCAGGGACTTCCAAGAAGAGGAGCTGTGTGATTTGCAGACCTGACAAAGTAACAAACACGTCTAATCTTGCCAACTCCCTTGGTTTCTTCTGCAGTCAGAGATTTCTATGGGTCAGGGAATTGATAAATAAACAGTGGGAAAACCTAATTTTTTTTCTCAGTTGTATTCTGAAGCAAACATGTTTGATCTGTTTTATTCCTAGGATGTATAATTTCTGTGAAACACTGAAAATCTGGGAATGTGCTTTGATTTTTAATTTTTTTTTTAAATTCTATGCATACAATTTTCATTCCTTTCTACCTTTTTATGGGAACAGTTTTGGGGGGATTATCCTGAAGAGCAGCATGAAGAGGAATGATGGCAGGACACCTGGACTTGGGAGTGCTCTCACTGGGCCCACCAGCAAGATTAGTCCTCTGTCATTTCATTTCTTTGTTCTCAAACCTGAAAGAAGCTTCTTTGTCTGTGCCAACAAGGAAGGGTTGTTAAAATGTCTGGATGCAAGGAAATAATAAAGCCAGTTGGGTTCCATATTGAAATCCTTCTCTCAGAGCCTGTTTATTCCAAGGAATTTGCATTATATCCAAGTTTTAAGTCTGTGTGAAGTCAGACCAAGATCACCAGCAACTTCTTCACTGGATTTAACTTGGTTGCTCACATTACTTTGAGATTCAACTGTGCCTTTTCCACAAAAATCCCTGATAGAGGAACCCAAGTATGGATGGAGCTGGTGATTTAGGCTGGGATTCAACCCCTGTCCCAAAATCCTCACTTGACTGTGCTATTGCAACCCTGGCATGGGAATTCCATGTGCTCTATGTTTTGGTACCACTGAGATTCTTCCAGCTGAAGCTTCAGTATCTGGACTACAAAAAGCAATATTTAGATGTAGGAAGAATTTAAATGGCAAATGAGGGAGTAAAATACAATCTAAAAGTTTCTGAAGAGCCTCCAGCAGGAAACAGGAATTGCAGACAGGCTCCTGCTCCTGGGGCAGAGTGGAAGCTGCAGAATTCACTGATCATTAGAAATAAACTTGGCTTAATTTATTTTAGGCCCCTTAAATAGCCCAAATAACTTTTTATTAAGGGTCTCTCTTCCAGCTCCTGACAGATAATTCTGAATTTGAAATATTTGAATTTTTTCTGTCCTCTCTGCAGGGCTCTGGTTCTTAGAACTCTGCCTACACCCAGGACAGGGTTTGTTCTGCTCAAGAAGCACAAATGTGATGCCAACTGCTGCTCAGAAATGCTTTTAATTGAACCCCTGGTGGGGGCAGGATGTGGCTTTGATGGTTCCCAGTTGTGTGAGGACCTTTGCAAAGAGCCCTGGTGGTTAAAACAAAGCAAAGAAAGGTCAGAACTTGTGCAGTGTGAATTGGGGCCAAGTCCTGGTGGTAAAATTACAGCCTCACACCTGAAGATTTGTGTGTTAAAAGTGTCTGGGAATGCTGATTTGTGTTTTAAAAGGAAATGGTTTGCAAGGAAAGGAAAGGGCTGGTGGTGTGAGAAGTGCCAGGGTGAGATGGAAAATACAGCAGGGCAGATTTGAATCCCCACAGACTGAGTGAAGCCTCCTGAGGACTCTGTGAACCTTCTACGACTATTTTCCATTCAAAGGTTTTGTGAAATACCAGGAACTTTTGAAAAAATCAACAGGTATGTGATGAGATGAGGTTTTTAGTGTAAACCTCCCTTTCAGTCCTGCAGATGTCAATGTTTTATTCTGGGGGCTCTTAAGTGGCATTTCTTATATATACCATTTGCATTGTGTGAGCAGCTGTGGAATCATCATGGCTTTTAATTCCCTGTAAGTCAGCTGAAGGTTTGGAAAAGTGCATTTGTGTTGAGATTTTCCTGAGTAGGTATTGTCCCCCTGAAACACACTGCACTCCATCTTCATGAGTATCAAGTCCAGAAATGTTTACAAGCTTAATCTCTTCACAAAAAGATGTTAATTTGGATTTATAGCAGAAATTTGGCTTCCTGTCTTATTTATTTTTAAGGTCATCCTCTCAGCTGGGTTCTTTCTGAGGCTGTAGCACATAATGATGTGCCCATTAAAATAAATGTAGCTGAAATGGCATTGATGATGACTGTGCTGCCAAGGAAATGTGGGTTTGTTTCTTCACTTGCAATTCTCAGTACACTTGAATTTCTCCTTTATGGCTTTTCTTTCCCCAGTAAATGAAGATGACATTGTCTTTAACATAATAGTTCCTCCTGTTCCTTCCCCACCCAGAGATCCTTGCACAGTGTTTGCAGGTGAAGTGGTTCATGTGTGGAGATTTGTGCAGTATCCCTGGCTTGCCTAAATTCTAGGAATAAAACCAGGAGGTGCTGCTGGAGGTCGGGGCTCTCTGAGTGGGGAGGAATGAAAAAAAAATCCCAATTCCTGTCTCTCCTTTCTGAGTGTCTTGGGAGGAAATTCAAGAGCAGCAGCAGAGTTCTGTCCTTTGTGAGCCACAGATGGCTCTGGCTCAGGGATCATCTCAGCCCCCTTCAGGAGGGCAGATCCTCATCCTGGAAAATCAGCTGACTCCATCCTGAAGGGTGGGAAATCCTTGGGGCTGTTGCTCCTTGTGAAACCCCAGAAAGAGCTGTAACATCTCTGCCTTATCTTGGGTTCTGTAAACACTTTAGGGAGCTGAAAGCCAATTTTACATCATGTTTGCTGAAACCTGCCAGTCACCTCCCTTTTCCTGATGGTTGATTTATCCCCAAAGTGTTTGTGTGGGCATTTTTTATCTTCCAGGTGAGTGTTGGTGACTTGGACTGAAGCTTTTCAGGATGGACTGTGCAAAGAAAACAACTCTCCTGATTGTGTCCATCATCTCCCTTCAAATCACTCATTTCAGGTCTCACTTCCCTCCCAGCACAGCTCAGCTTTTACCTGCAGCAAGTCCTGAAGCTCAGCCATTATTTATTCATACCTAGGACTGAAGAGGAGCTGCTGCTTCCTCTAACCCTTTTAGCCCATGTGTGGTATCAATCTTTAAGGAGAATTTCTAACTCAATTTTTAAGATTTTTCATTCTTCAGCCTTCATTTTTTCCCAGCTACTCCCTTATTATTCTGACACCACAGGCACTGTCCATATTTGAACCACCACCCTTCATTTCAGAGAGATTTATTTCCATCTTGCCTGTTCTGTAAAGCTGAAATAATGGCAAAGTTGGGATCAGTGTTGGCTGTTGTTGAGCATTCTTGTCTTTCCTGATACCTCAGGGACAAGGAATAAGGAATTTTGAAACTACAGAAAGCAGGTCAGACCTTGGGATCTCAACAAGAGAGTGGTTCTTACTGTGGGATCAACAAAGCAGCCTGGAAGTGCCCTCCTCTTTATTTCTGTAACCTTTAGGTGCATCCAAACAAAGAAAACCATCAGAACAGGTGGATTTGCTGCTGGATAATCCTGAGGCTGCCCCAGGACTGGCTGGATCCCTGAGTTGCCAGTGAGATTTATTGTCCATCATGAGCTGCACTGAGAGCTTCAGCTGAGCCTTGAGGCACAGGAGGAGCACATGCCTGAAACCACAGCACCTCTTTTTGAAGGAAATGTTCTATTTATAGGGAGAAGCTGAGATTTGTGGAGCTCACATTACATGTTTCTGGGAATTTCTTGCAATAGGCTTCCAGTGTTCAAAAAAAGCTCATTTTAGACACAGATACACTTCCTATTCTTTATTACCAACCAAAAAAAAAAAGCCCCAACCAGGTTCCTGAGGCAGGATTTTTCTGGACAGACACCTTGAGGATTTGTCTCCCTCTCGTTGCTCAGTTTATACAATTCTTTGAAGCTGTTTATGGAGGTGCCTGGACACTTTGCTGCTGACTCTACAGAAAAAAATCCTGCTGTTTGCCTTTCAAAGTGCTTTTCCCTGCCAGGGGAAGGTCTCTGGGTGGATTCCTACCTTGGAGGTGACCTTGCCAGCCAGACCATTAAATCTTGGGGGAATAAACAAAGGCAGGTCCTGATGGAGTCATTCTGCATGTCTTGGCTCTGGGTGGTGGTTTCTTCCATTCCCTCTAGCAGGGAAATGTGTTTATTTCTGATTTATGTTCCTGAAGAGAGACAGTTCTGGGAGTCCTCCCTGCTTAATGGGCCTTTAATTGGGATTCACTGCACAACTTCATAAAAAGGCCACGTTTTACCAGGTGATTCAAAACTTAAAAGGCTGCTGTGAAATAACAAACCCTGAGCCCATTTAGCCCTTGCACTTCTCAACACAGAAGAAGAAATCTTGCACTTGGGTTATTTGGTTATTTCTACTTCACTATGGGCCCCAAATGTGTGTTTTCTCATTTGTTTATTGTAAAGGAAAAGAGGAATTTGGGAGTCGTTCCTTTCCACAGGGATGAATATGATGGAAATAAACTCTCTTTTACCAGTGTGAAAACAGAAATGCTGCAGAAGGAAGTGAAGCAGAGGGTGAGTTAAATTTCCGAGTGTGCAAGGCAGAGAGGAGCTGTGGGAGATTCCTGCCATGTCTGTGTCAATCTAAACTGACATTTCCCTTCCTCCTCACTCTGCTTTATTGTTTCATTACAAGATCAGACAAAGAGCTGGAAACTGAGAGCTTTTTGCTGATAAAACCTTCCATAAAACAGGAGCTCTTCCTCAGTACCATTTACTTCAGCTGTTCATCCTGTCCATTCTGTTTGAATTAATAGTGAACACTGAGTATGCTAAAATAACTCATCATGCTGCACCCACCTATTTAAAAATGATGAATTAATCTTTCTTCTGCATGGATCTTTTGTATCAAAAGTGCATTTTAAGTGATGTATGTATAGCATTTGTCTGTTTTACTTTTTCTGGATCTAGGCAGAATTTAGACCTATAAATCAAAAATAATCCAAGAAGAAATTAAAACTGAATGAATAAATATACACAAATAAACAGAAAGTTTTCCCTTGGGGGAAATAAACAGAGGTTTGAAAAATTTGGGGGTTTAGAACTTTATAAAAGAACAAAGTTTTACTGATTTGTTGAGGTGTAGGGAATATGGACCAAGCAGAGCACTGAGGTTTTCCTCTGCCTTTCCTGGAGATGAAGTCCTGTCTCTGCTCACTCTCCCTTTCCAGAACACCTTTGGATGGAGACCTGGATCCCTTCAGACCAGGTGGAGGCAGGAGGAACAACGTCACTCCTCTGCTCCAACCTGAGACCTCTTGCCTTTGTTTCCCAAGCGCCTTTAGCACCTGTGGATGGCTGTGAGTCACTGAATTCCACCGTGCTGCGAGAGTATCACTTGCAATACAAGTTACACACGTTTGGACTCCGTTGCTAAATTTTCACCCAAGCTTTGGAGCATCTGCTAAAACTTGACCTCTTCCTGATCGTTCTGCTTAAATGAAATGCTTCAGCCATGAAGCATGTACGGAAATCAATTCCTTCCCATGGCTGAGCCCTACAGGGAGATGCTGCTGAGATGCTCAGGTCTAAATTAACGGCTCTGTCCTCTGGTCAGGCTTTGTGATGTGCAGGATCCGGGCAGAGGGGAAGGTGTTTGATGGCCCCACTGCCCCGGGTGGGAGGGGGAACAGTTCTGTAATTGTGGATGCATCGAAGTTACAAACGTGGCAAGTCATTAGGAACAGCAACAGCCTCTTGTTACAGCGTTTGACAGAATTGTGAAAAACCAGAAATCTTTGAGCCTTAAAGTCTTGTTTTTAATTAATGGAGGGAGTGAGTCAGTGGATCAATTAACTTAAAAAGTAAATGTAATTTCTGCCTTCAGCCCTTCAGCTCACCAGGGTCAGTGACCCTTGGTTTTATTTCCATCCAGCTCTGGATGGATGTGCAGGGGATGGATGTGCAGGGGAAGGATGTGCAAGGGATGGATGTGCAGGGGGAGGATGTGCAAGGGATGGATGTGCAGCTGGGGGAAAACTCAGGCTCTGCTTGCTCCAGACACCCACAGCTGCTTCCTAAGTGCTGGTGAGGGTTTGTTTGTACTTCAGAGGAGTTAAAGGTGGGAATAGGAGTAGGTTATTCCAAATCTTTTAAATAAATAAGCTTTTCTTTCCCCACTAGCCATGCCACACTTGCTGAATGCACCCTGGCCCAGCTGCACCAGACTTTAGCACTGGGGAGACAGGGATTTTCCAGTTGTGTTGAAGGGGAGGACAGGCTGTGTCCATCTGAGCCAGCTGGAGGCATGGAGTGTGCCAGGTTTGCACCCATGTGACAAGTGAAATCTGGCTCCAAATTAATAGCCCTGAAATTGAAAAATTACCATTTTGTTGGGAAGAATGAAGGTGTGGAAAGAATTCTTGACTTAATGAGCTTATCTAATCTCAGTCTCCTTCAAAAGTCCTAGCCTGACAGTAAATACTAAAGTTCTTCTTAGAGATAAGAGCCAGGAATGCTTCCTAACCACATGAGGATTCACCATTCCTAAACAGCTGAAAGGCTGAAACTAATCTGAGCTATGAAAACTCCATAAACCAGCATTTTTCATGCTGGTGTATTGGAACTGGAAGCTCCCTCTGTGTTGCCACTTCAGCCAAGCCCTCGGCAGGAATTTCTGCAAGTGCCTCAGGTGCTGATTGCTACTCCTCTGTAATCCTACAGAATAAGCTTCAGATTGTTAGGATGGTCCCTGAGTGGACTGCAGGGGTTTTCTGGTCCTTCTCCCTCCTGGGGCCATCTGAGAGCACGGGGAGGTTTGTGCCAGGGAGGTGCCCCAGCCTCAGACACCCCCTGTGCCCGGGGGAGGCAGAGACAGCTTCTCTAAACACTGGAGGTGGTGTTTATCCTCAGGGCCAGGGCTCCAGCAATCTGTCCAGTTTATGTTGGGCAGAGACAGTAGAACTGATGCACAGGGAATCCTGTCTGCTCCCTCTCCAGCCAGGAAGAGCCTCGTGCCCCTCTGCCCTGCCCGAGGTGGGCAGCAGGGACCACCCCAGCAGCAGGTCTGGGGCTGGTGGGGCTGCAGGGTTTGCTCTGGCTGTCAGAACCAAAGGCAGTCACAGCTGGGGTGGGGAGGGCACAGCTGGAGACTCCAAGAGGTGGTGGTGGCAGAAAAGACCCTGTGGAGGGGTTGGGAGATGATATTTGGGCTCTTTGGTGGGTCACTGCAGGTGATGGGAGGGTGAGACCTCCTGCTGCTGCAGAGGGGCTGAGAGGGGGCAAAGGCTGAACATGGGTCACACCAAGTGCTGAACAGCAAGGTCTGACAGCCCCAGTGACACTTGGTAGGGATTGATGCCACCTGGATACACGTGATGGGGAGAGGGAGAACTACCTGCTGCCCAGGGATGCCAGCACAGGGTGGGATCCCTTCACCAACAGGGAAGGAACTGCTGTTCAGGGACATCCCACACAGTACTGAGAGTCGAGATCAGGCTGCAGCGTTTCTCCAGCCATTGCTGACAGGGCTCTGGAGCTGTTGGCTTTTTGTACCCTCCTGGGGACCAGGAAAGGAGGCTGATGGCAATTCATGTGCCAGGGCGAGGTGCTTTGACGGGGACACCTGGCAGGAAGAAAAGATCCCAAGAGCATTGCTGTTCCCAGCACAGTACCCCCAAAATCCAGCAGAAAACCTGGGGGAGTGGAGGCAATGTGTGGCTGCCTGAGGGACCACCAGGCACAGAAAGCTGGGAGATGCCCAGGGGGAAGTCACCTGCCTGGTGGAAGGC
>JAWWLZ010000043.1:8431370-8448572 GCA_035041345.1 Poliocrania exsul | reverse complement strand
GATCCCAGGGCACACAGAGCTTGATTTCCTGGAATGTAGAATAGCCAAAGCAAAACTGTTCTCAAGGAACTCTCCACATGTTCAGTCAGAGCCCAACTGACCCTGTTACTCACCCCTGGCCTGTCATGATTCAGATTTACCTGAAATGGCACAAAACAAGGTGCAAAGTCTCATCATCCAGATCCTGGTTATGTGTCTGTCTCAATTTCCATACACTTCTGTAGCCTCTCTGGTTGTGGACACAAGATGTTTTTAATCTCTTGGTTTGGGGAATCCTGACTCATCCTGTTCAGTGCCGAGGACAGGCCATACCTCTCCCTCCTGTGGGAAGTAGCCTGAGCTGCCTCCCCTCAGGTTTGAGTGGCTGCACACAGGGAGATGTGCTGAGGAATGCTGAGATCCCAAACCAACACCCTCCCCAAAATCACACAGAATCAGAGACCATTCTGAGTTAGAAGAGACCCACAAGGATCATCGAGTCCAACTCTGAAGTCACTGGCCCACACAGGGGATTGAACCCATGACCTTGGCATTATTACAACCAAGTTTTAACCAACTGAGCTCATCTCAGGGTGCAGGTAAAATGCCCCTCACAGTAACCAAAAGGTTGTGTGAGCCCCAGCCAGGGCTGTGCTCCAGACAGGCAGCAGCAACCCCATTCCAAAGTGAGCTACCAGATTAATTTGGGTTTATTCTTACAGAAGATACATGAGGACTGTTCTCCTCATTCCCCAAACAGGAGCACACCAAGAAGAGCTGAGGATTGCCCAGTGACAGACAACAGGAACTCAGTTAAAATAGCTGCTCCTGCAGGATATTTATGAAGTGAATCAAACCTACTGACTTTTGGCAGTTTAACTGCTCTGATGGGACAGTAAGAGGGATGTTGTTTATGTAATTCATCTTTTAGATTGAGCTCTGAGCCCCAGGAGTACAGGAGGCTCCTGAGGAGTTGTGTTTGTGAAGGTCTGTGCTGTGTCAGCTCCCTGAGCTGCTGAAGAGTTCCACTCATCACACACAGCAGCACCCTGGGCCTGCTGGGCAGCTCTGGGGGTTAAACAGGCTCTCCTTGGCCCCAGGGATGTGCTTTGTGGGCATCCCCAAATGCACTGCTGCTCTGGCTGGAATAACCTTGGATGGTCCATCAGAGCCTGGTGGGACAGAGGAGCAGTGCTGGGATGGGGTTGGGGTGAGGCACACACTGAGTGAAAACCCTGAGGAGTGACAAATATCATGGACTCACAGACTGGTTTGGGTTGGAAGGGTCCTTAAAGCTCATCCAGTGCCACCCCTGCCATGGGCAGGGACACCTACCACCAGCCCAGGCTGCTCCAAGCCCTGTCCAACCTGGCCTTGGACACTTCCAGGGATGGGGCAGCCACAGCTTCTCTGCCCAACCTGTGCTGGGGCCTCACCACCCTCACAGGGAACAATTTTTTCCAATATCCCACCAAACCTTGCCCTCTGTCAGTTTGAAGCCATTCCCCCTTATCCTGTCCCTGCATCCCTTGCCCCACGTCCCTCTCCAGCTCTCCTGGAGCCCCTTTAGGCACTGGCAGGAGCTCTCAGGTCTCCATGGAGCCTTCTCTTCTCCAGGTGAGCCCCCCCAACTCCCCCAGCCTGGCTCCAGAGCAGAGGGATCCAGAGCTTGGAGCATCTTTGTGGCCTCCTCTGGACTCTCCAACAGCTCCACATCCTTCTGCTATTGGGGACTCCAGAGCTGGAGGCAGCGCTGCAGGTGGGGTCTCATCTGAGCAGAATGGAGAGAGAAAACCAACTTGACCTGCTGGGCACACTTGTTTTTGAAATATCCAGGATTTTGTCTTTCATCTGAACACTCCTCCATCAGCCCTTTGCCGTTTGCTGCTCCAGCCATGTGGCACTGAGGGCACATCCACAGCACTGAGCAAAGGGACAGAACCCCCTCTGGGGACCGATGAAGTGTCTTGGGAAGTGCACCCAAATCAACCCCTGCTCTTTGCTCATGTCCACGTTAGGTTACAACTGTAAACCTCATCTGATCTGCACTTTTATCCCCTTCTTCCTATGCAGCACTCCTTTTCAGCCTCCCCTGCTTATTAATAACTATCTTTTTAGGCTGTTTGGCTTTTAAACTTTTTTTTTTTTAAACAGAAAGCACATTCCCTAAAACTCTTTCTGATACCAATCCAGTGAGGGAAGAGCTTCCCTTACACACCTGTTAACAGGGAGACACTGAGCCTTGCAACTATTTTGCCCATGGAATCACCCATCCGTTCTCAGTGGCCTCCCAAGGACCTTCTCCTCAGGCCAAGCAAGGGAAATGCAGACACACCAGTTGGGTGTCAGGTCAGAACCCAAATGGCATGTGCCACACCTGGAAGGGATGCAGCCATGCCTGGCTGTGCCAGGACAGCTCCCTGGCAGCAGGATGGCCCAGCACACCTCACAGGTGACACACCCACTCCTCCCTTCCCACACTGCCTTCAGAGCTTGGTCTTATCTTTGTTATTCTTACATGGGAGTGGCTTCCAGCCTCAGAAATGGGAGTCAAAGGAAAAGTAACAATGACTTTAGAATTAATAATTAAAAAATTAGTTATGTTCTGAAAAGTTCTCAAAACCTGCCAGTTCCCAACATGAACTGTGCCTTAGTCCCCCTAGTTCATAAGGAATGGGCCCCATTAGGTCTATTGAAGCTGCCAGGTTGGTGGTCTGTGCAGTGCTGGAACACCACAAAGTGGCCACCAGTGTGTCAAAGACAGTCCTGTGGTTAAAAGTATAGGAGCAAGGTGAGTAACTTATTCCCCTGTCCCCAAAAAGCACCTCAAGAACCACATCCCTAAGAAGAATTCCTGATACCCAGCACAGGAATGTGCTTCCTTGCTCTCCATCCAACATGTGCCCCAGAGTTTATTTTTCTGCTGGTTGAGTGCATAAAATCCAGCGTGTCTCTGTGCCATGTTCTCTGCTCCAGTCCCTGCTGTGGAGCTGGCACTTTGTGTCTCTGCTTTAGCACAAACACACCCTGAAGTTCGATGTGGGACACAGGAGGATCATCCAAGGATACAGGAGTGCAGTAAAGCTGCAGGGCTGGGGTGGGACTCTGCTCAGGCAGGTGGGGCTGGAAGATGTAGCAAAAAGGTGGAAATGACAGTTCCTTACACTGTCCCCAAGTCGTGGGGCATCAGTGCTGCTCACAATAGTTTATGCAACTCATATTGTACTTATTCCCACAATCTGCCCCAGAACAAGAAAGAAGAATATTGACCCAAACTTCATCCCCAGAGCTGGGAACATCATCTCCTGCCTGAGAAATACACCCAACCTGAGCTGGGTGAAGAGACCAGGCGAGGGGAAGCCTCATGAGCGTCCACTTTTAGTCAGCATTTATTTATAAACTGACATTTTACAGTTGTTTAAGTGTTTACAGGCATCTGTAGGATCTGTGGTAAAGTTTTACTGTGAGATGCCAAGTAGGGAGAAAATGAGTAGAATATATTGAGGCAAAATGCTTTTTGATCAAATGTCATGAAAAAATTTGTCTCTTTTATGATGAATGTCCTGATATTCATTTTTCCTATAGCCTCAGGTCTTTGAGTGATAGGATTATAAGACATTTTTCTTTCTTTCCAAGGTAAATTTTCAGGTATTCCAAGCCCTGTTGACTTTTAAGAAAAGGACTAACTTTAAAAAAAAAAAAAACAGTGGCAAAATCAAATCATCTTAGGTAGAAACCTTTAAAAAATGACAAGTTTTTTTTTAAGTAATCCTGTGGCTTCTGACAGCTTACCTTGTGGGTTTTGAATGCTTGGAGTTCCAAGTGCTGCTGCAATGGATTTTAAAATAGAGACTTTAAGCTCGATGAAACTGTAGTGCATCTTAATGTAACTGGAGATAGGAAAAGGGGCTTAAAGGTCTCTTCACACACTCCAGAAACACACAGTGGGAATACACAGGGCAAACCCAAGGCTGGCAGCTAAATTGAGCAATACTGGGCCAATTTCAGACTTTTGCAGCTCTGACCCAGCTCTAGCCTGAAGAAACCACACAGGAGAAATGGTGTGTGGAGCTGGAGCCGGGCAAAACTCAGGGAAGCGTGGAAAGAGTTTGTGTCAGAACTGAACAAAGTACCCACCTCATCCTCTGCGCCCCAAACCCTCCAGGATTTGTCCTAAACAGGACCCCCCAAAAACCCTAAGCCAGGTGGGAATTCAGACTTATCTCACAGCACTTGGATTCACACAACTTCTTGCCTCTTACTAGAGAGAAACAAGTCTGTGAGGGTCCCACAGCCCTACCTTGGCCAGACGCTCTGCTGGTCCCGCTGTCTCCGGAGCGCCTCCTCTTCCTCACTTGTCCTTCAGCGTGGCCATGCCCAGGGCCTCCGAGCTGTAGTCGTAGTGGTTGCTGGAGGACATGGACCGTCCCCAGGAGCACTGCAGGTTGGAGCCCCTCTTGCGGAAGGACGACGTGAACCTGTAGAAGTTGCGGTGCCTGTTCCTCAGGTACTCCCGGTAGTTTTTGGTGAGCAGGGTGTAGAGGAAGGGGTTGATGCAGCTGTTGCTGTAGGTCAGGCAGGTCACCAGGTAGTTAATGCACTTCTGGGTTTGGTTGGTGAGCTGCAGGGAGCTGCTGTAGAGTCGCACCAGCTGCCAGATCCAAAAGGGCAGGAAGCAGGCCCAGAAGACCAGCACGATGCTGAAAATCATGATGAGGACTTTCTGCCGGGGGGATCTCTTGCTCTTCTCCTTGTGGGGGGGGTTCCTCTGGGACTCCAGGTAGGTCCTGGCCAGGCGTGTGTAGAGGAAGCCGATGATGATTCCCGGGGCCATGATGCTGGTGCTGAAGAGCACCGTCAGGTAGGTCCGGTAGGCATCCATGCTCCAGGTGGGCGCACACATCCTCTTCACCTTGCCCTCCGCCTTGCCCCCCTCGGTCAGGGTGACCATCAGCATCATGGGCAGGGTGAGCAGCAGCGACACCGACCACACGGCGCCCGCCGTGACCTTCCGATAGCCCCGCGAGCGCTTCAGCGTGTCCAGGGGCCGGGTGACAGCCAGGTAGCGCTCGGTGCACATCAGGGTCAGCGTGAAGATGCTGGCGTGCATGGTGAGCAGGTCCAGGCTGAGCAGGATGCGGCACCCCAGGTCCCCGAAGTACCAGTCCTGGGCCAGGTAGGTGCAGACGATGAAGGGGATGGTGGAGAGGTAGAGCAGGTCGGCCAGGGCCAGGCTGACGATGGAGCTGTACATGGGGGCGGCGCAGCGCGCCGAGTGGCACATCACCACCAGCGTGTAGACATTGCCGGCCACCCCGGCCACGTACATCACCGACAGCACCGTCCCGAAGGCCGAGGGGATGAGCAGCGGACCGCCCGCGGGGACTCCGCCGCCGCCCGCAGACGCGTTCCCCGCAGCCCCCGCCGCCGTCCCGTTCGGCTCCATGGGCGGCGGCGGCACCGGCCCCGCACCGGCCCCGGCCCCGCCGCTCCGCGCCCCGCCGGCCGCCGCTCCGCCCCCGCGGGAGGCAGGGCCGAGCCGGGCCGGGCTGCCCCCGGTGAAGGGATGGGCTGCCCCCCGAGAAAGGGCTGCCCCCGGTACGGATTGTCCCCCGGGAAAAGAGCTGACCCCCCGGGAAAGTGCTGACCCCCTGGGAAAGGGCTGCCCACCGAGAAAAGGGCTGCCCACTGGGAAAGGGCTGACACCCCGGGTAAAGGGCTGCCAACCGGGAAAAGGGCTGTGCCTCGGAAAAGCGCTGACCTCCCGGGAGAGGGCTGTGCCCTGGGAAAGGGCTGACTCCCCGGGAAAGGGCTGCTAACCGGGAAAAAGGCTGCTCCTCGGGGAAGGGCTGCCCCGCTCCGCGCCCTCGGGGATCCCCCACACCCGCCGTGCGGGGCCGGAGCGCGGCCGTGCAGGTGATGCCCGTTTCTGGGAGGGCTCCGGGAGCCGCGTTCAGCCCCGGCGGGGACCCGAGCCGGGCACGGGGCTCTCCGCGCCGGGAGCGGATCCGGAGCGCGGCGCGCTGCGGGTGCTGCCTGGAAAGTTTTCCTGGCCGCTCCGCTGGAATTTGGCTTTTCCTTCCGCCGGTGGCATCGCTGGCGATGGGTTCGGTGCTTTGCTTCAAGTCATCAGGCAGAGAAGTGCCGGTGGCCAACAGGGAGAGCCAGAGGCAGGCGCAGGTGCCGGCGCAGGGCGCTCCAGACGCGCTCCGAGGGGCTGGGATGGAGGTGGATACGGAACCCGCGCTGGAACAGCCTCTTCTCTCCCTGGAAGCAGCTCCTGTTTTGAATCTTGCTCTGGAAAGCGTGGCAGTGCTGTAGTAAGATTTAAAATCGAGCTTTAGTGACGGCTGATTCTCCCGAAGAGGAGGGAGCACAGAACGGGATGAGTGAGGTTCACAGAGACAACTTTTCCCTTGGGCTGGAAGTCTGGGGACAGTTGCAAGATCAATAAGCACCTTACATTTCGATCTTATTTTAGAGAAAGGAGAGGTTAGGGCAGTCCATAGTCAAAGGACAGCTTTTCAAGGCTACCAGAGTGCTGTATTTCCCCAGCTCCCATTGATTTCCAATAGGATTTAACTGGTTTTTATGCCTTCAAACATTTCTGTTTAAACCAGAGTGCTAAAATGACTGCCATGTGTTTATTTGCGTGTTTTAATTCCTCCTCAAAGTGCTTTTGTGCAAACTGTCAACTGATTCTCTGGGACGTGCTATGAAGTGGTGAAAGTGTTGTTGGCCTGTAGGAGCAGGATTCAGCCCCATAAAAATATTATCTCGAGTACTTGGTTGTCATTTGCTGTGCAGTGAACACACACACACACACACACACACACACACACACACACACACACACACAACTCTGCTTTCCTTCCCAGTGCTGCTCATCCATGTATGTGTCTCCCTCCAAAGGCTTAAAGCTCCATTCATTAAAGTGCTGGCTCAAACACGATTTGAATGCTGGTGAGGGAGAAGGATCTAAATTGAATTATTGTCAGGCAGGGGGGTACTTTATCACGTTCAGCCTCGCACTGACAAAGTCTGGATCCAAGCACTGAGGTGGAATTTTTCTTTCACTGGAAGGCTGGGTCCATCCCATGCCAGCCCTGCATTCCTCCATGGCAGCTGGACCAGCAGCTGGGAATGCAGGCGGATCCCTTGCCAGGGCCAAATCCTGCCTGCATGGCAGTCAGGGGGATTGAGTGCCACAGACTGCGAGTGAGATCCGGATTTGGCATAAATAGATCAGCTCTGAGAATTAGGTTGTGTGCAACTTTTGCAGTCCTGTCTCCTGTTTGTTTGGAAGCTGTTCTCTCACTGGGTTTGTATGTCTTCATTTTGTGACCAGGACAGAGAGCAAAAAGAGAACAGACGTTCTGTTGTCTGCTGTGTTACCTGATTTGTTTTGGGTGATCATATGAGATGGCAGAGGTGAGCAGAGCAGTAGGTTCTACTGGAGAGAGAATTACTTCATCTGCACAGTGAATACCTAGTTTCAACTTCCCATTTTCCCTTCCAGCCCAAGAATGTTTAATTGAGCAACACAAGGCATCAGTGAGTCTGTGAGACACTTGTTTTCTTGAACATGTAGGACACACACATGTATCCATGGGAACTTGCTGCTGTCAAACTCTTCAAAAATAGTTCACTGCCTGAAGTTGTTGTGCAGCACAGCCAAACTTGTTCTCTCCCCTCCAGCCCTCTGCTCTCACCATGCTCTGAGCCTCTTTTGCACACCCACAGGCATTAAGAGAGCTCTGGATAATGGGTGGAATTGGCTTGGACAGAACTGTGATCAAGCAGAATTAAAAAGGCGATGCAGGAGTCTGGAATGCTGATGTTTCCCATTTGTCTGTGTACACAAGGAACACATCTTCCAGCAGTGTGGGTGACAAGCTACCAGAAGAAATGGTGAATTTTCCATTTCTCCAGATGTCTAAGTAAGGGCTGCAAGTGCCTGTTTGGAAGTTTGTATTTAATCAAACAAGAATAGGGAGCTCAGTGCAGAATTGCTGTCAGAATAAGTCCTCAGGGGCTTATTGCACACAAAGCCAAGTCATCAAGGATCCAATTGTCTTTTATGAACCTCGAAATCTCTGATTTCCCATGTGTTTTTCTTGTAATATTCTAAAAAGTATTTATAGGAAAATGATTAATAATGTAGAATCAGAGACTCATAGAATACCAGAATGGTTTGGATAGAAGGAACCTTAAAGCTCATCTCGTTCTCCCCTGCCATGGGCAGGGACACCTTCCACTATCCTATGTTGTTCCAAGCCCCGTCCAACCTGTCCTTGGACACTTCCAGGGATGGGGCAGCCACAGTTCTGGGCAATTCTTTGCACACATACTTCATATGCAAAATTTCCCCTCTGGAGGCATTTGTGCTAATGCAAAAAACCATCCACAGCCATCTTAAAAAGTAACTCCATTTGCCATTTTATTTTCTGCTTTGAATAGGAATTTTTTTTTCAGGTGCTCCATGCCTAATTTTAGAATTTCCTAACAAAATTGTCTGCTTGTTAGGAAGTAGATGGTAGCAGTCTGTGTGGTGAGGGTTGTTGAATAGCCATGTCCAGGGGCTTTTTTTCATAAAGTGAATAGCTGGTACTGCTTTGTTTGGCTGTCAAGGTCACAGTGTATATGGTGGGCAGCTGAAGGCTGTTGCCTTGGCAAATTGAAAGGCTCTCATTGCTCCATTCAGGCTTCAAAACTAAGTGCTGGCTGGGTAAAAGGTAGGCAGTGAGTGTTCGGAAGCTTAGGGACCATCTCTGTAACCTGCTGTCCTCCTAAAGTACCTTTTGGGTGGTATTTTATTGCTGAGAGTGAGTTTTGGATTCAGGGTAGGGAACACATGAAATGCCACCTTTTGTCCTCGATGTCAGCTGTGATTGCAGCCTTGGAGCACAGGTCCAGCCTTTGGGGGAGATGGACTTTAGCTGGACTAGTTCTGCTTGGCAGCTGAGCACTGATGTTTTTGAGATGTTCTTGTGCCCTGTCACCAGGAGGATGACTCTCTTCCCATCGGATTCCTACTCAGCAGGAAGTGAAAAGACTTAACTGATCACTTGCCAAAGCATGAGGAAAGTATTTTGCTTTTGCCAAGATCAGAGGGGTCTTGATACAACATCCACGTGAGAAGGGCAGAGGTTGGGATGTCTCTGGAGAAGCCCAGGGGTGAGGTTTGTCAGATCCCAAGCATGTGCTGTCAGATGAGATCCGTACATTCATCTCTTAATCCTGAACTCAGAGGCTCGAAGTTGTCATCTGTCAGTGCAGAGCCTGTAAATGGAGTCACGTTGCAGAGGAAGTGGATGACAAGGAGGTATGGAAAGCAACTGCAGCACAAGGTCCCAGGGGATCCCTGGTGACTGCTCTGGCTGCATTGCTCACTCCTCAGTGTGCACACACAGAGCCTGTGCTTGAGTTACCAGCACACTGAGACTTAATCCCTGCAGCCTGGCAGTGGAATCTCCTCAGAACTCGGTTTATGCTCTGCAAAGTGCACGGGGCTTCATCTCTCCTTGAAACTGTTTCTGACACAGAATCTTCACTCAGGTGCAGAGGATTATCTGGGAGCATGGACTGTGCACTGATTGCAGTGGAGTCACTCCTGAGCTGCAAAGCTGTGAGCAAAAACAAATTGATCCCTCGCTTCTGAAAGACATTTCTATGTTTACATCTGTCTTACAGAGTTGAGTGTGCCTTTAAAATTAAATTTACAGGTATACTCTATTTTATAGTTGCAGCTCTGTCTTCCCACTCAGGTGTTTGAGGGATGACCATCCTGGTGCTGGGGAAGTCACTGGAGAGACCTTCAACCCTCTCCAAGATCTCCAAACAGGACTGTGTGACAGGATTTCAGTCAGCTTTATTTCAGGAGTGTTGTTGAGTGGGTTTCTAGAAGCACTCCCAGATATAAAGGGCATGGGAGGGGCTTGATCTTGTGCCTGCTATCACAGTGCCCCTGAGTAGGTGCATTGCCCCTTGGATCCTGGTGCCACAGGAGCAGAGCAGTCACTGGCAGTGCCAGGGCTGAGGTGCCACACGGATTTGTGCCCATGGGGGATCTGGCTGGTGCAGCCTGGCTGCAGGAAGGCACCATCTGGGCTGCTGAGTCCAATCCCATGTCATTTCAAGCCCCAGTGTAACAGATATGAGTCCAGAAACTCTACTCCTCCCCCCTCACACATCCCAAACCATCACAGCATCCCTGGAGTGCTGCAATGAGCCTGAGCCCTTGGGCACTGCAGGTTACACCTGACACAGACCACAGTGGCAACATGGAAAGGTGGGGAGATCAAAGGCTTTGTCATTGTTTGTTTCTTGCAGCAGAGGAAGAGTGTAACTTGTGTGCTGTTACAATGACTTTCAGTGGTGAGGGATCTGGCAGGATTTTTAGATCCTTCTCCTTGTGTTAAAGCATTTGAGATCATTTTACAATGGAAAAAAATACATGTTAATAACCCCAAGTCATTTCCTGTGGAAACTCAAACCACTGTTACACTGAGATTTGAACTCTTTCTCTCCCCTAAAAGACAGAATTGAACACGCAGAAAAAAAATCCTCTTTCCTCACC
This sequence comes from Poliocrania exsul, assembly GCA_035041345.1. Taxonomy (NCBI): domain Eukaryota; kingdom Metazoa; phylum Chordata; class Aves; order Passeriformes; family Thamnophilidae; genus Poliocrania; species Poliocrania exsul. Next base: position 8,438,014 of record JAWWLZ010000043.1, on the reverse strand, counting down.
ATGTATAAAAGTGCCAAGGAGACAGTCTGGGCTCCAGGGAGGGTTTTGTTGTTATACAACAGGGCACTTGCACAGATTGAGCACTGCAGTGATGGTGCCAAGCAGCTGGCAGGGACCTGGCCCAGAGGGCAGAGGGCAGAGCCAGGGAGGGCAGCAGGTTTGATTTGGCAGTCTGAGCTACTTTTTATCTTGCTGAAGAAGGTCTGGAAGTCTCATGCTCAGTGCAGTGTTGCTTTTGGTACTTGGTTTGTTTTTGTTCAAGGTGGGAAGGGTTTCAGTCCTATGAAATGGCCTTTTCTACTGATGGAAAAATTACAGCATTTGTACCTGCTCATTCCTCCCTCAAAGAGGGTTTGTCTCTTCCTACAGACTCAACTCCACTTGGAGTGTGCAAAACCTACAGCACACTGATCCCCACAACTCAACCTGCTCTTAATAAAGAGCTCCAGATACTGGAAACTCTCTTTTATTTCCTGACTTGTGTAATATTTCTCTGTCCACACAGAGAAATTACCTTGGATGAACAGTTTACATTTCATAAGAGCAACTGTGAGAGGAGCTGATGGGGATCTGCCAGGATGGGACATCCTGTGTAGTGGAAACTTCTGCACTGTTTTGGAGGAACAGTTGATAGAAGGGCTGCTTTTTCATATTGATTTTATAAGAATTATATAAAAACTCCTGATAGATGTGAGAAAAGGGTGGAAGCCCAAGGAATCTCCTTTTGCCAAAGAAACAATTCCTGGTTAAGCCTCATGCTTGGTGTCTGGGTCAGAGCTCACTTCAGCCAGCAGGAGTTTTTTCCTGGATTTCAATGGGCTTTGGGGAAGTCAGTGACTAAAACCCAACCAAGAACAGAGCTGGGTGCAGCCCTGGGGATGCTTGAACTGAGCAGTGACTGTGCCTGGGAGGTTGGCAGCACAGCATCCTGTTAAAGGTGGGTTGTTTAACCCCCTTGGAGCAGCAGCTGCACTGGGAGCATCACACACAGCACTGAGACCTCTCCAGCAGTGCTTTGGCTCCTGGCACAGCTCCTGGGGTGAGCTGAGAGCTCTGTGTGTGACTCAAAGCCTCTGCTGAGTCATTTCTCTCCTCGTTATCTGCCTTCCCTGAGAGGTTCCTCCCTCCTGGGCTCCTGAGGGGCACTTGGTGCAGGTGTGCGTGTTCTGCAGCAAAGGAGGCTGTGCCCCAACCTGGCAGCACCAGGTAGGGATCCTCATTGTGCCAGTTTTATCCATAAGCTGCTTTTTGCCTCCAGATTGTAGTGCCTCTGAGGAAGCTGAGAAACATTTGTTTTATTTTCATTCTAATGCTTCCCTGGCTTGATTATGTGAGGGGATGTGTCAGAGTGTATCAGAGTCAGATGCTGCTGCTGAAAGGGGCTTTCAGCCAGTGAAACTCCAGCTGTGTGGGCACCTCCACAGGCTTCAGTGAGAGCAGTGAAAAGTCCTCTTTGTTATAGTTTTTCCACTGCCTTTGGATCAGACTTTGTCTCTCTTTAGATCTGGATTAAACCTGACTTTAGAAGCCTTGATCAAACAGAGCAGAGGGTTTGCTCCATGGGCTCTGCTTCCAGCCCCGAAATGATCTCAGAACAGCTTTGCCCCAGTCCTTTCCCCACCCTGTGCAGGGCTGTGCTGTCTGAGCCCCGTGGGCAGAGGGGTTTGCTCAGCCTTGTGCCACCAGCTCGTGCCACACCCACAGAGGTTTGTCCCCTGGGTCCCTCTCCTGGCCTGTCCCTGTGCCACATCCTCACCGGGGATGAGGAGGATAAACAGAAGCACCAGAGAGGATGGTGGAACACAGGGATATATTTGTTTATTTATTGGAGGGGCTTTGGGGCTAATTTGTTAAAATTCATGGCAACCTGTAGACAACCAGAAAATCAGTGTCCAGAAAGTCAGAGCCTTAAGAGCCAAGCACTGGGAGCACAGCTTTCCCTGCAGGCTGTGGAGAGCCAGGTACATTTGCAATTCTTTACTAATCAGCCTGGGACTAGATCAGCATATTTATGTAATAACATTAATACTGTTATTACCAAAGACAGCTCAAAGCTCAGGCCCCTCCAGTTTGCCCAGAAAATGGAATATTTGATTTCCCCCCAATAATAGTATGTTTTTCTTGTCTGCTGGCAGTTGAAGTACATGACATACTGCAAAGGGAACATCCAAATCTGCTGTGCCATCTGATCAGCTCACACTGCAGTGGGCATGGTCCTGGCTCCACAAAGCCTCCCAGCCACAAAACCATTCCTTGCTTCCTGCAATAAGTCATAAGGATTTGCTCTGAAAGCATGTCATGTTAATATTTCCTTTAAATACAAAATTATCTGGGATGGGCAGGGGGATGTTGGTGGTCCTGGTGTTGTTGAGACAGGCTCAGGGGAGACTTTGTTGATGTGCCTTTCCCCAGGACTGGTTTTGATATGAAGAACAACCAAGGGTTGGACTTGATGATCTTGGAGGTCTTTTCCAACCCAGTTGATTCTGTGATTCTATGATAACAAAACTCTAAGGGTAAGTTGGGATTTGCAGAGTCAACTGTGCCAAAATAGGGTGAAATCCCCTTTTTGCCATTTGGGTGACTGGCACAGGGCTAGAGTGGAGCCCATACAGAGCTTTTCCACCCTCTGTCCTCCTTCCCTCAGGAAATTTGCTGCTGCCTGTGGTGGTTCAGTGATGACTGTCATGCAGCTCCTGTGTGAGGGCACAGGGATGTGGCTGCACTGCACAGGCACAACCAAGAGGCTCTTGTGACTGACAGAAGCCACTTCAGTGACCCCTTCAAGATCTAGAGCAAGGCATGACAGAGAGACCAGATGAGGCTTTATTATTCACCACGAGTGATCAGCAAATCATCAACTAAAACCCACTGCCTTTAAAATTCAGCTGTTGAAAAAGGGAGGATTTATCTTCAGGAGGATTTTCCTGCACTGGGCTCAACAGGAGAAATGAAAGATAAACATCACTCTCACAGACAGATTCCAGGCAGAACAGTCTGGTCAGTGCAGCTGAATAGCTTTGGGCTCTTTGTTCCTGCTGGTGGGAAGGCAGAGATAGGGGATAAAGGGCTGCAGGAGAGAGGAGGCTCTGCATGGGAAGGCTCTGGACTCAGAGAAGATGCCACATCTCGACATTTTTTGGGTAAGGCTGACAAATGCAGGATGCTCTGGGGTGCTCTGAGGTTCCAGTGAGCTCTTTCTCTCACCCAGCTGCAAACTCACACCCAGCAGCAGGGAGAGTGAGGGGAGGCTGGGTGTGTTTGGCCCAAGTTGTAGAAGTTTGTGTTTCTAGCTTCTGATCACACCAAGTGCATCTGGACCCATCAAGTGCATCCATCTTGTTAAGAGAACGGCAGGATTGTTGCTTAGTCAAGTGTTGCAGGAGAGTTGCTGTACCCTGAGCTGCAGGTAGAGAGAAATATCTCAAAGTTTGCAGAAACAGCCTGTGTGTGTGAGGGGTGGGACTTTGGAAAGAAAGGATTGGAGGTGGTGGAGTAAAGAGTTGGACCTGACAGGTTTTCTTCACAGCCACCAGCTGGGGGTGGATTTGTCTGCTGAAGTGCAGAAAAAGGGCTGGGATTTCTCTGCCTTCCTCAGAGCTCAGAGGGTGGGTGTGTGGGACAGCAACAGCTTCACCTGTCAGCACCAGGGGAGATTTGGCTGCTGGAAAAGAGCCCTCCATTGTACCCCAAATAGTGGGGAGGAGAGACAGGGAAAAGGTTCTCTGCTATGGGGTGGAATCAGCTTTTCTCTCTCAGGATTCAGGCTGGTGAGCTGTGGGCTGGGGCATCTTCCCCACGTGGGAGAAAGAGCAGAAGATGTTTGTTCTTCACCTCCCAAAGAGTTCTCTGTTCCCCCCACCCCTTCCTAATGTGTTCAGAAACATGTCCCTGTTGGGAACATGGAGTTGAAAGGAGGTAGGAGAGTATCTGACAGACCCTCTGGGATTCAGGATGGGCTTTCAAGACTTTTCTTAGATATTGATAAAATGATGAATGCAAGCACTGAGTGTTGTCACTTCATTCTCCCAAGCTTTGTGTTGCCAGTGGCCCCAGGGCTGTTCCCTGCACTGACACTTTGAATTAGCACCCCACTGCAGGGAAGGAGACTGGAGGAATCTTTGTCTCCAGGGAAGTGCTGAGATGCCTGGCAGCTGTGGTGGCACTTTGGTTGAAGGTGCCACCTCTGCTCAGTCCTTGAGGTGTCACAGCACTGCAGCTCAGCTGAGATTCAAACACACACCTCCAGAGCCTCACATATCAAAGAGTATTGAAAGAAGCTTCTGCTTTGCCACTACTGTAACAGAGCCATATCTTAGTAAAGGGAAGAGCTTTTTCCAACCCCTATGATGGTCCTCAAACAGGCAATTTCATTAATCCTAGAAAGGTGCCAATGTAAACATCTTTTCAAGCTGCTTCATCTGTGTTAAAAAAAAACCAAACCAAACCCTACACCCTTACTTTTCTTAAAAGACTTAGAGGTGCAGGCTCATAGATCTGGTTGAAAATCACTGGGGTTTAGGCACTGAAACAGTTTGGAAGGTCCAAGCTGTAAAACAAACACAGAGTGCCACCCTCCAGTGCCCCTGTGCAGCTGCCAGCTCCTTGCTCAGCGCTCAGGCTCATCAAACAGGCTCCTCAGGGGTGGAGATTTGTGTGGAAAAGGAGCTGCCACTGACAGGGAAGGAAAGGGGCAGAACATTATCATGATGATCTTGTCAGTGACAGGTCCTGACTGGTGTTGGCTCCTCCTGCTGGGGCTGTCAGCTGTGAAACCCCCTGTTATCTGCTGTCCAAGCTGAATCTGCTGCAGGCCTCCCTCCCTTCCTGTGCCACTGCTGTCACACACACACCCAGAGTGGCATGAGCAGAATGGCAAATGCCTGAGGAGGTGTTTGACCCGGAGGGATGGATGGTGCCACCTGCCCCAGGCTGCCTGTGCCCACCTGGACAGCCCTGCCAGGAGGGCTGGGTGAGCAATCCCACCTTGGATCCTTCTGGAATCAGTCCAAGGTTGGCACAAACCAACCCATGGTCTTACGTGGCCTGGCATGTGCCAAGCAGCAGGAACAAAAGTGCTTGTGGGGTTGGGTGGCAGGGTCTGACAAAGGCAGCAGCATGAAAATCTGATTTAGATCAAATTCCAGTTTGAAAAGAAGATTTAGGCAGTCTTTCAATGTTCCTCTGTTTGTGTTACATGCTGCCTTCTCTGCCAAGGGGAGCTGCCTGCACTGCATTATGTATTAGGCTCCTGAAAGCACAACCAGTTATGTAATTATTAGAATTATATTTGCATTCCCAACCAGGCTGTATATAACTAGTATGGTAATGCATGCTAATTAAATACCAATTAATCATTTTAAAAAATGAGATCTGAATCTATACAGCTATCCCAGATGTAGTAAATACTCACTGCTTGTGGAGAATAAATCAGGTGTGTTTTAATATGCAACCCCAGCCCTATATAAACACATTGTGCCAATTAATTGGAACAGAGTTAATGTGTTCCTTATTATTCATATTACACAGTAACTGCTGACTGAGTGACAATCATTGGAATGTGTTTGACTCCTTTTATATTAGTTCACATCAGTTCTTCCAGCCATTCACCCTGGGATGGGCTGCACTTTAAGCATCACAGAATGTGCAGATTTAATGACTTTCACCCTGTGAGGCAGAGGGGTTTCCTCCTGCCTCATCCAGCAGGGCAAGCCAGGGGGGCTGATGGAACCACTGCCTGCCTGGGACAGTTTGAAGCTGTTTGGCTCTGCCAGGCTATCTCCCATGGCTGTATCTGCAGGCTCAGAAACTCTGTGGAAGGAAATCCAAGTCCCCATAAAGCTGAGAGAGCATTTGCTGCTTCTGATTCAAGGAACACTCAGAGTTTCTGCTGGCAGAGAGGGGAACAGGCTTTGGTGCCTGTTTTGTCTCAAAGTTTCTGCTGCAAGTTTAGAGTTGGGCTGCAGAGCTGGAGGGGACAAGTCCAAGCTAAATTAGCTGAGTGTGCTGCTGCCTGCTCTGATAAGGAGCAAATAAATGGAAAGGTTGGAGAGCAGCCAAGGAGGTCACTGAAAGGCAGGTGTCACTGGTCACCCTTGCAGTGACGGGATTACACAGCAGTGCCTGTGCTCACTGAGGGCTGGGGACAGCTCAGCACTTCCCAGGAGATCTGGGCTTTGGCCTGTGAGGGTGCTCTCCAGCCTTTTGCCATGCTGGGAGTTTGCCTTTGGTTGTGTTTTGCCTTGGAAGCTATTTCCTGCAGGAAAAAAATGGCTAATTATTGACTTGCTTTGGCCAGGGAGGATCTGGGCAGGATGTTTGGTGGGGCAGGAGGTGCATCCCTGTCCCTGCTCCCCACACTCCCACTGGGCTCCCCACCCAGACATCTCCATCATCCACTCCAGGAGGCTCTGCCTGCTCTGGGGCCAGGCCAGGACTGGGCTGAGACACCACCTGGGATCTCCCCCAGTCCCCCAAGTCTCTCCCCAGGAGCAGCTGCAGTGCTGGGCTCTTGGTGCACCCAGCAGAGAAGAGGGGGCAGCCAACAGAGGGGTTGGAGGAAGAGCAGTGTTCAGTTCTGGGCCCCTCAGTTCAGGAAAGAGATTGAGGGGCTGGAGCGGGGCCAGAGAAGAGCAACGAGGCTG
>JAWWLZ010000043.1:8419045-8431270 GCA_035041345.1 Poliocrania exsul | reverse complement strand
GGTTTTTCAAGTGAGCTTGGCCGTGGCACTGAGTGCCATGATCTGGTGCAGGGACTGGAGTTGGCCCAAGGGTTGGAATTGATGATCTCGGAGGACTTTTCCAACCCAATCCATTCTATGATTCTGTGATTCTCCCCTGCAGTTGTTGGGTGGGATTTGAGGGCAGCAACATCAGAGGTGAGTTCTTGGCCCTTCTGCTTAGGGCTCTGTAATGGGATTTTCACACTCATTTTCCTTCCATGCTGACTTTAGGGATGCTCTGCCTTCCTGAGGGTGTGCAGGTCTGAGATGTGGCAAGGGATTCTCTCTCCTCAGGTGCTGGGTGTGCTCTCTATAGAAACCATGGGAATATTCTCTTCCTGCACTTGCAAAACACCCACAACTCATAAGAAACAGGATTTTTATTCTGAACAGGACAGAGGTGGTTAGTAAAGTGCATATTGGTGCTGGCTGGCAAGCAAGGAGGTCAATTTGCTCAGCTTTTGAAGCCCAGTGAAGTTTTTATGGTCTTAAATGGAAAAACTGGGACACTGAAATATTGTGGCATTGATTTCCTAATTGAGGTCTTAATCAAAGAAAAGCGAGGCAGCTTCAATTCACTTCTCCCCCTCACAACAAATAAGGATGTTAACTGCCAGAAAAAGCTGTAATGATTGTGCTGTGTGTGGGTCCTCTCACAAGAGGCAAGTGCTGTAAATGGAATTATGATAATGATGTGATCATTGTCTGGACTGCCTTAATGAGTTCAGCGGCTCTTACAACATTAAATGCTTTGCACTTAAGAAAAAAATCCCTCCTGTTCCATTGTAAAGAGATCAGAAGGAGCTGCTGCTGTTGTGCTGGATCCATCACATGCAGTTCTATCCCCTGCCAACAGAACTGCTGCTTTGGACACTCCTGCTCTGTGGGTTTGGCAGCTCTGGGGCTTCAACACAGACACAAAAATGGGCTCTTGGAGGGATCAATAAATTATGTGGGAGTTTGACATACCAGGGTGGGGAGAAACTGAGTGGGGAGTGCTTTAGAAATGGATATGAAAGTGTGATGAGTGTCAGGAAAAAGGGTTCTGTGTCAGCTTTGCATAATTAATCTGGGAATTGGGGGTGTGGCAGAGGCAAAAAAGGGTGAAATGTGGAGGGAAGAAGAAAGAAAGCTCCAAACGGCCCTGTCACCACCTGGCTCTGTTAAACCACCTCCAGGTGATCTGGCAGATGACAGAGTTGGCCCCAAGGCCACTTCCATCAGTGGGGCTGCCTCAGGGGCTGGGAGCTCTGGGAGTAACTTTGTGTCTCAGTGTCCTGCACAGGTCAGGGGGTGGTGATGGAGGGAACTTCTGGACCAGTCCAGTGAAGCATCAGAGGGTCTGCTGAAAACACAAGGCAAGGTGTAGGAAACACATTCATGCAGGGGAAGTCTGATTTTAATGTAGTTTTTTGTTTGAAAACAAAGTAATTATGGAACTCAGACCATGGAAAGGCTCTTCCTTTTGCCACTGAATAGCTTTAAACTAAACCTGAGGAGCCTCTCAGAGGTGTGAGTTGTTACCAACTTGGGCAGGACAAGGTGTCCCATTGTTAGACCCATTTTGAATGGGACTATTTGGATCATGTTCCTGACTGCCTGGGACTCCCCAGCACTCATTTTCACTATTCAAGTGCATCATGTAAATGCTCCCACCTTTGATCATTTTTTGTGTAAAGGAGTCAGGTCAGGACTGAGAATGACACCTTTGAGAATTAACATTTTTGCACTGGAAATGTAAAATTATTTTCCAGCCTGTTGAACTTTAATTAATTTTGCTGCTTAATAACAATGCTTTGTATCTTCTGTTAATTCTTAAAAACCTTCTTCAAACATCTTTGACTCGTGCTGGGAGATGTGAGTAAATAACACCCACTTAGGAATTCTGGTGTGATGAGAGAAGGATTTTTGCCCTCATCATTACAAACTCATTCGCAGCCTGAAAATTTTGAATTAAGGAAAACTTTCAGAGACTTGCCTGGAGCATTAATACAGAAATGTGTGTCACGCTGTATCCTGCATGACAAAAATGTTAAAGGTTTGCATGAAGTGAAAGATGTGCATTAAATCCTAACTCAGTGTGAGAGCCCCACGAGCTGAGGGACAGGGAGCTGAGTCACAGCATGTGTCTGTCTAGACACCCACTGACTTCATGCCAGGAAAAAAGTCAGCCTTGATCAGCACCTGGGTAGGGATCCAGGCATGAAAACTCGACAGTTTTGACACATGGGATCAAGTGTTTTTTCCTTAGCCTAATGTATATCCTTGGGAATGTGGCAGGAGGCACAGAAAATACATCCCCACTCGTTATGTGGAGTGTTCTGCTTTTTTCATTTAGTCAATTAAGACATTGTTTGCGAGGACAAAATGTTTGTTCTAGACAAACTGATACATGAAGTAGAGCTGGGGCTGCATTTTCCAGGAACAAACAGTCCCATGGAATGAGCACTTGCTGTTTGGAGCTGCGAGAAATGTCAAATGCAAGTAAGACTTTGTGAAATCTCTCTGCTTTCTCAGTGTGAATATCAATGATGGAGGTTTGCTTTTTCATGATAAACTCATTCAGCTATTAAATTACTGGAAAGAAATCCACCATTTCAACAAAGATGCCTGAATGAGTTGTGTGCATTTATAAGGGATGTAATTTTGATTGGTTTCTGACCTTAAAAAAATACCCTGTGGTTTTCATTTAAAAAGACATACACTTTTTTTTTTTAAATTAACATACTAAGAGGGATTTAATCTACAGTTGCCAGGGAACAGAACCTTAATCCATCCCACTTCTCCTGGTTTGATGGCAGTGCCAGCAAGACATGCCTGGGGAGGGGTCTCAGGTAGCACAAAGGATTTCACAGCGTGGGGAAGGTTGGAAGGGACCTCTGAGCTCCTCTAGTTCAACCCCTGCACAGTCTGTCTGTTCCAGGCAGTGGTCACTGCACAGTGAAAGTTCAGGTGGAACTTTCTGTGCATCACTTTCTGCCTGTTGCCTCTTTTCCAGCTGCTGGGCACCCAGAGAAGAACCTGCTTTGTTTTTTTTTTAATGTCTGGAAGTGGATTGTCCCATCACATGATGAAGGTCCACCCTTGCTTGTTCCTGATATGTTCCTGTTTGCCCAGACAACACTGCACGCTTCCTTCTTCAGCTGGACCACTCCAATACAGCCCTCCAACCTGCAGAGGAATATTCCAAAGCCACAGGTGTTCCAGTAGCTCATTTTTCAGGCTCTTTAGGCAAGACATGATTAAAAAATCCTGACTCTTTCTCCTCTCTCTCATCAGCATTAAATGCCAGTTTTTGAAACTCTCCTGAGGGATGCAAAAACAGAATGCCTGATCAGTGTGAATAAAGCAACTTTTCCAAAGGAAAACAGCTTGGAAAAATATGCTTTTGAGAGTAGGAAAGGGATGATTCCTGAGAGTTCCCACCTGGAGTGACTCCTGGTGAGCTCCCTGGCTTGTGTAACATGGGAGGCCAAGGCAGAGGAGCACAACAGCCTCTCCTCCCTCCTAACTGGGCAAGGCAGGAGCTTTGGCCCTGTTAGGTGACATTGATAAAGCCTGACACTGTGTCATCTGCTGCTGATCTTGCCTGGAGGGAATTCAAGGATGAGGTGTCCTGGTCTGAGTGAGAATGATTTGTTTTGGGTTTGGATGAACAGCAAATAATTTTTCACCGTGACATTTGGCCCTTGGAGATCCTTCCCCAAGTAAGTGATGTGGGTTTGTAAACTCAGAGGTTCTCTGGGCTTGCTGCCACACGGGTGCTGCTGAACCTGACTCTGGGACAGCCAAGGGCAGGGGGATGCAGGAGGCAGATGGGGTGGATGATCCTTGTTGGGTGATGGTCAGGACAAGGGCTGCAGACCTCTTGTTTGGGCCGTGTGTCTGTATAACATGAGAGCTGGGAGATGTAGAGAGAAAACTGGGTTGAGAGAGGTCAAAGACTGAACAGTTAGAGATAAAATACCCTAAAGGTTGTTAAAATCGAGGTTCTTGGTCTGTTATGCAGCTGCCCTAACAATATAAATCAGTTTTCCTGGGCTACACAGATTCATTTGGGAGCACCTTGTTTCTAAACTCAGTCCATCCTAACAACAGCAAACCTTTGTCAGATGTTCTGGTGGCTGCTTTGGGAGCCAGGAGCAGTTTGCCCAGGAGGTGCTGCAGGTTTTGGGAGCCTGAGAAGCTGCACCAGCCTTGCCTTGTGCTTTCTGCCTGTGTGAGTCAATGAAATGACAGAACATCCCAGGGCAATGAGGGCACATCATGTGGCTGTGTGGTTGGCCCTGCAGCAGGGGCTGCATTGCTGTTGTTCTCAGCCCTTTTTTAACAACAGACACTCCCTGTAGATGACAAACAGGAACATGACACTTTCTCTTTCATCTGGACAAAGCAGTGAAGGCACATCCCAACATGGCACGCAATTACATTTGGATTGTTGTAATAAAATGCAACAGTTCTATGCTAAAATCCCAGGAAATCCAGCAGGCAGTGAAGGGGGAGTGTAAAAACTGAGTGCCCCACAGCCTGGAAGTCTGAGCCATTGGAGCAGAGCCTGGAGCCCTCTGGAGCCTCTGAACTGCTCTGTTACATAAGCATGTCTTCTTATGGCTTAACTCATGGATATAAATCCCCTCCAGGCTGGGAACAGGAGATGCCTCAGTGCTGACAAGCCTGTTATTTATTTACTTTGCAGCTTTGGGGCAGTGAGGGAGCTCAGCTGTATTTAACTCCTTCTCCACAGCAAAAGTTCTCCTTGTTTTGGCCATAAAGCTGTGCCCACTTTTCTTCCCCACTGAGCTTTTGCTCCAATTGTTTTTGTTACCTCAAAATCCCTGCAATCCCACTAAGGAATTTTTTCCTACAAATTACAAAAAACCTGGCATGAAGTTTGTGTGACAGGGGAAGGGTTTCCAGGAATGACCAGCCCAGATCAGGAACCAACAAAATCGTGGGGATGCTGCCAGTGCCTCCAGGAGGCTGAGCCGGGAAAGGTTTGTGGCACTGCTGCCCAATTTGGCTCAGCCTGGAGCTCATCTCCAGCATCTGGATGGCCCAAAGTGAAATAATTATCTGGGCAGTGGCTGCAGCTGCAACCATTTGTGTGAACAGCTTTTTCCTGGGGTGGGATTAAGCAGCTTAATCAATGTGATGATCCCAAGGAAGAAGTAAAGTGATACTTTATGGAGCTGCCTCAGCGTTTCTGGGTGTGAAAACAGCCCTGGATCGTTCTTTGTATCCAGTTCACACATCCTGGCACACTCCATGGTGATGGTGTTGGAGCAGCTGGAGGTCAGTGATGCCCAGGGGATGAGTCACTGGTTTGAGAGGGGTCAGTGCTTGGCTGCTGGTGGCACAGGTTGGCAGGACAGCCCCAACCTGCCTGTGGGTGCCTGGGGTGAGGGGGTTTGGGTGGGCAAAGCTTGCAGTGCTCCACACTGTCAGGCAGGAGCTCCAGGCCTGAGGATGGGAAAGGGAAGAAATAATTACTGGGCAGGTAGTTGTAATTACCTGCATTGGATGGTCTTGCAATGTAATTAAATGGTCAGTACTTGCCATGTAAATAAAATGACCTCCCTGGCTGTGCTACTGAGGCAGTGGGTTCATGTGCAGGGTGTTCTATCTGGGTCAAAAGCTGAGCTCCTGCCTGACAGAAATCCCTGACTGGTGTCAATGCTGCAGGAGTTCTGTGGGCCCAAATCACACTTTGGGGCACTTTGCTGCCTTTCCAGGCTGATTAATCTGGCAGGGATTTCTGTTGATGTATCAGAGCTTTGCAAAGTTGAGTTCCCTTGTTTTGGCACCTGAGTCCTTCTGAGTGGTAATTTAAATGTCTATTCAATAATCAGAGGGTTTTTTTGATCAGTGAATCTGATTAATGTTTTGTGGGACGTAGAAACTCCTGTTTCTCTCATGCTTTTTTTATGGTGGAGCAGTTTACTTTACCTTTCCCTCATTAGAATGGTAAACAGGGAGGAAGGGGATGTTATTTTCTGTGCTGCTGTTCATCTTAAAGAGATGGAACTAATTATAAAATGCCTTTAGCTTAGGAGGGCCTGGTGGCTGTGAGGGCATTGCAATCTGCTCATCAGTGCTGCACTGGGCTTGTTTATTCAGAGTATGTGCAGCCCAGGGGAGATTTCTCCAACCTCAGCCACCAATGCCTCTAAAATTCTGTCCTTAAGTGTATTTGAGTGTTTTGTAGCTCTTGCCATGGGCAAGGTGGCACATGGGATGTCCCTGCACAGTGCCCCAAGGGTGCTGGGTTAGCTCCCCTCCAAACTGACTTCTGGTGTGATGCTGGGTAAGTTGTGCTGTAATGATGGCTTTCCCAGATGGTTTTCAGTTCCTTATTATAAGTCCTCTGCTTTTCTGGTGTCTTTATTTGCTGCTGTCCCTGCAGCAACAGTCTATGGTGCATGTTCCCAACTCCTCAGTGAAGCACCTGTGGGCACTGCAGGGATGTGGGCACTGCCAGGGGTGCTCTGAGGGAGCCTAAACTATGCTCAGTGGGTGCAGTTCTGAGCACAAAACCCTCAGAGAACTCGAAGGCAGCTCCCATTATAGAGTTACTATCTAAATGTGCACATGCTGGAAGCCAAACGTGAATTTTTGCATTTCCTGTCTTGGCAGTGCTGGAATTGGCAGCTGTGATAATGTTTAATAATAAGGTAGATCTCACTGATGCTCTGACTGGAAAGATGGAAAACACAGTTATGCCACAATGGTAAGAGAAAAAACAGAGCCCTGTGTAAGACTGAAATGAATTCCCTTTGCAAACAAATAGGGTGGAAACCCTTTGTCTTTGTGGCACGTTAATGTTCCAGAGAAGGGAGCAATCTTAAATGAACACAATGATTATTGTCAGAAGGATAAAATACATGCTCTAAGGTGCTGCCAAGGTATGAGTACACTGAAAATCCTGTGTGCTTTACATTGTAAAAGAATTTGAAAGAGTAATTCCTGCTTTTTGTGCATGTGCCTAAGATACAGTCCAGATACATTGAAAAGAAGAGTCAAACTGTTTCCTGGAAAATAATAAGCACAGCACTTGGGGGAAGAGGAGAATCACTATGAGAAACAGAGCCTAGGAGATGCATAATGTTACAGTGGCTGAAGGATGATATGTAATTGCTTGTTTTTCTTTCAGCACAGGAACATTGTAAATCAAACACTTAATTCATTGCAAAGCTGTATTGTGTCTAGGTCAAAACTGACAGGCATTGTCCCGATGTGATTTGTATTGCTGGAGACACAGGAGTCCTTCAAACCTGCTGATTAAATGCCCTTTGGAAATGGACTCTAATTACTCACCATGGATCTGGCCATGCACAATAACGTTTTCTTTTGATCCTCTCCTGCTCATCCATCACACCGTGACTTATCACAACTGAAACAGCAGGAATTCTGTTGTGTCAAGAAAGCAACAGGAGCGAGTTCCAGAGGCAGAGTTCTGAGCTGTGCTTTGTGCAGTTGTTTTGCATCCATCCTGGGGGTGGGAGAGGAGAACAGAACATTAGAAGCACCTCACTCTTCAGCCTGTGGTTTGGATCTGTTTGGCAGCAGCGGGACTTGCTCTGACTACTTGTTCTCTGTTTAATAATTTCATCTACAACTGCCTTTGCCTCCTCTGGTCTGGTCTTCTTTTTCATAGCCTGGATGTGGATTGATGGAAAATTTTTCCCAGGTCACTGCACAAATTGGAAAAGAGATTATGGTTTGGTTTCACCTTTTTCTTAAGCCTTTCCTTCTGTGATCTTTCTGTCTAACTTGAGCCCTGCCTTAGGACCCTGAAACTCATGGGAGATACTTGCTGTGTGCAACACATAAGGAATATTAACTGTTGGATGCTGGAGCATGAGTGTAGACTGCAGGGAATCCTCCTGACCACTGAGTGTCATTGTTAACTCAGGAGAAATGGGGTGATGAGAAAAGCCTTTAATTAGTGGGAGAGGGGAGATGAATCTGTTGGGAGCCTGGGAGGGCACTGCCATCACTGTTTGCTGAGTTAGTTTCCCTAAAAGTGCTGTGTGTTCCCAGGCATTCTGGAGGCTGGATGTGACATAAACTTCAAAATAGACTGCCCTGTTTCCATGGGAGATTGGGCTCCTTGGCTTAATACTCTGAGTTTCTGGAATCTTTTCCTCTGGGCAGCAAAGGTTGCTTTGTGTTGTCTCTGCTTGTCTCCCACCCAAAGCAGGTCACAGACCTCTGAGTCCTCCCCAAACTGCAGGTACTTCTGACATTTCTGTGGGTTCTCTTCTTGGGGCTTGTGCCCTCTGAAGTCACTCTGTGGGGTGGAAACCAGCACTTCTTTGCCCTGGTCTCTGTGCCTGTAACTCACAAAGCCTTGAAATGCAATTGTCTGGTAGAGAGCCATTGCCACCAGAGCAAACATGATTTCCATAGAAGGATAAAACACTGAGAGAAACAGTTCAAACAGTGGGTTGTGCAGCTGTTTTCAAAGTATGACTGAGTTTCATTACCTGTAGGTATTGCCCCTTTTCCTTGTGGCTGTGTGTGTTTGTGCAATTTCCTTTTGTCTTAACTTAGGAATTAATACTCTCACTGAATGTATTATCCATAGGGTTGACTTGAAGCCTTGAAATTCCCATGCACTACTATGGACTATTTCCTGTGCAGGGTAAACTCACCTTCATCATCACTTGTCAATGCTGGAACTAAGAAAAGGACTCTATTTTTGCAAGTTTAGGCTTAAAATGTGCCCTGCTTTAGCCTTCATATTAATACATTGTTAATATAATGATGGCAAGAGCAAAGGATGTGGCTGCAAGGAATGAGCATGGGCAGGGAGAAGGAAACTCACAGGGAGGAAGGAACGTAATGCTGGGGTTGCTTTAGTGATTTCTGAGGGTCTCTGGCACTTTTGGGCAGGATTAAGTGGAGCAGCTGAGAAGTTTTTCTGCCCAAATGGCTTTGCTATAAATGTGGGGAATTTTTTGTTTTGTTTTTCTTCTTTTTTTTTTCTTTTGCTCAAAATCACTTCTCTGCTGTGGCTGAAGATGTAATTCAACTCTGCTTTCATTTGTGACCATTCAGAGCCCTCAGGGAATTCAGGCACATTTTTGCTCCACTCCCTGAACAGTTCCCTGCCCGCTGCACTCAGATCTGCTTTTCTCCAGAGTCTCTTGTGCAGTTTCAGTTCAATACAAGCTGTGGAGAGGCTTTAACCTGCTCAAGGCACGGGGTAGCATCAGCATCACACACTGCTGGGGAAACACCACGTGGAGGCTGGCATGGACATCAGCACAGGGAAGGAGGATAACACTGGAAAAATACAGAAGTGCTGTATTTTCTTGTCAATACTTGTTTTTATTTTTATGCACAGCAAATTAAAGCCCTCAATTGCTGCCTCCATCGCTGTCAACACCAGCTCTGGATGCCACACTACGTGTGTCTGCTGACCTGTGAGCTCACTGCTTGCACTCAGAGAGAAATCAAAATAAATCCAATAGAACTATTAGCAAAGATGAAATTTAAGTGAGATAAAATCGCATCTGACCCCAAATCAGCATAATTTCCAAGTCTGGATATCTTTTTTTTTTTTCCCTATGAAAACAATTTGAAAATGTCTTTCAATGTCCATCTTTCCAAGAAGTTTCTGTTTTGAAAAAAAAAAAAAAGCCTTTGCTCTCCAGCAGCTGTGTGGTGAAGTGCTTTAAGGAATCAAATGTTCTTTGGTCCTTTGTCTTTTCCCTGAGTTTTGGAGGTGGTGAGGGTTTTATTTACTTTTAAAAGGCTTCCCTGTCAATCCACTGTGGCTTTGGAGTAATGCAGCTGTCAGATGTAGTAGCTGTCCTTTAGGAAGGAGGATGCTCTCTGTGCTGTGTCTGCTTTAGGACAGGCACTTTCATTAAGCAGAACATGACAGACTTTGTGCTCACAGTGCTCAGCTGAGTGAGGGGTGGTTGGGCTGTTACCCCTCTGGCCTCAGCCTCTTGGCTCACAAAGCACAGCCATACAATGCCAGTGTGTCTGGAACACCACCCACAGCAGGTGCCCTCCTGCTTTTAACTCTGCATCATCATCATCTTCCTCCCTGTGTGTCCTTGTGGAGCTGGAAACTCCTGGAAGATGGATGGAGGTTCCTTGCACACTTGCTTTGCTTCTCCTTCAGTTTGTTTGCTGACTGATGGATAGCACAGAGCTCTTTGGAGTTGGTTTCAACATGTGAAAATGCAGTGTGTCCCAATTCATCAGACACAAGGCAGTTGGGCCAGTTGGTGAGTTAGCTGAGCTTTGAAACAAACTGCTGGTTCCTTAGGGAAATTCTTGTTGCACTCCCTCATCAGACTTGTGCATGGGCAGGACCAGACTGCACTCCTTAAGTGTGAGACCAACCCATGCCAGGCTCACCCAAATAATCAGGCTGTGCTGCCTGCAAACCTTGTGCTGTCCCCAATAGCCTAAAGACACACCTTCATTACTCCATGTCAAGGACAGCAGTGTTTGATTATTGAACTAATTACTGCTTCAGAATGAAAATTTCCTAGTGAACAAAAATGAAGAAAGTTTGAAGAAAACTGTGCTGAGATGATGTTTGGTTGTTTTTGTGTGTCATTGGCCATGTCTCCACTTGAAGGCCTTTCATCCTGTTTTTTGAGCTGCCCTCTACTCTCCCCTTTGCCTCTGATCACTTGGGAAGTTTTTGAGTAGGTCAAACCTGAGCTCAAGAGCAGAGCCTTGTCCCAAGGAACACAAAGCCCAGCCAGGGCTGAACTCAGCAGGAGAGCTGAACATTCCAGAGTGCTGCAGTAACACTGGCACCTGCACGAGGAACTCAAGAGCCTGCTGAAAGCAGGAATCCTTTCCACCACTCCCTTTCTGTAGTCAGGACCTCTCAGATGCAGAGCTGTAAAGCCCAGGGGAGATGGTGTGGTGGTTTCTGCTTGGCCCCAAATGGTGTTTGCTGGAATTGTTGGTGTTGAGGGAAGGCATTTCATCTGTTGGCTTGAGCTGTGCTGGAGGGACTGAGGTGCTGAGGGATGTCAGTGATGTGCACACGCCTGAAATCACGGTGGCACCAGGGACCTGCCCCACTTGGCTTCTCCTTCCCATCAGAGAAAAGTTAAATCCATTTCCCACCAGATACTTTTAATTGTTTGCAACACAAATTGAGGACAGTGGTGCTACAATCCCGAGCTTTGCTGTTGGGTTTTAACTCTGGAACTTGCTGAGGTGTCAGGGCATGAATAGCTCAAGGCCTCCCATTTGCTCAGAAGAGAGAGTTATCAAAATACAAAACAGTAAGATATGGTAAAACACACCACAGGAATTGCAAGAGGAAATGGGCAGGTTTTTGACAACCTGCTGGAGAGAATAATTAGTCTAAGTCTGGGGACAGTAAAGGATGAAAACATGAGCTGGAGAAGACAATGAGCCGTATTTTTGTTTCTGTAAATTGGCTTTAACGTCAAAGGAGTTATTCTACAGAGAATTTGCCTTGCTGTAGTTCAGTTTTTACTATTCAAAACAAATTGGTTTAAATACAATCCAATCTCAAGGTCTGGATGTGTCTGAGTGACAGTCTGGTTTGTTAGTTGTGCTGAATTCCAGGCTTGAAGTCAGTCTGAGCAGGACTTCAAATGCTGGGGCGTTCACCTGCTCTGTGAATACCAAACCAAAAGGGAAAAGCAACTCTAATAATTCAAATGGGCTTCATTTCTTGTTAAATTTTCATGATTTAAACTCCTTTAAGCAACTAATGTGACTTTTTTATTACCCCTAAGCTGCTCAAGCAATAAGCTTGAGAGTCTAAAATGCCATATCTCCTTATAGACTGCCTTGATGTGCTTTTAAAAAGCTTTGCAAAATTCTACTAATGAACTTCCCGGTGGCAAGTACTGAGAGTGGTAAAGGGCAAGCAGATTCCTCCAAATCTGAGAGATGAAATACAGAAAATGTTGGTTTAATGCATATTAAAATAAGAGTTTGACTTGTTAGAGGATTTCTTCCTTAAGTACAAATGATCAGTTTTTGTAGGAGTATGAATTGCTTCCAAATACTCTACAAAACATACAAGACAAAAACTTTAGGAGTGAGACATCCCCTTAGGTTTAAGGCCTCTCATGGATATTAGCAAAATTTATAAATGCAGAAAATGATATCATAGAATCATAGAATTGATTGGGTTGGAAAAGACCTCCAAGATCATCAAGTCCAACCCTTGGGCCAACTCCAGTC
>JAWWLZ010000043.1:8392518-8405441 GCA_035041345.1 Poliocrania exsul | reverse complement strand
CTTTGGGAAAGGGAGGCACAAAATGAATAACCTGGTGGCATGGCATCCACCTAGAGCTTACCAACATCACTTAGAGAAAGAGTTAACTCAGAGACAGCTGTGCTCCTGGGCAGGCTGAGCTCTCAAGTGTGGCCTCTGGGGATAATGGGAGGAGAGGAGCAAAGATAGACACTGAGCCAAGTCAGAATCCCCACAGAAGACATAAGTAAGTGCTCTCAAGTGATGCTTTGCAAGTATTTTTTTTTCCTTGTGTGACTAGAGCAGATTTTGAAGTTGTGATTCAAAACTTAGAAGTGTCCTTGAGTTTCGTTGGCTTTTAAGGAGGAGAGCTGGGGCATTTATTCTGTGGAGGTGTCTGTACAACAGGTTTGACTGTATTTCTCAGCTCATGGGCTGGGAGAACCAAGGCAGAGCAGAAATGAAGTGACTGGAGCTCCCTGCTCCAGCCTCGGTCCCCCTGTGCTCCAGACCACCAATGGTCACAGGGCAGGGAGTCCCTGGGGAGCAGAAAGGAGGAGGTTTCAGGGCTAGATCAGAAACAAGAGCCATCAGACCTCCTTGTGAGATGGAGACTCTGCTTTCAGGCAAATCTTGCTTCTTTGAGTGTCCATGATAATACTTTGCCCCTGATGACTGAAGTTCCCAAGCATTTCTTGTTCTCCTGTGCTTAAATGGAGACTGAGGATATCAGGTCTTGCAAAAATTGATTGCCCCCAGTTGATTGTCTAAAGTGACTTGTTATATTCTGTGCCCCTCCCGTGGTTGCTGGCACTGTGGGGGGCACACACCTTTGCCCAGGCACCTCCTACCAGGGCTCTGAAAAGCAGAAAGGCCTTTCCCCTCCTATACACATTTTTTGGTATATTATCTCTGACCTGTTTATCTTAAAATTTCCAAGGTTCAGCCCGGTGAGGGCTGCAGAAACATAAAAATACCTCAGTGCAGAGTTCTGAAGGGGAGGTTCAGGCCTTCAGAGGAAATGAATTTCTTTTTTTCTTATTTTCCCATTTAGAAATGCGTGATGACCAAAATCAAGTTATCAAACTCTTGCCAATAAGAAAATCAACAATATTGGGTTGATGTTTTTCTTTCAATTACCTGCAGCATGTTCAGAGACTGGAGTGTAAACAGCAATTCAAGCTGCCTCCTGCACAGAGGCTTTAATTAACTCTAATGATAATTGCAGAGTGTGTGTTGCCATTTTGGGCAGCAATTACATGGCTTATGTGGGGAATCTTGTGTGGGTGAAAAGTGGTGGGGGAAGAAGCCCTTAGTCTCTGAATATACATCCTTGTTGCTGAATTTTAGACTTTAACAGAGAGAAAAATGTGGTTTCAGCACCTCCTTCTCCTGCCAGACACACTCAGGACTAAAGGAGGGTGGTTTGGTGTTTGGTTTCACTCTGGAAAAGCAGAACTGATCCCTCTGTTCACCTTGCAGCATTTCCAGAATTTTCTGAATGGGGACAAAAAGATGGAATTTTTCTTGAGAACACCTGAGCCTAAAATGGATCTATGTTGTTGTAAGAAATGTAGACTCTTTCAAAGAGCCCATGATAAGAAGGTTTGCCCCTGTGGGATTTAGGCCCCAAGATTCCCTCAGTTGTCTTGAAAAGCTCAGCTGAAATGGAGCTGGTTTTGAGAGCACAAACAGCCTCGTTCTGTGAATGCTCTTACACAGACCTGCCTTTATTAGTTTTGGAAGTTTTCTTGGATGTGAGTGGGAGGTGTGCTTGGTGAACAAACATAATTCCACCACCAGCCAACCTCAAGTGACCTGAGTAGCTTTCTTTTAATGTACCCTCCTTCTTCCTTCTCTGACTCCATCACAATTAAAAGTATTGAAGGCTTATGGTGTGTTAACCTCACCCTAAAAATAGAGTTCCAACTCCTTGGGCTTCCTGTTGGCTGCTGTTGGAGGGAACTTATCTCACAAGTCACCTGCTTGGAAGCATCACTTCTTCAAAAGTGAGCATTTCATTTCTAATTCAAGAAGTTGGAAACCAACTCGGGGGGAAACTTGCTGAGTGTTCATTTTTGGTTGTGTCTTTTTCTTTCACTGAACACGTTTGATGGACTTTCTGCTTTTGCAACACAGACTGTGAAATGATCTTTAAATGTTACATCCCACGTTTATCAGCAATCTAAAGCATAAAAAAGTGGATGAAAATGGGCTTTTAAACCTTTAACTAGAAGAGGATGAAAAAGAACTAGGGCCATGAAGGGACAAAAGCACCTTCTACAAAGGCTGTTGTGGAGCTGAACACGTGGATGTTTTGAAACTAAGTCTTATTCCAAAAGTCAAAGCAATGCAGCCAAAATGTTCCCCTTTTCCTGCTTCCTGATGGTAGGAAACAGGTCGGCTTGGCAAAATTGTGATGAGAGAAAAATTTTAGGATGGGATAATTGTATTAATTATTTATAAACCTTATGTTGTACTTACTGCTTGGAAAGAATGAAAATGAAACAAGAAGATGATCTTTAAAGAACATGTTGGAGGTTCTGTCTTTGGTAGAAATATTTCCTTGCCCTGCAGAGACCAAGAGGTGATTTAATAAATCTTTTCATATCTCTGCTGTGCCCTGGTCTCAGCTGGAATGAGGTTGGTGGCAGCTGAGGGGAGAGTGGCTTATTTCATTCTTATCTCCCTTATTGGTTGAGTCTTATTCCTTCAGCTTTAGGGTTCTTGCAGAGGTGACTTTTATTTCAGTTACCAGTTTCCAGCACTTGATCTGATTCCCTTTTGGGACATCCTGAGGAGTCATTGTTAATAATTTGGGTGTGAGATGAGGGAGAATCAACAGGGAAAACTCTGAACCAACCACTATGCTACTGTGGGACTCATTTTTGGCATTTGAGTTGAAAGGGAGATAAGGACCCTTTTGGACATAGGTTGCAGTTGCTGGATGTCATCAGAAATGTATTTCTTGGTTGTTATTTCATGCTGAGGCTTAAAAGGGTGGTGAGTCCTAATCTGCATCAACTTCCATCAGGCACCACTTGAACAACAAAAGGCCTGGAAGTGATTCTGAAAGCATTATACCCTACATGTTACATCCTTGCTGAGCATGGCCATGTGTTGTGTGCATTGTCTGTCTGAGGGACCAGCTCCCCACATCTAAATCTGTGCTTTGTCCTCACCAATTAGGAATTCTCCAACAGTGCTGGTTTTCCTAGAATTTTGGGGAACTGCTTTGACTCTTACCATGGCATAACCCCATCTCTAATCACAAAGAAGGTCAAACTTGAAAGGTAAGATTAACTTTCAAGTTCTGCTGGTAGTGCTGCCAGAGAACAGAGCTCTGAGTGCTGTGCTGGAAAGGAGCACAGCAAGGTGAGTGTTTCCCAAGGTTATAATAAATGTGGGAACTCTGCAATTACTCCTGGCTATTGTATGGTAATCAGAAGTGCAGACTTGCAAATGACTCTGCTACTGCTGTGCTATGGCTATTTTTTTCTCTCTGCAGTTCTGCCAGGAAAAGGCCAATAATTAAAACTTCAACACCCCAATGACCAACCACTCCAGTCTCAGAACTTGTGTTTTCTTCTTCCCTCCTTTGTTCATATCCCAAAATTGACACATTTTCAAGACTGTACAATTTTCACCTTGGACTAGTTCAGACTCCAGCAAGAGTGTGAAGCTTTTATAACCCCACAGCACGATCTTTCAGGAAAAATCCCTGTTGGTGCATCCTGCTGGCCATTAGAGGTAAAATGTTTTCACTACAGTTGTTTTCCCTGGACTGAGGGAGGCTTGTGTGCATCTGTGGGGCCATTCCATTGATTGCTTTAGTTCTGCTGAGCTTGAGAAACGATGCTGAATGTTGTCAGATCTCTGTATAAACTCATGAATTAGGCTGCCAGGGCAGAACTTGTGCTGTCAGTCCTTGTGCTCATGATGGAGTATGGGCACATTCAAAGCTCGAGGTGACACTACTTTGAGTAGTTGCACTAAGACCCATGTGAAAGGAGGGCCCTGAAGGTGCAGGACCAGCAGGAAGGGGGATCTGGGCTGTCCTGCACTGCCCCTGCTGAGCTGTCCCTGCTCCCAGCTCTGCTGTTCAGCATTTCCCTACTTGCCCTTGCTCACAGGTCTTTGAGGGTGTTAAACTGCTCCTCCTGCCCGAGCCTGACAACCAGAGCCACCATTTGCTCAGCCTGGCTGCTGCCTGGGTTTGTCTGCACTGCTGTTTGTGGTGCACAAAGGGCTCCCAAGTGCCAGCTGGTGACTGTGACCACAATAAGTGACTGCTGAGACGTCTTGGGTGGCTGCTCTGCAAGAGGGTTGTGCAATGCTAATTGCTCTGACTCAAGGGCAAAGCAAACTTTAATTTATAAATTCATTATTATTGCCTTTATTGGCTTCTCACAGGTAATTGTGCTGCTGGAAACTCCTTTGATCAGGAACAAAATCATTTATATGATTCATTAGCAACCGGTCAGAACTGGTGGAGCAAAAACTCTGCACAGATTGGTCAGTGGAATAATCCAAGCCAGTTCCAGAAGGACTGAGCTCTTGGCACAGTGTCCTGTACCTGCAGTAACCAAGGCAGCTACAGGTCCAGAGGGTAAGAGATCACATGCACACCTGGAAATGGGAAATAATGGCCTTTTGGGGAGAAGCTTTTGTGAACAGAGACCTCTCCCCATTTGGAGAATGTACCTGCAGGTGTTTCAGGCATGCAAAGCTCACCCAGCTTTGCTGGTCCTCTGCTTGGACTCTGGACCACTGGCAGGTTTCTGCATTGGAACTTAGAGTCCTCAATAACCTGATGAGTGGATTGGACCATTTGAGCAGCCTGGATTGGCAATGGAAAGTGCTGGCACATCATTGCTCTCCCTCAGATCCCAGCCAAGGTCTTGGGAATTTTAATCAGGATACAATTGAGCTACCTGGGCTCCACTGACACAGCAATAACAACAGTGAAGAAGTTCAGAGAAAGGAGTACAGAAATGTTTTTGAGGGCTTGAGGAACCAGATGGGCACCAATTCCTTCTGAAAGTTTTGTCTGATGTAATTTTGGAATGAATTGCACTTTCCAATGGAAAGCACTTCCATGTCTTTTTGACTAGCATTTATTTTATGATTATATTGTGTAAGTCACATTTAGAGTCTCTAATTAGAACTTAAGATCCTATTAGTCAGGCTGATCTAATGACAATGAGACATTTGATAATGATGAGAGAGTGGAAAGGAAGCATTTCTTATTAAGTGGCTCATTTATATTTTCCAAATGGACAAAACCCATTAATGAGTAAGTCTTCCCCTGGGCCTCCTTTGAGGGAAATAACTATGGGTTAAGTGCTGGGTGTTATTATTTGGCCCTTTCTTTCTGTGGACACCAGAACTAAGAGTTTGACATCAACTAGTGCTGGAACTTTTGCTGTCATACCTGTGGAGAGGCTTTGCAGGAAAATCCTTAATGTTACAGGCAAAAAGAAAATGCAGGAATCTCATTTTGCTTTACAGCTTCAGTGTCCTGAAGACACTCAGGCTTATTGGAGAAGGGAAGTTTGGGGGTGTTTGGATAACACCTTGGGGGAGGTGCAAGGAGAATAGGCTGAGGCTCTTCAGTGAGGGCAGGAAAGCACAGATGGGAGTGTTTCCTTCTTGTTGGTTGAGTCTTCCAGGGAAGCAGTGGGGAAATGGATTTGGGAGACTTGAGGTGCAGTGCTCACCTCTGTGCTCTGCTGCAGGCAATGAGGAGCTCACTCACTGAAGGAGCACCTAAAGGTGAGGATGGGGCTGGGTGAACTCACTGCTAATTATTGTGCTCATTATTGTCCTGGGGAAAGAGTGAGAGCCAAGCCCCTGATCCCATGCCCATGGTGGTCATGTCTCTCTCTGTCTCTCTTGAATATCCTAAAAAGGTACCACTTGAGGTGAGGGAGGAGAGCTTTGTTTTTCCAGTGAGCTGCTTCCTGTCCTTTCTGACAAGGTCTGTTGTTAAACCTTCATCAATTGCTGCATCTTCTCCCACCCTCCAGACCTGAACTGCTGTCTGAGCATCACTTCATCAGCCCTGGCAAGGGAAGGGACCAGTTTGGTGCTGCCCTGAGAGACAAAACACACAGACTTGGGCAAAGTGCTAGCAAATGGAAGCTGAAAAATTGTGTTCTTCTTGTCACAGGGACAGGCAACCGTGTGGTAATCCATAAAAACAGCAATTGCAGGGAAAAGACAGTTGTCCCAAGGGTCTCTGGGACATGAACTCCAAGCTGTGGCTCAAATCTCATCTCTCTCAGTATGTGGCAAAGTGAGGATTACCTCAAATGTTCCTCTCTAGGAAGAATTTAGAGCCCTTCAGGCTGTTTGGAAATTCACATCCAAAACTAGACTGAGCTCCAGGAGTCACAGTTTAAGCCTATTTTGGTTGGAAACCAAGCAAATCAGAGATGATGTAAGCTCCCTTTAATAGTGGAGGTAATGTGCTTCATTGCCCTATGGTCCCTTCTGGAACAAAATTAGGCCCAGCCTGAACCTTGGCTCATCCTTTTCTCCCTTTGAACTGTGAACTGCTCCATGCCCTTTAAACCAGAATTGGTCTGCAACAAGTATATTTATTATCTAGGGAGGTGCTGGCAAGTGCTCATTTTTTCACAGCCATTAATAAATCTGCCTTTCCAAACAAACAGAAACAAACTTCCTTTCCTTCTCTAATGAATCCCTGGAGGGAATTGTGGATTCTGCATATAAATGGGCTTTGCTCAGATTACCCATTTGTAAGTGTTGTTTATTAATCCCTCTCCTTGCTCGGCCCAGCAGCACAAACACTTCCCAAGCTTCCCAAATCCAAATATACCAAGGAGCATCTCTCTGGATGTGAAATTCTCAGCTGAGCACAAGATGCTCCAAGGCATTCAGAAGGTGAGCAAATACCCAGTTCAAATCAGCTGGCAGAGACCTGAGGAGCCCAGCTGGGCAAGGTCCTGCTCTTGGCTTTCAATGGGAATGGGCAATCAAAACGACCCAGAGATGTGTGCAGAGGAAGGAACTCCACCTTGCAGGTGTGCAAGCAAGCCTGGCCATGAGAAGGAAATAAGACAGGACAAAGAATTCAATTTGCTGATTGTATTTGGTGGGTGTGTCTTGAATATATCTGAGCCCAGAATATGATAACTGGTGCATCAGACTGAGAGGCTGAGGTGGGCTGGTGTTGAGGCTGGAGTTTTATGTTTTCTTTTCTCTTTAAATGAATTATAGAAGCTCCTGTTGTGCTGGTTATTTAGCCTGGCTGTTCACTGCCCTTTCTATCCAAGCAGAGGAGGGCTATTGTGTCTGGTAAGAGCTGTGAACACTGAGCTGCAGTGCCTTGTTTCCTTCTTAGGCATTTATGGTGCTCATCCATCAACTCTACCTAGACAAAATTAAATAGAGTTTATCAGTGATTTAATCTGAAAAGAACCAGGGAGTGCATTAATGAGTCCATCATAATGGATGCTTTTAAAGTGCAGGCAAAACATGGTTTCATTTTGAGAGGAGAGAAATCCCAGGCCAGACACCCACAGTTTTGACTGTACAAATAAGGAGTGTCCCAAGAAAGCCAATGGGAGCTCCACAGGATGGGAGCCTGCAGGGAGGGACCTGCTTTGTCCCAGGGTGGCACTTTGTGAAGGGGTTTGCCTTGGTGGAGAAGAGCTTGGGATGCAGATAAGGAGGAGAATCAGTGGCATTTAGTGGCTCTTTGGTTTGCATGAGAAACTCACAGCTCAGAGAGAAAACTTGACTTCTTGGTTTGAAGGAGTGTGTGAGGCCAGGATGCAAAAGAAGTGGAGGAATTTGTGGGCTACACTTTGTTAGTACATAATAGGCAGGAATAATCATTTGAGAGCTTGAGGTTGCTGGTCAGTGACAAGTTCAGTAGCTCCCTTCTGTCGTTTAACTTCATGCCTGCTGTGGTCTTGTGTTTGTTCATAACTGGTTACACCCAAACTCAGTAAACTGTTCTAAGAGGAACTGGCATAAACTCCTGTGTGCCCAGAACTGGGCCAGTTTGACCAGTCTGATGCCACCTCACATCTGCATCAACTCTTAATGGACATGTCCATGTGGGGGTTCCATAGGTGCATCCAGAACAGTGTCCCCAGGCTGGGTGGACACAAGAGCCCTGTGTCCTTGGCAGTGGGAGGTGGCACTTCAGCCCTGCTCCCAGGCCCTGCTCATGCCCTCCTGAGCAGGAAGACCTCTGGCATCTCTGGCTCTGTTTCTGCAGTCCCTGCCTGTCACCAACTCAGCTGTCTGTCTCCAGCTCACTTATTGTCCTTTGTAATTGGCTTTTTCTTAATTTCTTTGGTTATCTCTTGGAATATGTTAAATGAGAAATATGAAGGTGACTTGGTGTAATTGTTCTCTGGTGAGTTAATAAGGGCCCTTCAACAAGCACAGAGTGATTATAAACATTAAGTCCAATTAACAGTTGGATAACAATTCTGGGGAGAGACACACACGCATGTTTTCTGAACTGTGATGGATTTCTGCCCTTGCAGAGCAGAGTGTGTTTATATTTGCTGTATTTGTGCACTTCCTAGGGGGGGAAAATGCCCATAAATACTGAGGAGCATCCCCAGTGCTGTAAGAAAAAGGGTGTGTTTGGACTTCTTCAACCATTAGCCCTGTGGATGGCAAAAGGATCCTCACAGAGGAGAGGGAGAAAGAGATCAACCTCCAGGGAAGTGAAATGGAGAAAAAAAACCAAACCCAGAATAAAAATTATGAGGAATAGAGAAATTTGCAGGGCCAAAAAAAGCAAAGGTATTAGTAATGGAGTGGGTAGAACAAGCAGCTGGTTCATGAGTGCAGGAAGCTCCAAAGCAACCGAGGTCAGGCCTAGATCAAGAGGAGATGGGAACATGGGCTTTGGCTGAGAAGGGTTTGGGGAAGACACAGTACACGAAGAAGAGGGTCAGAATGGTCTTTTAAATGGTGCTGTAGCACTAAAGTGTTTACCAGTCACCCAGAGTTCAGGAATTGCTGTATAATCTGTGGATTTACTGAGGAGCTCTAGACCAAGGACATGGGGGAGGCAGCAGGGGCAGCCACAGTGCACAGAGGGGAGGGCAGGGGGTGGCTCTAGTCCTGTTCCTCCCTGACAGTCCAGTTCCTGTAGCCTTGAACAGCAAACCCTCATGCAGCCTGTGGAACACAGCACTGCTCAGGCTCTGAAGATCTGCAAGTCACTTTGCCTCTTTGTTTTGTTGGCCCCAGCCATCAAAGCCTGCTGGCTGCTGTGTGTTGCTGGCTCCTAAAGAGCTTGGCATCTGTGGGCAAGAAAAACCAGACAGGAATAGACTGAGAAATCTGCTCTGTACTTTATTCACAGTGTTTACCAAGAAATGGGCTATGAAAGTGATGATGTACTTCAGATGTTGGTGCAAATGATGTGCTGTCAGAGATAAAATATTGCAAAAAAATATAAATCTACACACCATGTGAGTTTCTGATGTAAATGAGACGAAAAGGGCAGGAATGGGAAATGCACAGGGTCATGTTTGGACAGTTTTGCACAAAGCAGATGCTTCTGACAGTAAGTGAGGCAAGACAGCTCTAAGATGGCAACTGATTTGCCTGCCAGGTATTTGCTACCAAGGAAAACACTCTTTTATATGCCAGGCTGACCATGCTGAGGACAAGGCTCCAGTTACTTGGTTAAATACCCTCCTGCATAGCTGGCTCATGTCACTTGTGCAGCAAGGGGTGATAAAGTGCTGTGAGGAGTCAGGCCAAGCTGATGAGCAGAAAATTTGCTAAGTAAACTGCTAAACTTTACAGTATGTGTGAAGGGAAGGGGTCCCAAGCTGGGCTTTGGGAGATGAACCAAGACACAGCAGGTCATTTGGGCAGGGAAAATGCCAGGCTCTTAAATATCCACCCAGAAATACACACAAGGGGCAAGGAGTTTGCAAAAACAAGCCTGGGCTCCAAGGAAAATGCCTGTGTGGTCCTGTGCCCAAAGGAGAGGCTGGATTTGCCTGCCAGCTGCCCATGGGGAGGAGGCAGGAGGAGGGTGGAGGGCTCAGGACAAAGCCCTGCTGGTTTCCTTGGGAGGGGTGGAAGTGCTGACCATGTTGTTGCAGAGAAGGGGGTGAATCCTGAGTAGGAAGGGGAACAAGGAGAGGGGCTATGGGTGTAGAGCAGCTGGTGTGGACAGGCTCTGGTCCATGATCTGGGCTGTGCAGGTCAAATGCAGCTCCAAGGTGGATGAACATCATAAAGTCGTGCTGCTCTAAGGCCACCCCTCTGGGGCATGGTTTTAGAGGTCACAGACATACCAAGATGAAAGGTGTCCCCAGATTAGGTGAGGGAGGGGCACAAGCTCTCAGCTTTCATGTTGGGAAGAGTTTAATAACAGCATCCCTGTGGTCAGGGCTCTTCTGTCTGACTTAGAGCAGTGCTGCAGGAAGCTATTACAGAGCAGAAACAGAGTCATTAACTCTGAGCTATAAAGTGGAGCAAAAGAGACAACTGAAGAGTCACTTAAAGGAAGAGCAAGGCAAGGAGTAGAAAGTAGAAAGCAACAGGGAGGTAGAAGATGGGGGTTAGAAGCAAAATGCTCAAGGAATTTCCTTGTCAGGCTCTGTCCCTGTAAGGTATCCCTGCTTAGCTCACTGAAAACTGACTGCTGCACTGCAAATGAAATTCCTTCTCCATCAGTTCCTCTTCTAATTAAACAATTGGAAAGAATCCACCTGAAATCCCCAAGCCACGCTGCTGTACTCGGCCTGCTCTCCTCCTGGACTGGTAGCAGGTCACAAGGGGTTTGGGAGTTGGCTGGCTTGGCTGTGAGTTGTCTCTGATTCATCAGAACTTGGCCAGGAGAGGCTGGGTGGGAGCCCAAACCACGAGCACTCCATTGAAGATTAGTTTGGAAGGCTGTGCTCAAGCAGAGCTTGGGCACAGGTGGTTACATTTCAGCCAGTCTCCGGAATAATTATCTTTTATTAGTTGTCTTTGGTCTCTACAGCCTGTACCTAAGTTGTTCTGCAGGAATGCAAATGGGGTTTAGCTTGGCTCGAGTTCCCCTCTCCACCTGAAATGTTCTGGATTAATGCAACCCACTCTGTTTGCCTTTTCATTTCCTGTGTTACTTTGCAGCCCTGGATGACGCCCGTGCTGCTGTGCCCACCTCAGTCTGCAGTGGCACAAGCCAACCAAGCCTGCTGTGCCCAGGGCCTGGCTGTGCCCAGGGCAGTCTCCCACAGTGGGGGGAAGCTCTTGGTCTGCAGAGGCTCCTCCACATCATCACCCTCCACACCTCTGGGTAGTGGCTGCACCACTTCCATAGGGTTATCCATGGAGCTCCACGTCCACATGGAATGTCTACAAAAGGACAGGCTGGAAAGGGGAGCTCTGGCTCTGCCCAGATTTTGAGTGCTTGTGTGGCACAGGAAAGGGAGGAGGATTTTATTCCCTGGGGAAAACCCATCAACTCGTTTCAGATGTGATTTGGTTTCCAATGTGATAAATATTCTATGGGATTTGAGCTGTAGTCCCAGAGCTGAGCACAGACCTGGGATCTGGTCCAATGTCACATTTTCTCTTTGCATTCTCTCTCCACGTTGTCTGGGAATCTCACTCTAGGAGCTATTTTGAGAGAGAAGAGGCTGTGGCTGCCAGTGCCCAGGGCTGAGGAGCTGGTGGGCACAGCCTGCTGCTTCCCTGGCACCTCCAGCCTGTGCCACAGCAGGGTTTGTTACAGAGGAGCTTTAATTTGGGCTTGTGGGGAGCTAATTCTGTCCTGTCTGGAGTTTTGGTTGTGTCATGAGTTATGACACTGTTCATCCCCACTCTTCAAAGTGCCACCAAAGTGTTTTCTCAGCCTTTTCTATTCTTCATCTGGCAAGTCTTACACTGGTATTTTTTTATAGTGTACACCACTTCCCAGGCTCTTTGGTTCCTTGCATTTTGGTGATGTTACATCAGGGCACAGAATAGCAACTGTGTTCAGAGTAACCAAAATAAAAGTGACAGAGGTTGTTAATCCAGAAAAGTCAACTGGGGTCAGGAAGCCTTTCCAGCCATTTTGCACAAGCCAGAGATGAGGTTTGAACTGTGCTGCTGAACAAGATGAAATGTGCCTGTGGCCTCCTCCACCATTCCTATGTGAAAATGTAAAATTTATTTTTTCCCTTTAACTTTGTGAAGTGCTGCAGCCAAAGTGATTGGCCAGAAGATGCTGGATCCATCTCACCTGGGGTCCAAACACCCATGGCAAGTGGAGGTGTCTTTGTTTCTGCAGTGCTACCAAGGCCTTGCATATCAGAACATGTCTTTGAGCAGAGCCTGTTCAAACCCCCCTCCCCTCCTCTGGTGTTTCCCTTGGCACTTCTGCTACTGGTCACAGTCATATCTTGTTTGACTGAGTTGTTCTTCCCTGCTTTCCTTAGCTCTCTTCTCTTTGTCAAGTCATAAATCTGGATTTGTGGCTGTGATATTGTTCCCAGAGAAGCAAACAGGGAAAGTGCAGGCAGAGGGTTATGACTTCCCTGAGAGGTGTGACTGAGTGAAAGAATTGGGCTATCAGGTGGAAACCACCTCTGTTTTAAGTGTTGTCTTCAGGGGAAAGCTTTTAATCTCTGCATTCCACCCCCTGAGATGTCACGCTGGCTTTGAGGTTTGACTCATGTCAGTTGTTTCATTATTTGTATTGTTTGTTTGTTTCATTTTTTTCCTGAGATATTTTTCTTCTACCAAGTTGTTTATGAGAGTGGATTACCAAAAGTGGTTTCCCAGGGACTGTCCCCGCCTGGGAGCTGAGTGGCTGCACACACAGGTCAGAGTGCCCTCCCAAATCCTGCAGAGCCAGTGCAAAAAACCTGAGACAAACAAAAGCAAGTGCATGAGCTTCTTGTGCATGGTGTGGGTCTGGCTTGGTGGGGTCAGGGACACTGTTCAGCTCCTCTTTGCTGTGGTGTTGGTGAGGAGCA
>JAWWLZ010000043.1:8354759-8379222 GCA_035041345.1 Poliocrania exsul | reverse complement strand
GGTTCACCACAAACACATCTCTGCATATGTGTAAATGAGGTCAGCTGGAGGTTCTGGGGGAAGGGGCAGATTTGGCTTTATTCCCTTTGGGGAGATTGTTGGCATTTCTTTTAACTCCCAAATCTTTGTGTGTGGTTTAGGTCATACTTAAGTTCTGTTATCAAAGCACCAGCCACAGTGCCCCAAAATCTTCTGAAACCCAAGGGAGCAGCAACCCTCTGTTGATGCTGCTGCTACATTCACAACTCCTGCTCCCACACCCTCATCCCATTCCCTTTCCCTTGCAGTTCTCAGCTGAGGGCTGGGAAGACCCCTGGAGTCTGGGGAGAGAAACACTGAATATAAACTCAAAAGCATCAGTATGTTTAGTAATTCCTACTGGGAAGGTTTGGGGACACATCCAGACATGGCCACTCTGAAGGTCTCTTCCACAGTGTGTAGCTGAGCACTTCTGCTCTGTGCAAGAACTCAAATCTGTGCACAATTTAACACAAGACTTTATTTTTTTAAGTGTCACAAGCCAGGTTGTGGGGCTGATTTTTGTGCTCTAGGAGGGATATTAAAAGTTAATTCCAGCATCATCATCTTTTGGAGTGGCCACTGAAGAATCTTTTTTTTTTTTTAAAGCTTTGGGCATCAGAACCCTGCAAATGGAACATATTCCTGTAACAGCTGCCCTAGAAATCTCCTAATTTATTTTGTACCTTCTTATCTTTGTTATAGATCTGTACATAGATCAGTGCAATTGTTTATATAGAGGAGATCAGCCTCCCACTGTGGTTTTCCTAAAAAAGCTGCGAGCAGC
Organism: Poliocrania exsul; assembly: GCA_035041345.1. Taxonomy (NCBI): domain Eukaryota; kingdom Metazoa; phylum Chordata; class Aves; order Passeriformes; family Thamnophilidae; genus Poliocrania; species Poliocrania exsul. The sequence continues at coordinate 8,378,417 of JAWWLZ010000043.1, read as the reverse complement.
TCCTGTGATCTTCTGGTCAGTCATAAACTTTCCAGCTGAAATCCATGTTTGGTTCTATTATTAAAGTCCCTTTTAGGGGGCTATAACCTCCAGCTCAGCTGGAGGCAATTATTATCTGATATGTAGCCTGAGTAGAACATAATTATACTTGTCACTAAGTGGCACTGTGTAAATTAGTCTTTAATTGCCAGGCATCAAATGAGCAGCTACTCGGTCACTTTTCTGTGGAGATAAAGAGTTCCAGTATTAGCTTCATCACTCTGGCATCTGCCTTCACCCTGTTCCTCACTTGTTCTCTCTAGTGCTTAAGATGTAATTTTATGTGATGAAACCTTTTTAAGGTATTTGGCTTTTGCCCTGTAAACCCTCTGCTGGTCTGAATTATGGTGGTAGAGAGTTTAACGTTAAAAACACAGGGAGTAATAGAAAAGAAATGTCCTTCAAGTACTGCTGTCAAGGTATAATTGTTGCATCTCATCTGGGGCCAAAAACGCTTTTCTGGCCAATATGTTGATAAAAGAGGGACCATCAGAGGGGCTGAGGAATGCAACCCTTAAGCATGATTTAGTTGGGCTGTGCTTTGGGGTTCCTTGCCTCATTCTGGGGTAGATCACTGCCTTTGAACCCTATTGGTGTGCATGAATTTTAGACCTGTTAACCCTTCACGAGTTAGGAGTTAGTAGAAGGGGAGGAAAAATCTTATCATTGCAGTGCAAAGCTGTTTGTCTTATTTGGGAACATCTGGAGGCCAGGCCTTGGAGCAGACTGCTTGCCTTGGCTGCACTCCCATGCACTGGCTGTGCTTGGGATGGATTGACACGTATCCTGCTTGTTCCTGCTGCTCAGGCTGGGGCAGGGAGCTCGTGGTCCATGCCCTTGGCTCTGGGGGAGCTTCCCCAAGCTCAGAGGGGCAGTTCTGACTTCTCACCCCAAGCAGCCTTGCTTGCTTTCCACCCCAGTGCTGGCAGACTGAGGAGCCACTTCAGGAGCCTCAGTTCTGTGGCACTGGGGTAAAATCCAGATGTGGAGTGGAAACTTGAGGGCAGAAATGCTGGAGAATGTGTTCTGTCTTTGGCTGTGGACAGTCCCAACTGGGGTTCTGCCCACCCTCTCTGGTGGCACAGGCAGCCCTGGCTGGCAGCCTGGCTGGCTCCTGGAGTTTGCTTTTCTGTGCTTCTGTCCGTGTGTCTGCTGCCAACACCAGATACCCTTTGGCAGAGAGGCTGTGAGGAGCAGCCAGCCCAGCAAGGGTTTACATTCCAGGGCTGCAATTTCTAAAGCAGTTTATGCTGTGAAGTGTGGACAGACTGTTCAAAATAACAGGAGGAACGTTTCCAGTTAGAGAAAACCTCCACTGTGCTGCTGTGAAGCCTTTCCAGTCCCCTTTCTCAGGGAGCAAGGGCTGCAGCAGAGCGAGCCTTCCTGTCCTGGGGAGGGGCTGCAGCCCTGGCCTGGAGCTCAGGCATTAAATTCAAGGAGTCATTCATGCAAATTTATGTACCTGTGTGTTAGAATCCACATGTAAGGTCAGTCAAAAGCCAACTTTTCAAATTCCTTGCAGCCTGGGAGCTGCCCATAACACAGTTTTGATCTGGATTCTTTCTGGTGGTCCTTCCTCCAGGCATTTGCTGCCTGATGAGGAAATGCTGGATCAGGAACACCCCAAATGGCCTTTTTAGTTTGTTCTTTTTCACTACCTTGTTCTTTTATCCTGCCCTTGTCTTTGGCACAAGACTTTCTCAGGATGAATGTGTCAAGTCAGGGACTGAATCCATGGGAGACGGAGCATTAGCCTTGAGCTGAGCCAGAATTCTGGTTGGGACTGGCTTAGGTATCACAGAATGGCAGGAGAAAATGGACCTGGAGTTCTCTTTGTCTTGTTTGTCACACCTGGGAGCTAAGCTGTGCAAACTGAGGGGCTAGAAACTTAATAGGATATATTTTTTTTAAAGTAAGATGAGGATTTCCAGTGGTCCAGGGATTTCAGATTGTCTAAAATAATCACTTTACATCTGAGACTTGAGTCAGCAGGACAATGTCCTGTTGTGATAGGGCAATGACAGATGTGGTTTTAAAAGTCCTTGGCTGACATCTCTATGGAGTCATTATTTCTGCCTTGTGTGGACACCAAAAACATAGATGGGTTTTGACATTTATTTTTGATATATTTGGCCCATTGAAATCTCAGTCAAGGTGCTATTTAAGTGATGAATTTAATGTTATTTAACACTGGGGAAATTCAGGGCTGTGGCAAGGCCTCCTGTGGTTTAGAGCTGTAGATGTTTGCTCTGGACACCCTACCCCTAAATGAGACCTCAACAAACTGTCTTTAATGCATTCCAACCATGAAAGTCATTGCAGACCAACCACATAAATGTGCACTGTTCATGAAGTCTTGGCAGACTCAGTGCCCTCAACAATGAGCTGCCTCTGTCTGCCCTACGGAAAGAAACCAAGATGTGGTCACAGCTTCCCACTCCAATGGCTTTTGCTGCTCCCCAGGGCTCTTCTGCCACCTCTGCCTCCTCCAGGGGAGGGATTGCTTTACTCCATCCTAACCAAATGTTGAAGTTGGTCACTTTATTTGCCTCATGGGTATGGATCATACAATTTCCATCCAAAGGCAAGGGTACATCTCTCTTCTGTTGACTCCTGTGTGCCAAGAGCTCCAGGATAGCAGCAAACCTGGAACTGCAAGAGACATAAATCTCTATAATTACACAAACCAATTTTCCCAGGCTACCCTTTGAGAGGTTTCTTACTGTCATCTGTGACAAGTAAATCTGTGAGCTCCTTCAGAGCAGTGCCTTTAAAACCTGCCACACTTTCCCTTCCAGCTGCTGCTGGGGACTTAGTGATGGGTCAACATTTGTTAAACATGGACTTGTGTAGCCTCCAGCTTGCAAAATCTGCCCTTAAGCCCTGTCTGGGAGATCAGCAGGGCTTTGGGTGGCTGGTTGCAATAACCTACATTTTCCTCAAGGTAAATTTATTTTCCCCAGAAGAATTACTGATTTCCTTTCACTCAGGTTTTCTAAATTAGACATGGATGCAAAGAGTATAATTTCTGTGGGGTGGCTGCCACAGAGCCTACCACAGAGAAGGGAAAGTGTGGCAAATTAAATGTTGCATTTGCTCCTACTGTTTTTTGTGACCTTGTTTGTGGTCAAATCCCCAAATACTGGAGCTAATCATTTGCTGACAGGAATGCCTTTGGGAAAAGTCACTGTGAGTGATTATTTGCAGGGAGCAAATGTGTCAATTTGCAAGTGTGAAAATTCTCATCAGAAAACCAGGTCTGTGAGGGTGTTTCATCTGGCTGGGCACCTGCAGAAATCCCACTGACACCAGTGGCCAGTCCAAACTGAGTGACAAAAATCAGAGTGTTCTCTGAAGAAATGCCTGCTAGAAATGAATCCATTTGAGTAAATGATAACTGGGTCTTTGGTAAATCACAAAAGGAGAAGGAAAATAGATGGAAGAAATTACTGTGTTTGCCTCACTCTGAGACATGGCTATGGCCACCCTGTACTTGCTGATTACAGTTATTTTACACCACTTTGATGCTCATGCATCTCTTCTGGATGCAAAGAATTCATGCCACAGGATGAACAATTTTATTGGGTTCAGGAACCACTTAATAGCATCATGACAGATATTTTCCAGGTCTGTTTTATTGTGGCAAATGAGGATTGTCTCCATTGCATGAATTCTTGGAACTTGTCACTTCTAATACACTGTTAATCCATCAGTTGTTCAGAGCATGAAGGGGATTGCTGTCTCCATAGTGGTGCCTGCAGACTGTTTCCATATTTGTCCTTTTTTCTTTCCCCATACTCATTAAATGAGGGGCAAAAAGTGTTGTGGGGCAAATGCATGATGCTGGTAGTTTAATGAGTTTGTTGACTTCTGTTTCACAGTGCAGATGAACTGATTTAGAGAGGGAAAAATGTGCCTGTGGCTTTAGTGCCTCAGCACAAGGTACAATTTCACCTCTCCAAGGGAGGTGACTCCTACAGCCAGCTGAGGTTATAGTGAGAAATGTAGGTGATGATTTCCCTTTATGTTTTCATCATCTCCAGAGTTACTCATTCCTGTGCAACTGTTTGATCTGTTTCAGCTGAGACAAGCAAAGGAAAAAGCTGATCTTCAATAACTACTGGATAAAAGAATACAGATGCCACTGGTTGTATTTCTGTACTGCAGCTTGGGGGGGTGTGTGTCTGGTAGGAGATGTTTATGTGGCTTTGCTTTTGCAAGCACTGGCACAGCCACGTTGTACAATGGCACCTTTCTTTCCCTCAGCTGGTGCTTCAGGCTGTGTCTGTGGGGGTCTCAGCCCTTTCTTTATCTGCTCCTGTTAATGTTAAGCACTGTGTGCTTTCTAACTGCCTTGCATACATGAAGTGGGGCAAAGAGGGAATTACTTTAGGGTGACCAGGTGCCTGGGTTTAGCTGGGACAGCCACAGCATGTGGATCCTGGTCTTCCTGATGAAGGTTTCTCCAGGATACACTCATTCATGATTTTGTTTTGGCCACATGCTTCTCTTCACATCATAATTTTAGCAATTTACCCATTCCCAGCCTGTGGCACCAGACCAGGAGAGCAGTGGCACAGGCTTTTGGGGTACGTGGTATGAGGTGTGTGCCTAGGGAATGCCCTTGGCCAGGGCACAGGCAGAGTGGTGCAGAGCCCTTTGCTCCAGGTTCAGTTGCTGCACCTGCAGGATGTGACTCAGATTTCTTCTGCTGAGTTGAGTTTCACCTGCTGAGGATAACAAGGATTATGCACTGGTAAAGCTGGGGAATAGCAGGAGTAGGAGTGCTCTTATGCTGCAGGACACTTTCTCCCAGCATTCCCAGCACTGTCAGTGATCTCACTTCATCAATTAAACCTGGTTCTCATGGTAGAGAAAAGCAATGCCAGGCTCTGCAGTGTGCCATCCTGCTGTCATCAGGGATGCTGGCAGCAGCCTGTGTAAGTTCAGCGTGGTGCCTACCCAGTGTGAGCAGCACTTTAACCCCTGCTCCTCCCTGTGGGGAGGCTCCTGCTGCTGGAAACCAGCCCTTCCCACAGCAGGGGCACTGGGACTGTCTCTGCTGAGGAGCTCCTGCCCAGCTGTGCCAGTCACTGTGTGGGCTGGGGGACAATGCTGGAGGGGGCTCAGGCCAGGTGTAACGATGCCCCTGGCACCATCCCTGTCTCTGCAGCATATCCCCAGTTCTGCTGGGGGGGGGTCTGACAGGTGGAAGGTGGGGAAGGCACAGCACCTCCTAGTGCCACTTGCCTTGTGATATTCTTCCTTTCTGCTGAGCCTGGAGCACATCCCTGCCCTTTGCTGGTAAGCTCAGACTTGCCAGCACCTGCTGCCAGCAGGCCATGTCCCTGCAGAGGGAGGAAGAGGCACAGTGGGGGCACTTTCAGTGTCACCCCATGAAATCCCACCCCTTGATTCAGGACACCCCCTCAGGAGAGGGATTTTCATATTTGAGCCAGTGAAGATAATTTTTAAATTGCCATTAAACAGCTAAACACCAAAATTCCAGGAGACTTTACCCATCCTGTTCCTGCAATGTGAGATCCAAACCACAGTTTGTTCCACTTGTGCACACAGAGATCAGAATTCCTGAATTCAAATCATGCTGGAGTTCTTTGGATAGCTGCTGCTTCTGGGAGCAAACGATACTGAGGCACTGAATTCTTTCAGCTGTCTATTCACTGTGACATCAGTGCTGGCACTTGTCTGTCTGCCTGTTGTCTCTCCCACCACTGTCTGCTTTTTCACTCTGCTTTCCACACTCCAAAAGCCACTGGTGTTGCTGCTGATTGGAACAGAAATGCAGAGTCCCATTGGATACTTAGGATCATTTAGAAAGGAAAAAAAAAAAGAGGGGAAATAGAAACCTGGAATAAATTTTGCTGTTTGTGGGCGATGAAAGCAAGAGCCCTCTGCAGAGTGGGGGCTGTGTGAGGATGGGTTTCTCCCAGTCTCACTGCTGGGCCAAGCCTTCCTCCTCACACTGAACAGGGATTTCTGTCTTGGATAAAAAGAGAAATTAAAACCCCTGGTGACTTCAGAAGGAAAAGTGTCCATTAGTGAGAAAGTTTACACTACCAAGCCCTTCTGAAAAGGATGCCAAGGTAATGTTTCCATGAAACGTGACATTGCAGGATGACTCCCAGATAAACAATTAGTGGTGATAATATCCATTCCTCTAGGGAAGGCTGCAGATTCCTCTCTTGCCTGATGTATATGGTCTTGATTTCTAAACATCTGCCTACTTAATCTGTTGTCATTCCTGTAATGGCACCACCAGCCAAGGCGTTTGCTTTCTGTCTCCTGACACCATGCCTTGAAATGGTAATTTGTTCCTCAGGCCTCAGAAAAAGCAGGACCTGGATGCTTTCCTCATCCCAGTGTCCTGGAGCCAGCCAGTCCTGCTGGCAGCAGAGAGGACTTAACTCCCAGTATGTGTAGCCCAGAGGTGGGTGTCTGAGCCCAGTGCTCTGTGGGAAGGGTGTCCTCAAAGTGCTTGCAGGGATTTGACTGATTGGTGACAGTTTTGGAGGTTACTCTTCATGCAAATGCAGCTGCCCAGGGAAGTGGAAACCAATCCCCTTCCTTCTGTGGGCCATGCTGAAGTTATTTGATAGGTTTTAAAATCAGAAGTTGATCTACAGCAGGTTTGGATTGCTGCAGTAAGGTTTTTTAGACTTGGGATGTGCTTCCACCTCTTAAGCTCTTTCTGCTGTCCTTTTGAGGCAACCTTGTGCAGGTAAACACTGGTTTGATAAGGAGAGCAAGGGGCTGGGAATTAGGCAGAGAAGTGAATCTGTGAGACTGCAAAAAGGGATGTACCCATCCTTTCTGCTCAAACTGCAGTGCTGAGAGAGAGGGAGGAGCTGAGGGATAATGGGACAAACAGATCTCTGCATTTCCAAAGTGCTTTGAGAGTGAATGAAAACCCTCAGAGAGATGCATTTTGCACCCAGCCTGGTTATGAGATAAAGCACATGTTTCTGTTGTGCCTGTGTGAGCAGAAAAGGCACTGTCAGTCCTGCCAGCTGTTAATGTGCCATTATCTAAGTAGCATCAGATAAAACATTGTTCTCTAATAATTGATTTTAAAGTGCTTATTTGAAAGCTTTCCCACCCATGCACACCTGCTGCTTCTCCATAGTGTCTTCTTTAATTTCTAATGTATTGAATGACATGGGGATTGTAACAGAAAGCACTGGCAGTCAGGAGAGAAAAAAAGAAAAGTGGAGAGGAGAGGAGAGGAGAGGAGAGGAGAGGAGAGGAGAGGAGAGGAGAGGAGAGGAGAAAAAAAAAGAAAAGAAGAGAAGGGAAAAAAAGAAAATAAAATAAAAGAAAAGGTTTGTTCCCTCTATGTCTTCCATAACCCTTTACCCAAAGAATACACTTTGCTCTTCCCAGGACTGAAGGACAGCTCTGTTACCTTTGCAGCTGACCCATCAGGAATGTTAACAAAGAGGGTTAGGAAGAACGTGGTGCTTTTGCTCCTGTGCACAGCCATGAACTCCCCCCAGATCTGCCTCTGTCATGCACAAAAGGACTGCCCAGTGGCTCTTCAAAGCACCCTTACTCTGACATGACCACATGCAAATGCCCACTGAGCTGGATCTGCTCTCCTATGTGGTTACTCTGGTGGCCACAGGCAATTTTAGGGTTCCTCCATCCCCTGGCATCATGAGTCCCTCTCACCCTCTGCTGTGCAAGCTCTGCAGAGCCCTAAATGAGAACAACACATTCACAAGAAGTGCATCAATAAATGAAATGGAGGCAGAGAAACCTCCACAGGAGCGGAGCTGCCTTGGATGGTGCCAGAACAATCCTGTTCCTCACCCCCTGCCAAACTTCACTCCAAAGAAACATCTGCCATTTAATTCAGCCTGGGGGTATTTTTCTTCCATTTAAAAGAGCACCCTTTTAAACATCCCTTCAGCCCAGGGGCCACGTGCCAAGGACAGCTCAGGGGTGTTGGGAGCAGCAACGTGCTCAGCACTGTTCCCATTTCAGCTCATCTCCCAGGAGGGCAGGTTTTCTGTGGACCCACAGCAAGGAGATGCCAAACCTTTGGGCCATGAAGCACCTTGCCAGGTAGATGGTTTTGGCTCATGTGGCCTTGGGTAGAGCTCTCCTTGCTTGTACCCCAGTGTTTCTTGCTCCCCTTCCCAACCAACCTGGCAGGTCCTCTCTCTTCCTGGAAGTTATTTTGCTCAGAAATACAGAAAACACAGAGCTGTGTGTTAGTTTATGCTAAAGGGAAGATCCAAGAGGTATAGAGTGTACTGTTGTTTCATGCATTGATCTCACAGGTCTCCAGCAAGGCAAACAAATGGTGTGAGTTTTGCTTTATCGACAGCAATGCAGCAGTGCTTGTTCAGGGCCCAGACCTGGGACTGGAGCTCACCTTCCTGCAGGAGAGGCAGAGGGGACACCCTGCCACACTGTTCCCTGCTCAGAGCTCAGCAGTTGGGAGAGAGGAGCTATTCTGGAGTTTGCTAAACCCCAGGAGACACACACCCACAGCCTTTCCCCATCCCTGTCTGGCAGACTGTGACCCAAAGCTGCACAACTCCTCTCCTCTGAGCACCCCATCTCATTGCTCTGTCTCCCTGGTGTGCAGAGAGGTTTGTCTGCCCTGAAATTCCCACATATTCTGCCTTTTGCTGAGCCACAGCAGGGAGTAACACACACAAGCTCTCAGGCTTGTGCAGAGAAGCCTCATGAGAAGCTGTTTCTACAGTTTCTAAACCCTTCAAAGCCAGTTTTGAGGTGTAGCTTGTCGGCTGGCATGGACTATCAGTAGCTGCAGTGGGTGTCAGTGCAGCTCTGGGTAGTGCTGTGGGTACCTCAAGCTCCCAAAGCTGCAAATTCAACTTGTTTATCAAGGGAGGAACAGCTGCATTTGGGTGTTCCTGGGCTCATCTGACACGAGGCTGCTTTCCTGCAGACTGATAGCTAAACCATTAGGGCAGTGATGGATTTACCTGACCAGTCAGAGAAGCTCTAAATATGCCAGTGCAGCTCTTCCATAACCACATATCCAGAGATATCCATTCTTTTCACAGCAGGGCAGAAAGGCTGCTTTATTACTCATAGTGAAAAAAAAAATAAAAGAGAAGAAAGGATATTTGCTGCAATGACTCTGGAGGCAGCTGCATAACCTGGCTGGGGCAGGAGGTTTTTAATTTTTAATGTTGAAAGTAGGTATCTATGATTCTTTAAACTTCTAAGATAATCCTCAGGAACTGCAAACCTGTTTGAAATTCTATGGTTTGGTGTTTTTTTTTTTTACAGTTAAGGATTTTAACACTGGTGTTCCTGTAGAATGGAGAAAGAGCTTTTAGGTCTCTGGTGGCTCAGTAGAGTCAATTTTTCCTATCACCTGGACAGGGAGTCTGAGATTGGCAGCTGCATGGATGGGATGGAGCCCTCTTCCAGCCCAACATCCCTGGGCAAAGCCATAAAGAGCAACTTCAGTGGGGTCTGCACGAACACTGAGTGTCCACAATGCCATCGGTGCTTTGGTGCCAGTTGTTTTCTCTTACAGGTTATTAAGTTTCAGCTCCATCCATTCATCAGGTAGAGCAGAAAATGAAGCTCCTTCCTGGCTGCAGTGCAGACGTGGGGCAGCATTAGGTGTTTGCTTCAGGGTATGTCCTGTTGCAGGTTGGCCCAACAGCAGATCTGTTCAGACAGAGGTTTCAAACCAAGCAAGAAGTTTTAGACAGCAGAAAGCAAGTCAAGCCCCATCAGCTTACAAAGATGTTTTCTTCTTTAATTACATAAACTAAATCACAACCAGCCCACCAGTTAGCACTGATTAATCCAAAAGGGAAAGTGCTTTTACTATTTTTGGGCCATCACAAAGAAGCTGGGGACATGATGATGTTCTAATTAAGCCAGATGGCCAAAGCTGCTGCACTGAAACCCAGCCTTGGACAGAGAGGCTGGAACAGCACAGGAAGGTTCAGCACAGGCTGCCCTTAAAGGCAGGAAATGTACCATTTTCTGGTACTCCAAGGACTAGGAAACTGGAAATTCCACCTCTTGTCACCTTGTTTTGTATTATTTCTAGCACAGTGGGGTAGATCTCAGGCTTGAATACTGCAAGTCCTGGTAAATGGGGTACTTCAGAATTCATGAGATCATTTGATAGCTTGACTGTTATTAACCTGCTGAAATGCATGTTTTGTGGGGCCAAAGGGTCAAAAAATGTTTGGGAAGTTTCTTGCTTTTGAGTTTGGTTGGGGTTTTTAGTGTAAGTTGGTATAAGTGCATTGACTCCAGTGGAAATGAACTTATTTTTGTTGTTTGGAGACTTGAGCTTATAGTTTTTCCTTGGTAAGCTCAGTTTGCATGAAATAACAAATTCATGGCCTCAGCTGGAAACATTGGATAGGCAGACTTTGTGGGAAATTAAACATGTATTTCTTCCAGAGATCTCAGCCTGAGTGTGTCAGTTCTGGGCTCTCTGTGGGGTTTGGCCCAGAGTCCTCATAGTCAAATTTTCTTTTCCATGGGCTTCACATTCCACCCAGTGCCAGGTGGGATCCACCTGCTGCTCTCCCCCTGCCTTGCTCCTCTCCAGGCTTTGCCATGGGTTGCCAAACTACCTGGGTATTTTCCCCCCTCCCTTAACTTCAGAGCAGATGCTGCTCTCAGGAGGTCAGGGCCAGCATCTCCCAAGGGCACTGCCTGGGGTGGTGACCCTCTGGTCCTCCAGAGGGGGGGTCAGCAGTTGGGTTGGCAGCTGGGTCAGCAGCTTGGTTGGCAGCTGGGTCAGCAGCTGCTGGGGCTGATGGCCCCCTGTGCCTCCCTGCTGTGGTTGTCCCCAGAACTGAGCTCTCCCCTGTCCCTGTTCTGGGTAGAGAATGGAAATTTTCCTCTGAGGGTATCAGAGAAAACCAGTGAGTCACCGACTCACCCAAACATTTTGCATGCAGCAATTCTGTTTGTAGAATGCTTGCAGTTAATGAATTAATGATGTTACACTCTCCTTCGAGCAGTAAGCCATAAACTAAAGGAGTGATCAGCAGGAGGATGGCTGCCTGTGCTTCCTGTGGGGTTCTGGATAAACACAAACACAGAAGAAGCCTCAGATTTGTGCACCAAATTCAATATGGAAAAGAAAACCTTGGAAGGAGTGTGGCTAGATTGGTTCCCAAAGCATGTGGGTACCTGTTGCCACTGGGCTATGGATGGAATCTCCCTCCTTTTTTAATTTAGTTTTCCTTTTTGAGGCATAATGATTAAGAATTAGAAACCTTTGCCATAATATTTGATCCTCACCTCCGTAGGGCTCAAAGACTGACCTTACTCACGCTTCATTCCTGGCATTTGCTCTTTTTTTCCACAAGGATTAACTTATTTTGAGGATCTGCCCATGGGTGGGTGCACCCCTTGTGCTGCCTTTGGCACACCTGAAAAAAAACAGGTCTTGGGTGTTCTGTGGCTGGAACTGCAGTTGGTGCCACTGAATTAACTCTGTCAGGGGAGTTCAGGATGTCTGTGAAATGGTGATGCCCAACCTGACAAGGGACTGTAGTACCAGGCAGAGCTGCTCTGGCAAATCCTGTCCTGTCTGGTCCTGTGCCAGCAGGTGTTTCACTCTATCATTGAGGCAGGTTATTTCACTGATTTTTGTCTTTTATTTGCTCTTATTACACTATTTTATCATCTTCCTGGACAGCTTTAAATGAGCAACAGCAGCTACTTGACGTGTAATTAAACCTAATAACAGTTTAAATTATGCCTGCTTGAGTGGTTTGGTCTTTGAAACTAAAATTATGATATTTGCACTTCCTCTTCTGGCAAAAACATGTGCTTTCCTTGCAGAAAAATGGCTTTGTAGGTGATAAGCATTTGAGAAGACTGGAATTAGTAGCAAGACTTCAGTGTGCACATAAAACTCTGAGTTTTTGCCTGGTGGATTCCCTGATCTCTAAGTACATCAATGGGCTGTTCCCTCCTGGAAAGCAGAATAAAAATGAGCTAAACTTCCTCTTAGAATGTTTACAGCATTTACTGCATTTGGCCAGCAGCAGTTTGGCTGCAAGGGCAGCCTTGTGGGAGTCACAGTGTTGGCTTTATGGGCTTTTAACCCCACAGATTTCCAACCTGTAGCATTTTCCACTGACAGCTGCTTGGAGCACACAGAAGTGAAGTAGCTTTGGTCGTAGCATGTGACAGGCTGTGATGTACTTCAGTGTGTGAGAGGTGATAAACTGAGGAAAATGGCTCAATTTTCAGAGCAGAAGTGGCTGGGTTGAACCACTTTTTCTGCACAACTGATGTGTTTGCTTCTTGAATTGGTCCTGAACACAAAGTTGGTGACAACTTACAGCTCCCAAGTCTCTTTCCTCAGCAGTAACATTACTAAAGGGTTCATGGTTGGGTATTTAAACAGAGATTTTTTTTCCCTATTATCTATTTCTTTAAATCAGCAATGGATTTATCTGCTGCTCAGCTTTCACTCAGAGGTGTGAGGTTGGTTTTTAACTCCAGTATTTGCAGTTATCTTTTTACTATGCTGAAAACCAGGAACAAATTCCCTGCTTTTGCTCTGCCTGGCCATTTCCAGCCCATTTTAAAATATGTTTCTGTATTCTGGCAGCATAATTAGTTCTCTGCTGTTGCACTGTCTCCTCAATTATCTCACTTCCACCACACTTCTGAAGTGCCAAGATCAGCATCCTCAGCTGCAGATCAGCTCTAAGCAGGATTTATATTTGAGTTGAATTTGGAGGTGCAGAAGTGGTCAGAATAATTTAGAACTGAAACTGTTTTCACAGCTTGTGCAGTAAATAGATGGCACAGACCCTCCCTGCACAGCTGGCCTAGATCCAGATGTGCACAGGACAATATTCAGTGTGCCCAGGTATCTCTTGCTACTCGGACCACAGGACTTTTGTAAGAGCCCTGTGGTTTGAACAAAATGGAAAAAGGCTTTTTAAAATTAGGTGTGAGCAAACTGATGAGTAAAACTTGAGAACTCTGCTGTTTGGCCTCCTAAAGGCTGAAGTGGGGCCATTCAGTATTTGGAAAAAGAAACAATAAAAGAATTTCCAGAAAGATTCTTAAATTTCTGGGTGGATTTGCAAATAGTTTGGGTAAACACAGACACTATCCTTTTCTGGCAAAGGCAATATCCAGCTGGAAACATTGCCTGGCCCCAGCTGCAGTTTGCTGCCTCTTTCAGCCACCAGAGTGGGTACCTGGCCTTTCCTAGTGAACATTGCAGGCACCCCATCTTTGCCTTGGCCCTTTTTTTGGACACTCTGGTGTATTTACAGCTGTACTTTCTTTGAGTATTGAGACATTGCTAAATGCTCCCTGCTTAAATTAGGAAAAAAATTGGTATTTTGACTTCTGCTACATGAGTTCAGCTGGTAATTCCAGCCTGGGGCACCAAATACCCTGGAGACAGGGGATGTAAAACTTCAGGATGATGAAAAAGCCACTGGTCTCAGCCCACTGAGGAGAAAGACCCAGGAAACAGGGTGCAGGTGTGAGGTGTGCAAGCACATGTCCACAGGTACAAACACTTCCCTTTCACACCAATTTCAAATTTTATTTATGCAAAAGTCTGCTCTTGGGTCTTTGACCACTTACAGCTTTCTGCAAGGAGGAATAAATAGGGCACAATCATTTCATGCTATCATTAAACACACAATTAATCTACATCTTGGAGGTGGCAGTTCCTTCTTTGGCTCTCACTGGCTGCTCTGGCTCCCCATCTGTACTCAGCAGGTTCTTGTGCTTCAGCTGCTGTTTGGTTTCAGGCAGAGAACAGCTCTCTGCTGTTTGGTATCTGAGTGATGCCCCATAAAGTTAGTTTGGGCTGCTGAGCTGGGCCCACACTGCTTGGGAAGTGCTCAGAGCTTTGCTTTAACCTGCAGGCTTGGAATAGTGTTCCCTTCCTGCTGCCTGAGCTCAGTGGTGATGGATGAGAGCGTTTGAAGGAGCTAAAAACAACTCCAGCCTGGAATGGAAATGGAAAGGCTTGAATGAAACATCTCATCGTTCAAAGATGACCCAGTATTGATGGAAACATCACCCACAACCATCCCCTGCCTCGTGGGTGCCTTTTCTCTTGGCTTTGTTGTGCTGATTTGAGAAATATACCCCAAGACCCTGCTGAGAGACACCATAAGCTTCAAATGAGAAACAAGACTGTGCAGCCCAGAGCTGAGGCTGCATGTCCTCCCAGGAAATCAGGGATCCCCAGCTCCCTTCCCAGGAATCCAGGGATCTCCAGCTCCCTTCCCAGGAATGCAGGGATCCCCAGCTCCCTTCCCAGAAATGCAGGGATCCCCAGCTCCCTTCCCAGGAATGTAGGGATCCCCAAATCCCTTCCCAGGAACCCAGGGATCCCCAGCTCCCTTCCAAGTAATGCAGGGATCCCCAGCTCCCTTCCCAGGAATGCAGGGATCCCCAGCTCCCTTCCCAGGAATGCAGGGATCCCCAGCTGCCCTCTCATGCCCAGTGGGATCCCTGGCATGGCATCTCACCCCCAGCACGCTGCCCACACTGTTTTCAGAGTTCTCACTGCACCAACAGAGCTGTGTCGGGTGTTTTTCAACTATTTTCTGTGAGATGGGCTGGTTGGGGTGGGTTTGAAGAAGTGAATCAGAGCAGAGCTGCTGAGGATGAAGGGGTCAGACTCAACAACTGGAGGTAGAATTTCTGTGTCTTTCAGTAGCTCTGCACTGTCTGCATTGGTGTGTAACCCCTGGGTGAGTTGAGAGTTGCAAACCACCCTTTCCTTTTAACTCTCTGATTTTAGAAAGGATGGACTGTGCTTTCAAAAGGTTGAGCCCACAGTAGCTTTCATTCACAACCATGGAAACTGCTCGTCCTGAGCTTGTTTTGAGCTTGTCTGGGTATTCCTGAGCAAGGAGAAATTTAAATTGCCAATTAAATAAAGAAAAAAAAAAAAAAAGAGAGGCTAAATTTTACATTCTGACTCATGATAAATACTTGGCTATATAAGTGCAAAATGGGTTCAGGAATGTGGATTAGATAATAGGAAAAAAATTTTCACTGAAAGGGTGTTCAGGCTTTGGAACAGTCTGCCCAGTGACGTGGTGGAATCACCATCCCTGGAAGTGTTCAAAACACACATGGAAGTGATACTTGGGGACATATTTTAGTGGTCAACACTGTGGTGCTGGCTGAGGACTTTATGATCTTAGCAGTATTTTTCCATGTTAATGATTCTATGATTTTATGGCAAGTGTCTTTGCCTTTCTCCATGGCCTCCCTCTTCCTTACAGTGGAATGAAAGAGGCTTTACTCTAATGGGCTGTGACTAATGTGTCTCCAGCCTGAGGAAACTAAGTCTGCAAACCAACTACTGTCAGCACAGGAAATAATCAAATATAATGGTATTTCTACCCCTCTGAAATCAGGAAGGGGCTGATCCTGAAGTGGGACTTGCTGGCACACCAGCAGGGTGCAGGAAAGGTGCCCTGACCCACAGGACCACTGTGGATGCTGCGAGAGGAGGAGGTTGGGAACACAGCAAGGGCACTCCAGTTTCTGCAGCAGTTCAATGTTAAAACTGCCTGCACAAAAATCCTCTCTCATGACGTGTAATCTTCCCCATTCATAGCAAGCTTTCAGCTCAGGCATGACAGGGACAGTTACTTTGGCAAGCACATCACACAGGGAGGCTGGACAAGGAGCTTCCTTCCCTGTCCCTCTGAGCAAAGGCCATTTAAATGCCTTGAAGGGGAATAGATGGTCAAACCTAAACTCACTTTCAGTCTAAGCAAACAGAGCTCTGCCAAGTGGCATCACACTGCACTTCTGAGCTCACTCCTAAGCATTAATTTGCTTCTAATTCTGTGACTTGGTTAGAGTTGTGCTGGAATTGCACCACTGCCCCCTTGCCAATGAGGTAGCAGGGCTGATGCAAGCAGAGGACTCCTCTCTGGACACTCCCAGAGAAGGTACTTTTAGACTCATTGGAGATGTGCCAGATATCACAGATGATATATTTATACTAATGATGCTTTATCATCAGTGAAAGCCAGGACAGGCAATGTGTTCTTGGTGTGGCCAGGACTGTATTCACTTTTTGTAGCAGAAAAATAAAATCATGTCCTGTGAAGGGAACAAGTTGCCTCGTAACAGGGAACCTGTGCTTTTGTAATTGAGAATATTAGGCACTCCAGTGAGCATAGCTGTGCCCACTGGAAATGACACCTCCTCACCCCCCTTCCTCTCCCTCTGTCCTTTCCTCCTGGAATTGATGCAGATCTGGTGCCTCAGGTTGGATGTTGCGGTTTGTCGATGGATGCCCTGAGAATAACAATGTCAGAGGTTCCCAATTCCTCTTTGGAGGAGGTCAGAGGGTGGATATCTTTGGCCAGGGCAGATGGTGCTGCCCCACATTGGTGCTCATGTGTTTGGGGTCAGCATATTATGGGATGCTGAGTGTTCCCTGACTGTGGCACTGTCATGGGAAGCCTGACTTGCTAACAAGACCTGTGGTGTAACTCCACTGCAGACACCTGAGTGAACACAGACTCAAGCCCAGTACATGCACAGGAGTGCAGAATAAATGTGAGATGGCCAAAACCTAGACAAGCACCCCTGGATATGCTTCATCCACATTGTCCAGTCCTGCCCCAAATGCAAACAGGATTGTGTGTCACAAACATCAACTGCTTTCTCTTTATTTCATTGTTTTCAGTCCTCACACAACTACAAATTTAACATTACTGTTAGAGAAAAAAAGAGGCAACTACAGCCATTCATGGGCTAACATAATTTCAAATGCTGTGAGACAGTCGATACTATTAAAAATCATGGCCCTGTTACAGGCTTTCATTACTGATGGCTACTTGAGGAGACATACACTATAAAATATAAAGATAAAAAGTGAAAGGCTATTTAGATAGATGTTCAGCTGAGTGCTGCTGGCATCAAATCAGTGGCACTGGAGAAAATGAGAACAGACATACGGCACAGCCTCCAGACTAAATGTGTGCACATTATGGGGCTGCCAAGGCTTCGCCTTCACAATGGACACTTTAAATCAAAGCAACGCTGGAGTCACTCCTTTATTGATTGTTTTTGGAGATATATTTTACCTTCAGGCACTGCTGTTTCCCAAAGGGGCGTGAGCAAGGACATATGTCTCTGTGCAGTGCTGGCTGCTCGTGGACAGGGATCTCCCTGAAATCCTCTGGAACCGATTCCTCCTCTGGAAGTACCCACTGCTGCTGCTGAGGGACCGCTGCCTGTTCTTCAGGTACTCCCGGTAGTTTTTGGTGAGCAGGGTGTAGAGGAAGGGGTTGATGCAGCTGTTGCTGTAAGTCAGGCAGGTGGTCAAGTAATTAATGTTCTTCATCACCTTGGGAGATAAAGGGAAGGATTCATAATACTGGAAGAGGAGCTGCCATATCCAGAAAGGCAAGAAGCAAGCCCAGAACACCAGAACTATGGTGAAGATTAGATAGAGCACCTTCTGGTTGGGCAGCCTCTTGGTCTGTTTGAAGGATGCTGTTTGTGACACCCAGTAAATCTTGGCTAAGCGGATATAAAGGTAGCCAATGATCACCCCTGGGCCCACGATGCTGGTGCCAAAAAGGATGGTGAGATAAACTTTGTAGGACAGCTTGCTCCAGGTGGGCAAGCAGATGCTTTTGTTGTCCCTTTGCACCAGCTGGATCATGATGAGCATTGGGAGAGTGAGCAGCAGTGACACCAGCCAGATCACAACAGCAATGGCCTTGCGATAACTCTTGGACCTCTTCACCGTGTCCAGGGGCTTCAGCACAGCAAAGTAGCGCTCTGTGCTCATGACTGTGAGCGTGAAGATGCTGGCATGCATGGTGAGGAAGTCCAGGCTGAACAGGATGCGGCAGCCAATGTCCCCAAAGTACCATTTCTGAATGAAGTAGGTCCCAACAATGAAGGGGATGGTGAGAAGGTAGAGCAGGTCTGCCAGCGCCAGGTTGATGATGTAAATGTACATGGAAGCAGAAGAGCGCAGGTAATGGCACATCACTAGCAAGGTGTACACATTGCCTGTCACCCCAATCACACACATGAGGGAGAGGATTGTCCCGATGGTGCAGATGGCAACCATGTCCTCCATGGAGCCGGTGGCTGACATCCCATCCCCGGTGGCATTGCTGGAGCCATTGGACCTGATTCTGAACAGGCTGTCCTCACTGGTGTCTGTCACCATGTAGGGGGTGGCAGAAAAGTGGCTCTCCAGCTCATCAGTTAGAGACATCCTCCTGGGGTTTAAAAGCCAGAGGCTTTTCTCATGCCACAGGAGTCTGAAGAGGTTCTTGCTCCAAAAAATGTGACTGCTGGGAGATGGTGAACCATTTTTTAGCGGGGTCCCATCGAAGGACAATCTGCATTCTCCTCTAGAGGAAAGACATCAAAACCAGCATATTAGAAATCTGCCAGGGCAACACAAATGCTCAATTAAAAGTTACCTGTCCCTGAGTACATGTGTGCACTGCCTGCCTGGCACTGAGCCCACTTGTGTAAGGCTTATGCTGGCATTCCAGGAGCCCAGCTGTGATCTGTAACATCTCAGAGGTTGTGTGTATCACTGGAGCTGCTTACTGCAATCCTTGAAATTAGCTTGGGATTGGAGGAAAAAAGCATTCTTCCTAAATTCATAACAGTGACATACAGAGCATGATTGCATAAACCTCTTTGCTACATTCTTTGCTCTGAAGCAGAGAAAGATCTCCCAAAAAAGGGAAAACAAACTTAAGACTTACTATTTGCAGTCCAGTTGTCTGTTTTGTGTTAGTGATGCACTCAAAGCCCTGTCCAGCACTCCTGCAGTGTTTTCACAGAGCAACTTCCCTTGAATGAGAAGCTCCTCCTCTGTCCTGTCAAACGGTAGAGTGGCAAAGGCACTTTCTATCTATACAGCAAGGTGTAGGTTTCACTGGGGGTTTTACATGTCTGTAAACAAGGGGTTTTCATGCTCTCTGTCACAGAGCTGTCTGTGCACCTGCCTAAAGAGCCTTGTGCAGCGAGGTGTGGGATTGCTCTGCAGTGTGCTAGGCAGGCAGCCACTCTGTACCTGCAGCTCTGGGTTGGCTCCAACTCAGTGCTGTACAAATCATGACAGGGTTGCTTTGGATTCCTACTGCTCTGGGTGTAGGCAAAAGGAGGTCAAACCCACCTGAGAGAAATGCTGAAGAAGTAGCTACAGTGCCCAGATTTTAAGGCATAGCAAAAGCCAGTGCCATCCTAGACATCACTGCACACAAAGGTGTGTTTGCACTAGGTGTTTTCCAGTGCTCAGACCATCTGTTTTGGAAAATGCTGTGGAAGAGGTGCTGGAATGCCTTGCCCTTGTAGGGCTCTACAGGCAAAGACTTCCCTCTGCCTCATTCCACTGGGCAGGTGGGGTTTCTTTTATCCTGGGAATTTTCAGCTTTCCCCAGTGAGTTTGGTGTCCCTTTGCCTCCACCAGCTCCGACTCCTTTGCCTCTCTTCCCCTAAGTAGCTCCTTGGCAGAAGGATTACAATTCCAGGCCCTCCTCCACTGCCCTTGTGTCACCCTGACAGTGACCTCTGTGGCACTTGAGGATGGACAATTTTCATCCTCTTTGTGACTTGCCCTCACCTTCTCCCTGTTACCACCTGCTGAGATGATCTACAGAGATGTAAAAAGAGGACAACTCAGTATAGATGGAGGTTTTCCCTCATCTAACATTTGGGATAGAGGTACAAGAAAAAGAGAGATACACAGAGTCCATCTCCCACCCCAGTCCCTGAAGTACAGACATCCAAGGGGGAGAGATGAATTGTTGAGCTGCAGTGGTCAGCTCTGGGCTGGACCTCAGCAGCTTCACCAGCATCTCATCTTTCTTGGAACCTTGCAACCCCAAATCTGCCCCGTCCCTCCCCTGCTGTGCTCTGCATCCCTCCTGCCTGGTGTTGGGAATGTGTAGCCAGTCTGTCCATGCACCGATTCGCTCCCTCGTTGCCCACTTTTCCGACGTCCATGTATGAGCTGTGCTGGCAGCAAAAGCCTCCTGCAGGGACACCCGGATGCTCCGGGAGCTGTGCCTGCTCCTGTGCCACAAGATCGCCGGCACGCTCGGTCAGAAGCGAATGGCTCTGCTTGGGATGCTCCAGCTGAGCCTGGAGCTGGTCACACACGCACCGATCGGCTCAGCGTGCTGGGGGCAGCTCATTTTAGGAGCACATTTCTGTGTCTGCTCGCTGTGTTCTGGGTGCCTGCCTGTCTGTGCAGCTCACTGGTGTGACAGCCTAGCCCACCGCATCTCCCTGCTCTGCTCCTCTTCCGCTGAACCTGCCTTTTGCTTCATTCATAAAATTCCTACCGCACTAATTCCATTCAGACACTTCACCCATCTCCAGACAAAGCCCATTGCTAGGCAAGTCCTCACTCCTAGAGGAGGGAAATTAAGCCAAAAGGGGAAACCTTGCACTGTTTCAGAGTTGCTGCCGTTGCTGCTCTCGTACATAAACACACACACTCACACACATGCACACACAATAGAGAGCTTGTTATTCCAAGCAGCCATTCAAGCATCTTACGGTCTAAGGAATTTTCCCAGCCAATCCTGCCTTCCCTCTTCGGTATCATCACACAGGAGTACCATGCACATTTACGGCTGTAAATAGAAACGAATTCCTCCTGCTCAAACCTTACTTTTAAATCCAGCAGATGAAGTTTCCCACAAGAAGGAAAATAAAAACCAATCCAGTAGTATCAAAGCTGAAACTTAAAGGAAGAAAAGGAAAAAAAATAGGGAAAAGAAAAAGAAGAGAATCCTTCCTGGGCAGACTGAGAGCTGCCGGTGCTCCCTCGCATCAGGAGGGGCAGCAGCAGGCAGGGAGCGTGCTGGCCAGCCAAGTATGTTTGAAATCCGTGCGCTCTTAATACTCACATTCCCCTCCCTCCACTCGTGCGGGCTATTTCTGTTCCTCGGTGACGTTCGGCAGAGCGTGCCTTTGGCTGCAGCCAGGGAAGAGCTGCTTAAAGCAGCAGCATTTTGGTAGCCGGGACTTGCTCAGGCGGCTGCCCCGTGCCCGGCTGCGAGCCAGCTGGGCACGGGAGACCTGCGGGTTGTTTCACCCCAGAACCGGGGATGCGAAAAGCCATCCCGCCCCTCCTTACACAGCGCCCGAGAGTGCCAATACCCTGTGCTGCCTGGGCAAAACCATCGAGTCTGGGGGAAGCAAAGGGGCCAGGGAGGGTTAAATTCCTGCGGGAGGGTCGGTGCCCAGGGAAACGGCAGAGCTCCTTGATTTGGAGATCGATTCCAAAGTGAAGCCGAAGTTCATTTGGGTTGGATGGCGCATTAACAGGCGAATCTGAGTGGTGGTATCACGCACCGAAACCTCTGAGGTATTTCACGCTGGCACTAACGAGATGTTACCCTGGGGTTGTTTGGGGTTTGGTTGGTTGCCCTTTCCCAGCGATACTCAAGGAGGGTAAAGAGGAGCAAGATCAACCCAGGACCTCTGAACAACAGAGTGTGAGGAAGGAGGTGGTGCTGGGAAATACTGAAGCAAAACTCTGGGTTGTTTTGTGAGCAGCTGAACATTGTGCTGGTTACTTGCCCACAATGGGATTGTTCTTCCTCTCAGTTCCCTGCTTTATCTCTGTGGGCTGCAGGGAATTGGTCCTGATTTATGCCAGCGGGAAGTGAGGAGCACCCATCTCTCCCAGATGTCTCCTGCTGGACACAGGTGTGTGGGAGATGCCTGTCAGGGCTTGCTTCACTGGTTTGCACTGGGCACCCACTGGATTAGTGATGCTTCCTAGCATGGGGTTCCTGGGAGGCAACAGCACCTGCCACACCAGCTGGCCCTGGCACATTCATTCTCATTGCTGTTACTAACTTGGAGCTGTTTGCTCCTCTAACTCTTGCTCTGGACACTTGTATAATTTCTCCTATGTTTTCAGCCTTGTACACTTTGATATCTGGATGTCTTCAGGCCTCAGTTTTGCCAGAGCTGCCCTTGGTTTGCTGTGGTAGCACCTGGACAGCTTGGGGAGCTCTGGTTGTTCCTGTCCCCACAGTGGGGCAGCTGGTGGGCAAAGCAAGGCCCTGCTCAGGTACAGGCTTTTGTGTGGGGTGAGAACTCAGCTTGGAAGCAAATCCTCATGTGGAGGTTTGATTTTGCAATGAAAATGGATTTTACATTAGCAGCTCTAACAGGGGCTGGCTGAGAAAACCCCAGGCCAAACACCCTCAAATATAAGTGTTTTACTCTAAAGGTTTGCTCTAAATCTGCATTTCGTGCTTGGACCCTAGAAATCTTTGGAAAAGCATGGGATGGGAGCTGCTCCTCAGGTTGCTTTCTGAGCAGGACTGATCTTCCCATTGTCTGCATGACTGGAGAGCAGGAGCAGTCCCTGGGTGAGCACCAGGAGTGAAGCCACTGGCAAAGTGCTTTATTTGCTCCCACTGGGAAGGTCACTTAAGTGGCAGTGTCCTGCTCTCAGGCAGAGCAGGGATAACCTGCTGCTGTGCTTGAATCCCTTTGCTACTGTGGCTCAAATGGCACAAGGGCACAGGCCATGTGGGTGCAGTGATGCTCACTGGGGCTGTGGGTGCCTCTGATCAGCACCTCCAGTACATGGTAGGTGTGTGCAGGTCTCTGTCCAGGCACTTACATGCAACTGCCACACTCCTGTCACTCCTCTGTCACCAAAGTGCCGGTTGGGTTGGTGTTGACCCATTCTAGAGAAAGGAAGGAGTGCTGGGATGTGGGAAGGCTTCTGGTTAATCCATCAGTTGTCTGGGTTTGTTGATCCCAACTTGATACTTCCTTTTGTGGCATTAAAATATTTTGAAAAACATTCAACTAGTGATTTGATTTATCAGGAAATCTCTGTGCCCACGGGGGTGCCACTGGGGGAAGCTGGACTCCCACATGGTCTGTGTCCTGCTGGAGTCATTAGAGGAGGTGTCAGGAGAGGGGGTTGAGGGCAGCATGGACAGTGTCAGCTTCACAGCCCTGGCTCAGAGGGTTGTTGGTGCTTGCAGTTTTGCTGCTTCTGTTCCTCTTATTTTCCTCATCTGTAAAACAGAGATTATTGCACTCAGATCTCCCAGTGCTCTGAGTTGCAGCGTTTTCCTTGTTTGTCTGATGATATTAGAGCTACACACAGGAGTGGCAGTCTGTGTGATCTGTAACAGGACTGGAAACAGCCCAGTCAATACTGGATGAAGACAAGAGCCCTCTGAGATATGAGCCAGGTCTGCTTAATCATTCAAACAACATCCACTGCTACAGGGCTTGAGTTCTGCATAGGGGCCTTCTGAAGTTACTGCAAAGGAAACAACCATAATAATTCTATTAAATACAGGGCAAAAGAGACCCCTTCTCCCCTTTGATGTGAGGATTTGTGGCAGTGCTATGTGAATTTGATTGTGTTCTGTTACTGAGTCAAACCTCAGGGAAACAGTAAAATTTCTTGTGTATCTTGAACAGAGATGTGTGTGCTGCCAGCTGGGTGTGCTGCCAGCTGTGCACCCTCCAGCTGTGCACCCTCCAGCTGTGCACCCACCAGCTGTGCTCCCCACCACTCTGCTCCCTTCCCAGGGCCCTTTGGCATGTTCCATTTTTGCTGGGGCAGTTTGAAGTCCAGGT
>JAWWLZ010000043.1:8319342-8346094 GCA_035041345.1 Poliocrania exsul | reverse complement strand
GGATGGATGGATGGATGGATGGATGGATGGATGGATGGATGGATGGATGGATGGATAGATGGATGGATGGATGGATGGATGGGTGGATGGATGGATGGATGGGTGGATGGATGGATGGACGGACGGACAGACGGACGGACGGACTGACGGATGGATGGACGGACGGATGGATGGATGGATGGATGGGTGGATGGACGGACGGACGGATAAAAAGGGCACAGACATAGTGACTATTTTTTGAATTTCAATGTTATTTGAGATACCGAGATGGATTTCCTGGAGGGCAGGAAGAGAAGGAATTTTTGTGAGTAACGGGGTAGGGGTCACAGACAGATGTTACTGAATTCTCTTTATTGCAAAGAGTTTTCCTGGAAATCCTGCTAATCATCATCAGAAAAGCCACAGGGAGCACAGCCAAACAGCTTCCATGGGCCAGAACCTGTTGCTAGACTAGAGACAAAATAACACGGCAAAGAATTGCCATTATTTTTTATCCTATGTATCCTGTGCAGCACCTCCATGCTCTGATCTGCCTGGTGCTGACCACACCACTGCTCTGCAGTTTGTTCAATGTCCTCAGCCATCCCCTCCTCCTCTCCAGCTGCCCTTTTCCTTCCTGGGAGGCTATTCTGTATTTCTCAGCCTGGTTCCTCATAGCTGGGAATTAGAAGATTTATGAAAGTGTTTTGAGGTGGGAAGACTTGAAGGGAAAAAAATCAGTCTTCCAACATTTCCA
This sequence comes from Poliocrania exsul, assembly GCA_035041345.1. Classification (NCBI taxonomy): domain Eukaryota; kingdom Metazoa; phylum Chordata; class Aves; order Passeriformes; family Thamnophilidae; genus Poliocrania; species Poliocrania exsul. The sequence continues at coordinate 8,345,358 of JAWWLZ010000043.1, read as the reverse complement.
GCTAAATGTTTCCTCAGCACAGAGGGTGGGACACATCCCCAGCTCTTGCTGCCTCTGCCTGGCAGTGAAGATTTCTGCTGGAGCTTTCAAAACCCTCTCACAAGAGACACAACATGAAGTAGCACAGGTTGTTTGGCAGCACATAAAGAGCAGCAAATGTCATTGCACAGAGTTTATGCCACTGTGGGCTCTCTGGTGGCATTTGCCATCCTGTGCACTTTGGGGCAGAGCTGGAGGGACCAGGGGATGGTCACAGCTGGTGCTGGTGTGGGTCACCTCTGTGAAGCAGCAGATGATAATTCAAATTGTCCTTTAAAAAGCTGCTTTCTCCTAGAAATGGCTCTAATGTAGAATAAGGGGCTTAATTCCCTGGTCCAAAGCAGTAGGAAGACTGAGCAGGGCCTGATTCCACAGTGGGAAAGCATGTTTGATTGTCTCAAAATGCTTTTCTTTGGCTTGCTTTGGTCCAAAGTAACATTTGGCTTAATGGAGGCTTTTTTGTAGCTGAGTAATGCCCCACTCAGTGGGAGGGGGGTGACACAGCTCATGGTGGGGGCTGAGATGGGGTTGTGGTCTGAGCACTGGAGAGGGAAGGGGGTGCTCTGAGAGGTCTGCAGGAAAGCCATGATTAGAGGAAACTGCCTCTGTCAGACTGACTGCTCTGGTGTAACTCAGTTTATCATGTGCTTGCATATTGTGGTGGCTGAGGCTGCTGGTCACACCCAGGGAAATGCCTGTCCTGGCCCAGCCCTGCTGCTCCTGCCCCTGCTGCTCCTGCCCCTGCTGCTCCTGCCCCTGCTGCTCCTGCCCCTGCTGCTCCCACCCTGCTCTGACCCCACTGAGCCCTCTAAAATCATTTTCCTCTTATTCCTGGAGTACTTAGTAGTATTCAAAAATACTCTCACCTCCCCTAAACTCTGCATGTGGACACAGCACCTTGTCTGGATCAGGCTCACTACAAATACTTTATTACCTCTGCTGATTCCCCAGCAGCAGCTGAGCCACAGCACAGAAAACTTATGGCAGCAGCCACAAGAAATCCCCACAAATGTGCTGCATAAAAACCACTGTGAAGCTGCAGCGTAAAACACCCTGGTGGCTTCAGAACATCTGTATTGTACTGGTGATGCACACTTGGAGGTCTTGTAAAATCTTTATGTTTGAAACAGACTGTTCCCAGTGGGCTTGGAACTGCCTTTGCTGCATGTCATGGCTTTTGAAGCCTGCATACAGATGAAGGTGGGGAGAGTTTCAGGTTTAAGAGGAGCCAAAGCTACAGCTGTTTTATTGGAGAGTCAAAGGGAGCAGCATCCTCTGCTTTCCAGACTGTGTCAAAGTATACAAACACCAGGATCAAAGAAAACACACACCACAAGACAAAAAACCCCACCCAGTGCAGAAATCAGCAGTAGTTTGAAGTTCTCTTCTCCTGAGTCTCCAGACCCTGAGCACATCACCTCTGGATTCCCATGAGGGTGATGTGGATGCAGTTTTTGTGCTTCATTTCCCATGCTTACACATCACTGCTTGCTCAAAGGCCCCTGCCTTCACTGTGAAGGCTGCTCCATGTGTGCACAGGGAGGGAATATTGCCTCCAGAGTGTATGCTTGGAGCTGCAGGTGGGTTTCCCACACACCTTCTGGGCTCTGAGAGCTTCAGATGGGTCGTGGGCCCTGCCTGAGCACCTGGCAGAAGGGAGCCTGTCCATCCTTGCCACCCAAATCCCCACCATCCCTTGTTAGCCCACAACCCTAGCTATTCCCACATTGCCAGCACCACTTTTATCAGGGCTAAAAAGCCAGCCCTGCCTTTAGCAGGCTGTTTGGAACCGATGTGGTTCTCCAGGCTAGAACGCTGAAGGTGAGGAACACAGACAGGCTCATGGGGTTAGGAATGCGTTTGAGCAGTTCCCACTTTGCAAGTCATCTGTGTCCAACACAAATGAGAGAGGTTGGGCACCCGCTGCATGGGATGGTGGTTGTTGCACAGCCCATCGTTGCTGTGAGCCTTTAAACACCTCCAGTGTTAACTGCAAGCAAAACATTCAAGGATCTTCCTGTCCTGAAGCTCCTTTTGCCAGCCTGCATTAGCAGTGCATGACTCAGTTAGGTAATGACTGCAATTAGATAGCCCATAACTTCTTGCAGAGATGTTCTTAGTGACCTGTGCTGGCTGTGTCTGAGCTCCTGCCCCCCTGGGACATTACCCAAGGGCAGTGCTGGTCCAGGATCTGTGCCAGTGCAACAACTGGCCCAGCCTTGGCAAATAGAAATCACTGAGGTGTGCACTGAAAGCAGTGGGAGCTGACAGCTCTTTACTTGGGCAGAAGGGAAGGGAGATCTTTGCCCTTGTGACCTGTGCCACCTCTGGCCAGCAGTGTCAAGCATTTCCCCTTCAAACTAATTTCCCTTTCAGTGTTAGACCTTGTCTGGAGCTGCTCCATGCCCTGGCTGTGCCTCAACAGCGCCCCAGCCACCCTCAGGGCACACAGTGCAGGGACTCGGCTGCTTTAATTACCTCTCTTTAGCTACACTTCAAAAGATCGTGGTGGATTTTGTAAGCACAGAGGAGCGTTTGCTGCTGAGCTCTGCTGCACATGCATTCCTAGGGGGGAGGCTGAGATATCACTGGCATCAAGAAGCAAAGGAGTTTAATTTTTAAGTTGGACTTTATCATTACTCTCCAGAATCCCTTTGCATCATCAGCAAATGGTGTCATTTCCCCTTTCCCTCCTTTTTTTACCAAATGGCTGGACACCACAGGTCATTGTCTTCTCTGAAAATAGACCATTTACTCCCACACTTGGTTTCTTATCTTTTAACCAACTACTTCTTTGTATGATTGACCTCTGCTCTTGGCTTATGGAAGATCAGTTGCTGAAGGACCTTGCTGAGGTCTTTGCTTTCTGATATTTCAAGCAAACTGCTGGAATTACATTTCCCTTTTCTACAGCCTCATGGGCTCCTTCAGAGAGCTCCACTCTCTCCCCGAGGCAGAGCTTCTCTTTTGAAATCCTGAGTTGCCTGTTCATCCTCTTCTTTACTCCAGTTTCTCCTAATCCATCATCCTTACAGCTCCACAGTCCCTCAGCTCATCACTGAAACCTTCTTTGGAAAACTGGCATCACATTCACTGATTTCTAGTTATTTACTACACAGAGAGCTTTAAGGAAGAGGCCACACTTCCCAGTGAATGCTGAAGCTATTTCATCCCCTGACTTTATAGCTTTTGTGTGAATACAGTTCTGACATCCTTGAAATAAACTCATACAGGAGGGGAGAGCAGAGCCTGGCGTATTTATTTTATTTCCATTGATTTACTGGCCTTTAACTCACTATAAAAAGAAATGTTTGAAGACATGTGGTGCATTACACTGAGTTGAGAATACTTGGACTGGAAATGTTGCTTTTAAAAATCATTTGAGGATATCAAGTCTGGACTGGTGACCCCAGGTCTTTCCAGAAGGGATGAAGGAGCTGTTAAATGTACAGGGGACCATTCTTTGACATCTGCAGCCCTTAATACATCACCCCTGGTGTTATCTGGAGGGTTTTAGAAAGAAAAGGAACAATGAATAGGAAGAAAAATAATAATAATCATCATAATAATCTATTGTACAGAACATACTCTTCCCTGCAAGGCTGGTTGTGCCCAGGCTCTTGCTGTTCCAGGCTTCCTGTTTCACAGCTCCCTGTGATCACAGATCTTGTCATCAATCTGAGTGTTTCTGTGTCTGCACATCCTGAGAAGCATTTTCTGTAACTTTTTCACACATGAGTCTAGAAAATAAATCCCCACAGGGTCTGTTAATGCAAATTGGTGTGTTTGAGGGGCTAATGCCTGTCAGCTGCAGTGGGAGGAGGGATGCAGATACCTGTTCCAGCTGTAATCAGGGGTTGGACTACAGAGGAGTGGTGTCAGTTTTAGCTGGGCAAGCCCAGGTTTGGGGGTGGCTGTGGCTTGAGGAGCTGCTGAAACCTTGCAGGTCCAGGAGGCATAAAAGAGGAGCATGAAAAAGCTGTAAGTTTTGTTACTCCTGATGAGAGATCTTGCTGTGTTTCCTGTTTGTACCAGTGGCATTCAGGTGAGGGAGAGCAGAAGTAACAGGACAACCTTATCCTTATAATAAATCAAGACTGGGACTCCATGAAGCTATGGAGTGAGGAATGGCAGGGGAAGGACAAACTCTGGTGGGTGCTTTGGATTGCTCCATTTCAGAAAGTTGCTCATATGTCTGCTGATGTCTCTAGAGGTTACTAAAGTTGCTCAAATGTATATTGGCATCTTTAAAGGCTACTAAAGCCCACCTAGACCATTGTGAAACCTTGAAATGGTGCTGCTCATGTGGCTGAGTATAAGCTGGAGTATAATTTGGTGTGGGAGGCCTTGGAGCTGGTGTTGGGGTTATAAATGCTCTCATAAATGTACCTTGTGCTTCTAGATTGAGGGGCCAAGGAGAGGAGAACCAGCTGGACCAGTGTATCTGTCCTGGGCTGCTCCTGATGGTGGTGGAAGGGGAAGTTCATGTTGTTTCTCACAGAAGTGCCTGGCAGGAGGCACCTCTGCCCCTTGGCGTGGCTCCGTTCAGTGCTGAGCAGCAGGAGGGAGCTCTGAGCAAACTGATGTGTCTGACTCTGTGCCAGGCTCCAGTCCCCAAAGCAGGACAGGCACACCAGTGCTGTGTGGTGCCAATTAGCCCTGCAGGTCCTTACAGCTAGTTAATTAGGGTGCAGGCCTGCACTGATGTGATTATGCTGCTTCTGGTCCCCGAGCAGGCTCATGTGCTCTGTGTGGCATTGCAGTGATTCCATGGGGCTCCAGAGCACTGAGCAGGGAGGGGTCTGGGGCTTCATGGACAGAAAGGAGAGGGGAGACTGAAAGAAAAAACCACTTGGAGCTGTCCCTTGGGTCGAGGAGCTGTTGGATTTGTTGCAGTGCGTGTGGAGTGATGAAACAGCACTGAAGCAGACTGGGACAGGGTGGACATGTCCCAGCACCGCCCTGGAGCTGCTGGGCACCTGGAGCTGTGCTGCTGCCACGGGGGAAATCAGACAGGCTGAGCACTGTGTTACTGTGGGAATAACAGCTTGTGCATGGTGAGTGAGGAGCTGGCCTGCCCCTGTGACCCCCAGCATGGCAGTGCCCAGCTCTGTCCCTGTCTATCAGCCCAGGCTCCCGCTGCAGGAAGCATCATCTGCCCACATCCTCCTGCCACCTCTCCTTCAGCCGTGCTGTGGCAGTGGCTGTGCTGGCATCTCCCATCACCTGCCCACGCTGCTGAGGTTAATAATGAGCCCAGGTCTCAGCCCTGTGTGCACCAAATAACAGAAGAACCATGAGCTAATTCTTTGCAGACAGTTATTGCATTATTTATTGCTGTGGAGTAACACACTGTCAGTGAGGGAACATACAGGCACTTGGCTGTCAGTATGTCATACAACTTCTCTTCTCTTTGCCTGGCAGCAGCCTGTACACAGGTATCTCTCTTTTTTCCATCTCCTTTTTCCTGTAAAGTTGGCAAAAAAAAAAAAAGTTGATGAGCCAAAAATGGAACTAATAAGACTTTGACTTCAGAGAGACAAGCACTTGTCCCACTGGTGTTGACTTATGAACTCAGAGCTATAAACCGTGCTGTTGATGTTCCCCCAGCCTGAAATCCTTCTTGTGTTTACACTTAAATCCCTGAAGCAGAGCTGTCCACACATCTCACTTGTCTTCTTGCTATAATTCCCACCTCCAGATGATGTAAAGATGACACAATTGGCCTGTTCAAATGCAGCTTTCTGGCTCTGAGATTTCACAGCTCAGAGCCTTCCCACTGAGTTAATCATTGACTCATAAACCTCCTCCAAAATCTCAGCCTTCTCCAAAGCCCCTTAATAAGAGAGATGAGTAATGGTAGAATAAAGAAACTTCTGTAATTAAAAAAATGTACTTCCACTGACATTTTCTGTGCTACATATTCACTGAGACAAGAACTTTTTAAAGCTTTTCTTCCTATTGCTTCACCTGAAGACAAAGGGTGTTAGTATTAGCAAAATACTGGGGCTCTATTGAAAAGAATTGATTTTAGTGAAAAGAATTCTTCTATTTTGACCTTTCTCATCCAGTGCTCCTCAGTGTCTCATTCTCCAGCTCACAAAAGACCTCAGCAGTCCAGCTTTCTGTTCTAATTTGGAATAGAAAATAATTTCCAACGCCTTAACTCAGACATTTGCTTCCTGGTTTAAATTCCTTTTTGGGGCTAAGTGATCATTTTCCTCAAAAAAATTAGATTATCGACTCTCTCTCTGCTCAGTTTTAACTGATGAGTGTGTGTAAGCATTTCCCTAATCTAAAGAAAATCAGTATTTACAAGAAAATTAATGTTCTTCCTTTTACCCTGTGCAATGTAGTGAAGCTTTAATTTCACTCAGCACCGGCTTCTGCCTCCTGCTTCCCAGCGGGAATTGTCTTGGCGACGTTTGTGGATTTCTCAGCATTAGCTCTAACCAAGGAAATGATCCCATGAAAGTAAATTGGTTTATTTAATAGTCTTAATCATATTTCTGTGTGTAGAGAGGCAAATACAATTGCTGTCAAACACAGCTTTGCACTCTTCCCTGTGCCTGGAGCCTGACTGATCGATTGTCCCTGGAATGCTGGAGCTCTGAGCTGCCTGTTCGGATGCTGGGAGGTGAAATCTCTGGGAAGGCTTGTTTGGGAGCAGGTCAGTGTATGGAGCAGCCTTTCTGTGTGGAACCTGCTCAGCCTCTACCTTGGTAACTCATGGCAATGTTGGTGTTGCACTTGATGGAAATTGGTTTAATGGATGTGGAGGTTGTGGCTGCAGATAGTCTGTTGTTGGAGTGAGAGAATGAAGCAGTGAACCCTGAAACAGGAGGGATTTGGGTGAGATACCTTTCCCATGACTCCCCATATCCTTCTGCCTGGCAGCAGGACCATGGTTGGATCTCTGGGCACATCTTCATGGCAGGAAATCATCATCCAGGACAACCTGTGACCAAATGCAGCCACCTCTGTGCAAGAAGCACAGCTCTTCTGCACCTCCAGCTATTCTGAGGACTGGTTGTGTGTCTCAGTGCTGCTGAACAAATGCCTGAGCTCTGTGTGCTCCCTGGAAGTGCCAGGCAGGGTGGGATGGGCCAGAGGCAGCTGGTACGTTTGAAGATGCCACAGGCAGCTTTACTGGAGGGCTGGGAAGGGATTAAAATAGCTGTAGCCTGCGGTCAGAGCCTGTCTGCAGCAGCAATCCAGCCTCCTGGTGTTGAACTCAGAGCTGCCGGCATGCTCCCTTCTCCCATCAGGAATTCTCTTTCCTGGTTCTCATAGCCAGTTTTCAGTGGGCATCACATTCAGGTCCCTGAGGCATCACCTGTCCCAGCAAAGCAGACAACTGTGAGGGCCTCACCTCTGGGAACAGCTCCCTGGATCCAGGTGGTCCAAGTCTCTGCTCTGCTCTGTCTATCTGTCAGGTGATTTTAGTGACAGGAGTTGAATGGGCTCTCTGCCCACTCTGCTGTGTTGTGCTCTGTCCAGCTACTTTTCCCTTTGAAGCACATGATTGAGTGAGGTTTTGCCTGGCTCCTGTAGGAAAAACATCTCTGCTCTGACCCACATCCAAGGGAACATGGAGAGATGACAAAAGTTTGTTCCCTTCAGGCTCTTATCAGGGGAGAAAGAAGGAAAAAAATAGGACCTAAAGATTTTCCCCTAATAATTTCTCACCAACAGCTGTTGGACCTGCTGTTGCTCAGAGCAGCAACTCATGAAGAATTGTTGTCTGACAAAAGTTTTAAGCCTCTGGATTGCTCAGCTCACCCAAATGCACCTCCTGTCTCTGTGTTTTGGAAGCTGCAGCTGCTTTGGACAGCCAAGACTTTTATCTGTGTTCGCAGTCTGAGAGTGAGGCAGTTTGTCTTTTCCTTCTGGAGGTGTGGCCCTGCTTGCCCAGGGGCTGGGAAGGCAGATCTGAGGGGCTGTGGTCATGCAGGCCAGGCTAACTGCTGCCTGTGCCCTGGAGAGCAGCCACAGGACCTTCCCAAAGGCTTTTCTTGGGTGTCAGTGCAAGTGGGAATATCAGAGGGAAGTCACTCTATGCCAGTAAGTGATGTGCATCCTCTTGGCCTCTGGCAAGAAGTTCAGAAGTCAAATTTCTTCATCTCTCTCAATAATCTTGCAAAGCAGGGGTCCAGACTAACTTGCATCAGTCCTGACAGCAGCACCTCCTGGGGTTTCTCATGTGCCACTCCAAAATGGCCACATTAGATTGCAAGGGCACAGCTCTTTCCTTGCATATCCCTTGCAGACATGTCAGCTTTGGTACCAGCCACTGGGATTTGAGTTTATTGCTCTAATGGGAATGACCAGGGAAAGAGAAGAGGAGGATGGGTTTTGCCTTGATTGATTTTTTTTTTTTCTTTCCCTCCCTCCCCAGTTTCTCATGACACACAGGCTGGCAGAGCAAGGAGTAGCTGGGGAGAGGCTGAGCATCATGTGGGGCAGCTGTTGCTGTTGCTGAGGTGGCTGCAAGGCTGGTTCAGGAGCCAGAAACAGGTGCTGCTGCTCAGACTCCCCCTTTCCCTGGTTCATTTAGATGCACAGGCAGGAGGGGAGGATTATTGCAAAGCCAGCCCTCGTCTCTCCTGCCTGTAAAATTAGGATGGGAAATGGAAATTTCTGAACCCTGAACTGTCTCACTGAAACCTTCTTGGGGTGAAGGACCTGAAGGTATTCCCTATTCTGCCTGTTATGGGGGGAGCTCTTGAAGAAGAGAAGAGAAATATTTAAAAAAAAGGTTTATTAATATTATAGTGGGGATTTAGCTGCAGGCTGCAGCTGGATCTTAATGATTTTGGGAATATGAGCTGACTATTTAGAGTGAGAGTCTGGAATTTGAGCAGGTGCGGTGAGGGTGAAGCGTGGCCATCTCCTCTGAGGGGATTAGGGAAGCTTGCCTGGGTTTCCTTTGCCTGGGAGCTGCTTGTGTGTGTCACAGGGAGTGAAGGAGAGATGTGGAAAAATATGCTCAAACTGAAAGTCTATTTGATAAACACATGAGTAGGTGACAGTTTAAGGGCCCTGGGACATTCCTGCCTCCCAGAGCAGCTGCTCAAAGGAGGCTGCAGGGACTGAGTCCAAGCTGTTCTCCTGACCGAGACCGATGTATTTCCAACAGCAGTGGGTGCTGTGGTGTTCCCACCGCAGGAGCCCCCCAAGGGACCCGCTTCTGGAGATGGCCTCTGTCTCCCCCAAGTGGGCTTTGTCATGGTCAGAGGTGTCTGCCAGGTCCTCGCAGGTCCGTGCTGTGTCCTGCCTCATCGACAGCTTCCATGGGCCAGTGCTGGGCTTTTCCTCAGCAGGGATTTGCTGAGGGGCTGTGACATCCTTATCTCTGCAGGCAGGAGCTGAGCTATGAATCTTCACTCCGTGCGTAGCTTTTGGAGAAGGGGCTGCATTTTCCTGTTGCAGATCACGAGCACGTTTTGCTGCTGCAAATGAGAGCAGCCCGAGGGTGCTGCCTGGGCAGTACCCTCTGTCCTGTATCACATCACATATCACCTCCCTGCCCTGCTCTTGCCATCCCAAGATGATCAGCAGTGCCCAGAGCCAGAACTCTCTGGGAAATGGGTGTAGCATCCATGGAGAAAGGAGCAATCACAGCCATCCTCAGAGCTCCCAAACAGAGAATTTGGAAAGCTCTCCCCATCTGGAGCTCATCTCTGGCTCTGTGAATCCTGGCATGTTTGACTAAGTAATTGCCTTCCTAAGCTGGGAAAACTTAATCCAACAAGGCAGAGAAGTGTAGTAGGCAGTGGGATCTGGGAGTGGGAGGCTTTGGGGTTTGTTTAGGGGCTTTTTGTTGTTTGGGGTTTATGTGGGGGTTTTTCCAGGCTTTTCTGTGTTATCAACACATGCCCAGCAGTGGTATTTATTTGAGCAGCTATAATTTCCTCGTTCCTTTTGGTGTAAACCTGCCTGGCATCTCAATGCTGCCAGTAGATATTTGATGTTTCCTCTGAAGTATGAGCAGCAGCAGCAGTGAAAAATCATCCTTTATAGTGGTGTATCTGTTAGTCAGGCTTGTGGCTTAGTCAATTCTTATTCATCTTTGCCACCTCTTCCAAGGTCAGGATTTACACTGATTTTTTTTCTTTTCTTTCTTTCTTTTTTTTTTTTTTTCCTTTACAGGTTTGCATTTTCTTTTCCTGGGAAGTTGAGGGCTACTTAGATTCCTTCTCCCTGGCACAAGTCCTTGGCTGTTGACTGGGGGTATGCAGGAGCCTTTTGGGTGCTGCAGACTTGGAGTCTTCCCCCAGCTGAGGAGGATCCCCACAGCAGCACTGCTCATCCCAAGAGGAAAGGAGGAGCAGACTCAGATGTCCTCTCTGCAGCTCTCACTGTGATTGAAGGACAGGAAATCTGAGACAAAGACTGGGCTGTGAATCTTCCCAAGACCTGCCAAAAGCAAAGGGGAAAAAGATCCAGATTGTATGATTGTTGCTGTCTGAGGCTCTTCCTGTATCTGCTGGTTTCTGGAGGAAGGAACTGGGTCACTGCCAGGATTTGAGTCATCTCCTTATCTCAGCTGTGGTGATATTTCCTCTGGGCTGCACTGGGCTCTTGGGTGACTCCTCAGTGAGAGGGAGAGACCTGGATCCTGTCCCAGCAGGAGTTTTGGGATTCCTAACATCCATAACTGCCATGTGGCCCTGAGATGGTCAAGGCTGAGAGCAGAGGGCAGGAGAAGGCACCTCCTGCAATATGAAGGCAGTGATGGTGGTAACTGGAAATAGAGTGTCTTTCCTTTGAATCTATTGAGGCTACAAGTAATCTCTCCTTTCCTTGCTCTCTGCAAAGCCACCAGCTCTCTCCCCTGCATGGGGCTGTTCCTCAGCCCCAGTGCCCTGTTCCTTTGATTTCTCTGGTACTGTAGGAGCACGGTGGCTCATTTTGGAGGGATATCCCGATGGCTGTTTGGTTCTGCTTCTTTGTATTCCTGCCCTCATAGGGGTGTTGCATTGTACTATTTGTGTTTTCAGTAATTTGCTGCCCAGTTCTTAATCTTCTTTTCCCCTAGACTCTGAAATTCAATCTTTCAAATATTATGTAGTTAAGAAAATGAGTTGGTCTCCACAGTTTCACCCATTTCTTGTAAAGCCTCAGCTTTGCTCCAGAGGAAACATGCTGTGGATAAACAACTGTCTGTCACACATCAGATGTGGGCTGAGCAGGTGTCAGCTGTGATTTTGATTTGTGGAACTCTGAGACAGCTGTCACCTGTATTGAGGTCCTCTATGTTGTTTGTGTCCCTGCTGGTGTATGACTGAGCTGCTCCATGGCTCCTTCTGGGGCTACAGCCATGAAAGTCAGGGACAGGTTTGAGCTTGGACATGGCACTAAGAGGGTACATGACTAGTGAGAGGTGCTGGCTGTCAGTGAGGGTCAAACAGGGGGAAGTCTACTGGGAGAGTCTTGGACACAGCTGAAGTAAAGCCAAGCAGAAAATGGGAACAGATTCTAGGAAGTGAAGCAATTATTGTGCTGCATTGCCTGTGTTTGCTGTTGTCATGACTTTTGCTCATGTTTGTTCTAAGTACTGAAGTTGTGGCTCTTTTCATTATTATGTTTTTGAAAGTGATCAGATAAAGTGTAGTTTTAGAAATCTTTCTTCGAGGTAACAATTACCTCATTTCTTGCAGAAGAGTTGCAGATTCATGTTTACAAAGTTGTAATGCAAGGCAGTGATTTTGATCTCTGGTGACTAATGTGCTGAATTTTTTTTTATTCTTTTTCCTTTTACATGATTCAGTGCAGACATGGTGTTGCTACACTGTAAAGAATGGCAAACACAGGTGCTTCCCCTGCATTTCAGGGTGATGGTGTGGTTAATCTTAGAAAGGCTTAGGTTGGAAGGGACCTTAAATACCATTTGATTCCACCCCCTGCCATGGGCAGGGACACCTTCCACTAGCCCAGATTGCTCCAAGCCCTGTCCAACCTGGCCTTGGGCACTTCCAGGGATGGGGCAGCCACAGCTTCTCTGGGCACCTGTGCCAGGGATTGCCCACCCTCAGAGGAGCATTGCCCTGGTCTCCCCAGTGGTCCTTGGCAGGTCCCTCCTCACAGCATTTACCTTGTCCTGCCTTGGTGGAGGAGAGGACAGTGTGTTCTTTCACCAGCATTCCTGTGCCCAGCAGGGCAGCTGCTCACAGACATGAAGGCTCCCTTCTTGGTCAGCTCTTCAGGCATTCACTATGACTTTGAAGTGCTGTTTTTGGGAATCAGCAGCCCAGATTCCTCAATTCCTTCCTGCATCAAGGCAGTCACAGCAGTGCCTCTTTACAGGGTCCATGGTCTGCTGTGACAGTTACTGTAAAACTTTTTTGCTTGCAAACACTGCTTGGAAAGGCTTTGCATTATCCTGCCTGGGGGGTTTAGAGGAAGGCAAAGTCAATCTGCCAAACTCCAGTGTCCCATGGGATGAGTTTTCCTTCTGGCACGATGAATAGGGACAGTGTTGTTGACAACAACTTGCCTTACTTTGTATGCTTTGAAAACCCAGTACTTTAGCAGGGAACAGCTCCCTGCCCTGTGTCCACCTGTGTTTAGGCATTGCTTAGGGATGGTGACACAGCCCAGTTCTCTTTTTATCTGTCTGTCTGGTTGTCAAAGGCCTCTCAAAACAGAGAAAGTGGCAGCTCTTCATCTCATGTGGAACAGTCTCTCCTTTGCTTGTTGTTATTTCTCCCCTTTAATTTACCTCTGTAAATCAGAAATATTCCCTCACATGTTTGAGGTCAGACCCTGTAATTTGATAATAATGTTATGCTCAGAAATATCTGGAGTTGGAAAAGTCTCAACAAAAGAATTGAGGCAACCAAACTGAGGCTGTATATTCCCCCAAGCCCTCAGCAAAAGAAGTGCAATATCAGGAGTACATCATACCAATTTACACTGAAAATGTAAACCTAAACATCACTGATCACCTTGGATTCTTTCCTCTTTGCCTCTGAAATGTCTCCAGGCTTCTATAACAAAGTTTCAATTTATTTGTTAACAGATGAAACCTTTAAATCTGACTCTGCCACAACTTCCTTTTGTGACCTAGGGCAAAAAAAGTTGTTAAACTCATCAACAGCAACCTCTGTGCAGCCAGAGGGAGCCTGGACTGGGAGAGAAGTTCTCTTGAGCTGCCCCTGGGGAGAGCATGTCCCGAGGGAGAAGCCTTTGGAGGCTGGTGATCTTTGTGCTGGGCTGACAAATGATGCTGAGATGTCTTTAGTGCACTGAAGCTGTGCTGCTTCTCCAGAAGCCAAGCAGTATGCTCTGGCCTTGAGCACAGTCCTCAGGGACCTCATTTCAGTGTTCAACACATGCTCTTCTCACAGTGAGGTCAGGAGTTACAATTGTCAGCAGACACATTATCCTGCATTTTGCCCATGAAAGGGAGCAGAGGCTGCAATAAATGCTGGGGGAGACTGCCAAGGTTAAGAAACCTCCCTGAAGCCCCCAAACAGGACCCTCCCAGTCAAGCCCTGTGGGCTGGAGATGCTCAGTGTGAGCTTTGGAAAGGCTTTGCTCTGAACTGCCAGCAGTGCTGCCACAGAAATGAGTGGCATCTTCCCTGGGTGAGCCAGACAGCTGCTCTGTGGAGACAAGCATTTGGTTTATGTTACATCCCTGCCCTGAGTGTGGGTTTTCTACCTGTGGCTGCCAAAACATCAGTCGTTGAGGGGAAGTGAGGAGAATGGCTCAAGCTCTAAAAACCAGAGCAGCACAGCCTGAATCCCATTCAGCTCTGTGGGAAGTGTTTCCCTTGAAAGCGAGCAGGAAAACCTTCAGATTGCACAACAAGGCAACAGAACAAATGCACAAACAAAAACTGTTTACTCCCTAGTGATAATCACCAAAAAGGGAATTCTCCAGTTCAAAGCATGACTCCTCAGGCTGGGGAAGTGCAGATGAATCCAAAGCTGGTTAGAACAATGCAACTCATGTTTCCTCTAATGGCCACTTCTAATTTCACCTCCTGTTTTCCCTGGAAAGCAAGGAGAGTCTTGTTTCTTTTGGATGTAATTGGTTTGGAGGATGCCAAAACATTTTTCCATTCTCTCTGGTATTTAAATGTGCAAGCAGCTTGGTGGGAGATGCTTCACCATGGCAGCTGGGGACTGAAGCACGTGGGACTGGATGCACTTGGGCAGAATTTTTGGCTCTGTTGTTGATTTGCTGCCTGTGGTGGACTTGTGCATTGGTGAGTCTTGGATCAGGAGGGACTTGTGGAGCTGGAGAGGGAAAACACTGGAGTCTGGGTCTGAGACTGTACCATCCTAGTGCTTCAACTGTCACTGGCTGTGGTTTCACAAATATTGATGTGCTCCTTGAGTGTGTGCTCATGGGTTATTCCTCCTGAACCGTGGTGAGTGATGCTCTACTGAGCCAAAAGCCTGCTGGTGTAGAGATTATCCCTCAAAACTGTCACACTAGGCAGGCTCCCTGCATTTTAGGGCCATGGTGTTTGGAAGAGGTTCTGAGGTTTTCTCTATGGTCAAAGTTGCAGCCCCTCTCACCTACCTTGGAGTTGGACCAAGGGTTGGACTTGATGGTCTCGGAGGTCTTTTCCAACCCAATTCATTCTATGATTCTGTGATTCTATTTGTAAAATTGCTGTTTCCTGTGGAAATATTCCTCCTGCCTCCCAAGCTGCCAAAGGAGTGATTGCCTTACTGTGAACCTCTGCTGCAGCCAGTGGAGTGATGAAATGATCTGGTTTCCCCCTTGATCTTCTCATACTCACTGTACAAAGTGGAAGAGCAGCTTGAGCTGACTGTGTGCTCTGTGTTAGTTCCTTACACCAGTGTTAGATACATCTATCTGCTGGATGAGGTGCATTAAACAACCACCAGGAGTTCTCCAAGAACTCTGACAAGTCTGTGCTGCCAAAGTTTTGCTGTATTGACCATGGGATATAAATTAAACCTAAAAAAAAAAAAAAAAAAAAAAAAGGGATGCAGCAGAAAGCCATGGGATGAAGTATTGTGGTTTTAGGATCATGTTGCAGAAAGTCTTTGAGCCAATGAAGCTGCTTTGATGGTGCCTTTCCAGGGAAGAAGTGTTCTCCAAGTATCCAACAGAGCTTGCAGTCTTTATTCCCTTTTCATTGGTCACCACAATCCTGGCTCTTAACACTGATCCAGCAGGTACACAACAACTCTCTTAGCAGTTTTCTGTCTCCAAAGCAGCACAGTTTGGGGGGATGCTGCAAGGGCTAGGCTAGGACTTTGGTGTGCTTGTGAAATGGCATTTATCTGTGTCCACTGTCATCTGTTTGGGCTTTTTGTGCAAAAACTGGCCCTTTGGAAAACTAATCAAAAAGAATGTTGGATTGATGGAGTTGTCTCACCCCACTGGGTGCACGGGGGTGAAAGCCTGGTTGGGCTTTATTAAACATTGTAGCTGGTTCCTGAGAAACATGAAAAAGATTCATTTCACCATGAGGAACTTGGAAACCACAAACCATTTAGAAAGTAGTTGAAAAACTCAAACTGTGAAACAAAGCTTCCTCTTTCCTTTTTTTTCCCTCCCCTCTTTTTAGTGAGACAGTTTATGCCTGTAACAATGAGAACTTCTGTCCCTTCCAAAATTCATGGCTTTTTAAAAATCTGTATTTTCATGAGCAGTGGATGTTTTTTGGAATGTGTATGAATATTTCACCGTGTCTCCTGAGCATGCTCTTGGTGGCCACTTGTCCTCCATCCCTTCTGCTTCACCCACTTGCAGACATCTCCTTTCTGGGTGTTTCACACTTCCAGTCAAAGGGAACATCCATGACTATTACAGGAACCCTCAGGAGTTTAATATCTCTGGTGTGCTATAACACTCAACATGCTGCCCGGGTTTTTAATTACCTCATGGTGATTAGCAGTCCAGAAAATCACTTGAAAGCAATTAAATAATGTACCCTTGACTGAAGGCTCCTGCAGGCTCTGTGGGTGCTTCAGGGCAGTCACAGCTGACAGGGTTTTCAACAGGCCCACTCCCCCTCTTCATTTTGAAGGCACACTGGAAATGATTTAGCTACTTCATTATATTTCAACTCCAACAATAATTGGGTTTTTGTGGGTTTCGTAAAGCTGCTGTTATTAGTGGTAGCAATAATAATATTTTCTCCAGTAAGTGCTCCCTCATCTTTGGGTGGAGGCTGCAAAGTGGGTTTGCTGTGGCTTTTCTGACCCCTGAATTACTGCCTGGGATTCTAATGTGCTTATGCAAAGGTACCACACTCCATTCTGAAGGCCTCAGGAGGCATTTTTGTGTGATCATCAGGAAGAATTTCTTCATGAAAATGGTTGTAAGGCTTTTGAAGGGGAGGTGGTGGAGTCCCCATCCCTGGAGGTATCCAAGGAAAGACTGGACGTGGCGCTCAGTGCTCTGGTCTGGTTGACAAGGTGGGGATTGGACTCAATCTTGCAGGTCTTTTCCAACCTAAAGGACTCTGTGATTCTGTGACCTGCCCTAAGAGAGCTCCAGGGCAGGTGGAGGGACTGTGGTGGGACTCCAGTCCTGTGGTGGGACTGTGCCCAGGAGGCCTCTCCTGGGCTCAGGGAGGGCAAACTGTGGGGTTTTGTGTCCAACGAGGGCCAAGGGAGGGCTCATGAGGGGGCAAATGGCTCAGGCTGAGGCACCCCCAGCACAAGAGGGGGTTCAGAGGGGATTAGAGGGTATGGGGAGGGCTCTAAGCCTGGGGGGGCTGGACAGAAAAATGAATGAATCCTGAGGGGAGCTGATGGAAATCCAAAGTGGGAGACACTTTGCCAAGGTAGCCTTACCCATGTTGTCCCTGTGCTGCCCCCAGTTCTCCCCATTTGCCCTCCCCAGGCAGCCCAGACACCCACACCACCCCCTCAGGGCAGAGCAGGGCTCTGAAGGTGCCTGAGCAAGGTCACACGGGCACCATGGCACCTCTGGCCCTTCGAGCTGTTCCAGGGAATAAGGAGTTTGCCAAGGGTTTTTCTGGGGCACTTGGGCTTTTTGGCTGAGGTCTTTTGCCCGAGGTGTTTCACTGCAGCATCCCCCCCATTCTCTGTGCCACAGGATGGAGGAGAGACCTCCCAGCTGTCCCAGGGGTGTGTGGAAGGAGGACAGCTCTTCCCGGGAGAGCAGCACCTCAGCTGGTCTCCAGTGGCCCCCGCAGTGGCACAGAATCATGGAGTCCATGAGGGAATGCTCAGCCCTCAGTGGGCTGCAGTGGATCCCAGAGCTCCCTGGGAAGTGCTGGGGCTCCAGGGGCTTGGAGCTGGAAATGAGTGAAGAACTCAGCTTTAAATGTGGCACCTCTTTGTTTTCCACCAAAACACCTCATCCACACACTCTGTGCAGGGTGCAGAGGATGGGGAAGCCGCGTGGCGGCACCTCCTCCCCGCACATCCAGAACAGTGAGGGACTGATGCCACCCCCAGGCTCTGGGAAAAATAGCAGAGGGTTGGAACAGTGAGGAGGAGATGGGCAGCTGGGGCTCACCCACAGCTGGGGGGTCCCTGGTGGGAAGGAAGCAGCGGTGGTTTCCATGGCTGTCTCCTCCATCATCCAGCCCTGCCTCTCAGCATCCCCCAGCACCTCCCACACTCCCTGCAGAGCTGCCAAGGGCTCTTCAGAAACACTGGCTGCAGGGACATACAGCTCCTCTGGCACTGCCACTGCTCCCATTGGAAGTGCCCCAAACCCTCCATAGGTCTGAGAGACTGTGCAGAGCCTCTGAAAACAGTCCAGAGTTCAAGTGGCCCAGCTGCGGGCTGAGGTGTGGCCTGGAGAATCTGTCCTGCCCTGGAGAGGGAAGGTGGGGTGATGCTCTGCGGTCCCTGGAGACCCAGGGCAATGCAGGCTGAGCCAGAAGATGGGCTCTGCACACAGATGTGGGCTCTCAAAGCCCACCAGGGAGGAACGTGTCCCCTGATCAGACAGTTGCGCTGTCCCCGGTGTCCTGCAGAGCAGGGTGGCCATCAAGTGGCCGACGCTGGGACTGGCACAGGAGATTTTTATCCCACACTGCTCCAGGAAAGCAGACAAAAATCCCAGTCCTGTTCTGCAGGAGAGGCAGAGGTGTCAGGCCAGCAAAGGGCTGTCTCTGTCACTCAGATCAGTAACTGAGGGCTGAGCTGTTTTTCCTTTGCTGTGCTTGCCTGGGAAAGCTGCTGCTCTGAGTGTGAGGCAGAGGGAACACAATCCCTGCCCTGAGCAGCCATTGCCTGCTCTGGAGGTCAGTTTTGCTGGAGTTGAGCTGATAGTGACTTCCATAATCTCAAATAATTGATTAATATCTGCATATATAATTATTTTTAATTAAATATTTTCTTTATTCCTGTGTCTCTGTGCTGGCACCTGTGCCTTGGTGCCCTGTTTAGGCCCCTGTTTGAGGGCAGCCTCAGCAAGCAGAGGTGCATCCCAGGCCCAGGAACAACCAGGAGGAGGCTGGAGGATACATATGCCCTTCCCTCTCAGGAAGGGAGATGATGTGGCACTGCTAAAGCAACTGGAGGCTGAGCTAATGCTGCTTTTACCTTCGGGTCACAGCAGAGACCTGTATCTTAAATATTGAACACCTGGGCTGTCTCTGCAAAGACTAGAAATGCTCTCATCTTGGGGGGCTTTGTCAGCAGCTCTGCTGGCTCAGAGAGGAGAGGGTTTAACTCCCCTCACAGCAGTTCTTCAAAAGTTCTTCAAAGCCTTCCCAGCTTTTGAAGTGTTTCTGCTTCTGTTAAGATTACAAACCATTTCCATCGTGACAAAATACTGTGAGGGGCACTTACTCCCTGGGAAAACACAAGCTTTGCCTTTCCTTTCTCAAAACAATCAATTTGCAGGCTCTTTCCATGAATATCAGGCATTATACAGACACCCTAGGCTCCTGGGGAAAGTTATTGTTGGTTTTTATAAATTATATTATCTTACTCTGCAGGAGACAGACACTGAACTATTTAATTTTGTTCAACTAAAAAAAAATCATGCAAGGAAACACGCACAGCTGAGGGTGATCCCAGTTTTTCTCTGCTAGATGGTGTTACATGCCCTGCCTTTTCTTTTCATGCCTTCACCTGATGTTTATCAGTCACAAGGGCAAATCTGACTTGAGTCTCACACTTGGTGACTGCCTTATTCCTGGGGATGTGGGTACCCAAATGCAGACAGCCACAGGCATCTGCAGTGTCTGCTGGACCCTCTGAAGGAGTGTCTGCTCCACATTGGTGATAATGACACATTTTGGTGCTTGTTTGGTCTCAGAAAGAGCATGTTTTCAATCAAGATGGGAAACATAGACCCACAGGGTGCAATGTTTGAGCTCTGAAGACATTATAAGGCTGCAGATGGTTCTAGTTGACACCAAGTTTGCAATATGTGGATTTATTCTCTTGCCAGCCCCTGGGGATACATGTCCTGACCCTCTGACAAAGCGTGTGTGACTGAGTAAGGGATCTCTGTGAGATGGCAGGGTACCCAGGCATGGGTTTGCAGGGCAGGGGGTGCCCAGCAGCTCTGCCATGGCTCTCTCTGCCACGCTGGTGCAGCTTGTGCCCTGTCCTTGCCAGATGTGACCACAGGGCCTGGCCACTGACCAGCAACCTCTTCACTTCATTCTTCTTATTATCTCTGGGCTCAGACTCTCGGAGACCACTGAGAGCAGCTGAATCACCCCAATTTTTCCTCCTGAAGCTGCAGCAGAGGTGGGATCAGAGCTCCAGGCCTGTTACGAGAAATCAGCACAAATAAAAGAACAGCAGCACACGTGGGAGAGTCAGGAAGTTGTGTTTTCCGATATAATTGTGGAGATCTTATCATATCAATGTTTGCTGACTTATTTTACTCTGCCAAGATGTTTGATTTGTCTCTGTTTATATAATTTTACAATTAACGGAATCATGCTAATGCTGAAACTAGTTACCTATTTGCGTGATTAAGTGAAGTCAGAGCCAAGGTGAACCAGCCAGCGTCCTGCTGTCTACATTTCCCAGCTCAGGTAAACAAAGCATTGTGCTCTTTATTTCATTGCTAGAACTACAACTCCATCAGCTTCTCTAGCAGGGGATGGAGCTCTCTGGGATTGGTTGAACATTTTGTATAGTTTGTGGGCTTTTTCGGCTGTTTGTTGTTTTCTTTTCCTTCCCCAGCCCTACAATAACAATGGAAATCTTTCAGTAAAAGGGAAAAATATTAATTTGTTGCAGTGTCCTACAGGCATTTATTGTGTTTTATGATTGTAGCAAGTCTAGACTTGGCTGGACCCTAATTTATAAGCCTGCAAGCTCCTGTAAGATTGGTCTCAGAGAAGTGATGCCACTGTCCAATAAATACAATACATAGGTGAAGGAGGATGGGGCTGGTTGCAGATATTCCTCAGCAGTGACTTTTTCACAAAGTTCTCAGATTGGGCTGTTAGCTGTCATAGGCTACAAGGAAAGCAGAGATTAATTTTCCTCTTGGCAGAGTGAGCAGACTCATTCATGGAAGTCACGCACTGAGCAGGAACAAGGCTGGGCATGGAAACAGAATCAGGGGAAGTCCCACACTGAGCAGGAACAAGGCTGGGCATGGTCACAATCAGGGGAAGTCCCACACTGAGCAGGAACAAGGCTGGGCACGGACACAGAATCAGGATTGAGCAGGCAGAGGTGCAGCCTCTGCTTGGTGAGGGGTGAGTTGGGAGGGCAAAGATGCAGCTTCTGCAGCAAACCCACCACTGGTGCCAGGCACAAAGGGAGAGCTCCTGTCCCCACACTCAGACAACAACCCAACCTGTCAAACACAAACTTGCAGCAGGGCTGAGTGCTTGTGCTGTAACAGAAAACAAATGCTGAGGAGAAAAATAATCTGAGTGAGGGGACAGGAAGAGAAGATGCAGCATGTTTTCCTAGAGCTCCTTGGCCAGGGAGTCAGAGCTGCTGTGGTTGTGCTGTCATCTCCAGAGGTGCCTGTTACCATGTTATCAGCAGCCTCATGTGATCTCCTGCCCGTCATGGTGTCTGTTCAGCCCTGGCCTTGGACTGTGGATTCTGATTCCCATTTCTTGGGTGAGGTGCAGGGGCTGAGATGTGGGAGCTTGGCTGATGTGCCTGTGGGTGCTGCTGAGGTGGGCAGGCTGTCTGTCTGTCTTTCTGTGAGTCCATCTGAATGCACTGCACAGGAGCAGAATGGCTTCTTGAGGCTCCAGTGCATAAATCCTTGTGCACTTGCTGGCTGTGGGGTAAATCTACAAGCAGGTGTAGCTTATCCCAAAGGGCATTAACCCCCCTCTAAATAAACTTGTGCTTTAGGACAAGATGGTCAGGGAAATATCAAACTTCTTTAAAGTTTTTTGAAGGAGGCTGGGTGGGGTCTCCTTTTACAGGCTGCTTGGAGGATCTCATTTTAAAGTCTACAGATGATTAATTAATGCAAGACAAGGTGTATGATTTCTGTTGTTATAATGAAGTCAGAGCTCTGGCAGTCAAAGTGTGTAATACAAAATCAGTTTTTCAGCTAAGGAGGTTTTACAGCCCACTGTATATCTCAATATGCCGCTGGGTTTTTAAGATGTTAAACTAAGTCTTTTCTAGGGGGAGGGAAAGGGAAATAATCCATTAAAACTTAGAATTCATGAATTTATATCACCAGTAAGGTACATATATAAACATCATATACCAAGATGTTACCTTAAAGGAAACCTTAGACAAGGGGTAGACATTGTCTGTCAGTCAGAACCCCTGGGTACCATGTCTGCCATCTGGAAGAGGAGGCTGTGTGCTTGGCCTGTCAGTGGAATGCTACTGGCTGCCCTAAAATGTCTGTAGTTTTCCACTGTGCACTTGCAGAAGGCACAATTTCCTCCACTCGCCTTTGGGTCATGCTCTGTTGATTTTTGACCTTAAAGGAAGAGGGATGGGGCTGGAAAAGCCTGAGCCAAAGAACCTGGTTGGAAAGAAAGTGGCAGCCTGGTCTAAAGCTCAGGGCGGTAGGCAGGGGGGAAGTAGATGTAAGAATGTACTGGAAAGTGATGTTAATTCAGCTTTGTGTGAGTGATTATTACGTGGGTTCTCAACCAGGTAATGTATTTTTAATGCCCTGAGCCTGGAGCATGAGTGTAATGGTATTCAAATGTCCCAGAACTGGAGCATTTCTCCAATACAGAAGCTGCAGCCCTGAACTGAGCAGAGAAATTGCTCCTATGGTGATACAGAAATCTCAGGGAACTGCACGGTGAATCTTGGAAAACTGTGCCTGAGAACCTTTCCTTGTGTAAGCAGCTGTCTGGTGCTATGCAGATGTTTGACCAGTGCACTACTTGGCAAAAAAGGTGGCTTTTGTGATACTGTGTTCATTGTCATAGAAACTTATTGTTCTCCTTATCATGTCTCATCCATAAATTACTTCATACACTATTTTACTGATGTAACAGATTAGCCAGGAAATGCCTCATGAACATGGAAGTGAAGGTATTGCAGGTGAGTGACATTTGGAACCCCAAACCTATGTAACTTGTGTGCTTTGTCTCATGGTCTCAGACTGTTGATGTTTCAGGAAAAAAACATTTCCTTATGTCCTGTTTAGCAGTGGAGAAACTAAGATGTGTTAAGGTCACCCCAGTTTTTTTATGGAATAATCAAGGAAAATGTGGATTTAAATTGCAGCTTCTCTTTTATGACAATATTTTGCTATTATTAAAGGAGAAATTTTAACAGCTAGCTTGGATATTAAGCAAGAGTAGTTCTGAGAAGTTGCTTTAGTTTCCTTTCACAGAAGGCTTTGGATCCTGTTTTGGTTCTTTAATTGTCTGTGAAGGAACTACTTTGTCCATAATGTTGTTGGTTGTGTCTCTGCAAAGCCAGAGATGTTTTGGATGCCTGCTTTCTGTTGTCAGGTAATTTTGCTGAAGGAAATGTAAGAGTATCAAGATGAAGCCTTGATTCTTTGACTCATTCTGCATTCTTCTGGAGCAGGAGGACTTCCCCCCATTTCTGTGGTTGTCCATGAGAAGTTGCAAAGCTGGTGAAATGTTTGTGCCCTGGCAGTGGGATCCTGCTCCAGGCAGCTTCCCTGTGTGGCCCACCAGCCCTGGCTACCCTGGGAACTAACGAGGATAAGGATTCCCCAGTACCTGGAGGGGGCCTACAAGGAAGACTGAGAGGGATGTTTTATGAGAGCATATAGTGACAAGACAAGGGGGGATGGCTTCAAACAAAAAGAGAATAGATTTAGATTAGGTATTAAGAAGAAATTCTTGGCTGAGAGGGCGGCAGGCCCTGGCACAGGTTGCCCAGAGAAGCTGTGGCTGCCCCATCCCTGGAAATGTCCAAGCCCAGGTTGGACAGGGCTTGGAGCAACCTGGTCTGGTGGGAAGGTGTCCCTGCCCATGGCAGGGGCTTGGAACAAGATGGTCTTTAAGGTCCCTTCCAACCCAAACCATTCCACAAGTCTTGGATTTGTATTGCACCCAGAGCATGAGGAATCCCTGCTCTGTGCATTCCCACAGGGCAGTGAGGAGCAGCTCCTGTGGTAGAGGAGCCTCATCCCTTCGGTGACATTGTGCATCTCTCTTGCTGACCATGGCCTTGAAGTCATAGAAATGTTATTGAAGGTTGGACTTGGTGACAT
The DNA here is from genome assembly GCA_035041345.1 of Poliocrania exsul. Lineage (NCBI taxonomy): Eukaryota > Metazoa > Chordata > Aves > Passeriformes > Thamnophilidae > Poliocrania > Poliocrania exsul. Next base: position 8,321,733 of record JAWWLZ010000043.1, on the reverse strand, counting down.
GGAGGACTTTTGCAAGCTTAATGTTCTATGATTCTAAGTCAAAATTGAATATTATATCTACAGTCCCTCTGTCCTAGGCATTTAGAAGTTACTCTGTTCTCATTCTTGCCTTTGGTCTCTCTTCTGCCTCAAGGGCAGCTCCCTTGAGTAGGGACTTCCTCATGGGATGTCCACAGGGAACTTAGCACAATGAGGTCTCCAAGCATGGATATTGAGTAAGCACTGGGCACTGCAGCACCTGTGGGACCCAGAACTGAGTGTGGGAACTGAAACCTCTGGGAGCTGCACCTGGTGAGTCTTTGCCCGGTTGCCCAGCTGGTGAAGAATCAAACACTTTCCAAAGCAACAGAGGAGCATTAGGGATGAATTCTGGCATTTTAGTAAAGGGCTGTTGTTAACTTGGTATTATAACTACAAAAATAGTGTCTGATGTTCGTAATAGGGTTCTTGAACCACTTTACAGAAGGTCTTTCTGATAACAACATCTCACAGAGCTGCTGATTTCTGTTGCAGGAAGAGAGAAGAGATGCCAAGAGATGACTTGTTTTTTTCATAGTATCACTTCATGTTATTCTTTGGAGCAAAGTCTATGCTCAAATTTGTAATGCAACTTTGCCAGAAAACAGCTTTAGTTTTTCTTGTGGTGCCTGACTGGTGAATTGCTTGTCAATAAAGATAATTTTATGCTGCTACAATCATATCATAAGCCGTTATGGTTACTATTTTTATCTTTCAGCCATAAATTACTTCATTTTTTATTTCCTTGGTGTAGTAGATTAGCAGGGGAATCCCTCACAAATGTAAAGTGGCGGGTTTGTAGATAAGTGAGGCTTTGAAGCCAAACCCAGGAACAGAACACACTCAGATCAACAATACAACAGTACAATGACTGTTAATGCTGAGACTTGGGATGGATCCCTGGACTACCTTATTACTTTCCATTTCCCAGAAAAGGAAATAAGATACATCAAATAAGGTAAGAAGTGCTTGAAGGAAAAATGAATAGAATCCTAAAACACTTCTTGTAGTTATAAATATGAGAGCTAAGAAAAACTGTGGGTTCTTCTGTGTTCATATTTTCATCTCATGTCTTCTGGTTTCATTTTTCATGCTGAGTTTCTGGTTAAAGTTAATGTTGATATTCTGGGTCTTTCTGGATTCAAGTGAAAGGGGTTTTGTGCTGTCAGGATGGATCAAAGTATAAGATTCCTTGGCCATGGAGAAAATTCATGTTGGAGGTTTTTGCTGTTGGAAGTCAGAATGAAGCCTCATTCAGAAATAGAGCTTATAGAATTACTGCTATACAAACACAATTTAATTAATGAATAAGTAAATTCATTAAAACATGTTTCTGGGTAAGTAGGAGAAGGGGAAATTCTTCATGAAAGACATGAATTGCTAATAATTTGTTCCATTTATCGCATACTTAATTTATCATCAAAGGATGCAGTGCAAGCTCTATCTGTACAAAGCAAAATAAATGTCTCAAAGCACTTTTTAAGTACTGAAGTTCTTTACCTGTTTCTGGAAATTCCAGTTTGGGCAGCAGATGTTTCCCCTGGACTTCTGCTCTGTGCTTGCAGAACACAGGAGTTGGAGGAACTGATTTCAAGCACAGGGAACACTGAAAATTAAAGCATCATGTGGGTACAGTGCCAGGGGAATTCAATGGTGAGGAAAAGGCTAATCTGGAGCAGCTCACGTGGTCGGGTATTACCAAATTCTATACTTGGAAACTAGCTCTTCCTTTGAAAAAATGAAGCAAAAGCAAAACTTAAGTTTCGAGTCAGCATATTGCTGTCTTGTGTTCTGACAGCTTGCATTAGAACTGGAACCCAGGTGCTGTTTAGCTGGGCTGAGTTTGAGTGAAGGGCTTAGTCCTGTTAGCAAGTCCTCAAGCCAAGCAATCCTCTGGAGGTCCCAAAAATCCCAGTGTATTTTTTGCTGCTACATTCCTTAGCTACAGCTTGTTTCCTTGTGCTAATTTGCATCAGATGTTGAAGGATGTTTAGTCAGTCCTGGCTCATAAAGTCAGCCCAGCCCCCAGCCAAGGGCCAGGGGGGAAAACTGTAAGGAAAACCATTGCAGACCTGGGACCTCCTGTGAGAGTGGCTGCATTACCTCATGCTTGTCCCTGCAGAGGGTGCACCTCTTGCCTTATTGATGTCAATATTTGACTCCTTCAGAGATACAGAAGCCTCTTTTACATGCTGAAGGTGACCCTTCCAGGCCAGGGCAGAAGGAGCACAACATAAGAGAAACAGGGGTTTTGTTGTAGTTTTTTGGGTTGGGTTGTTTGGTTTCACTGCTGGTGGTGGTCGTGTGGTTTGGATTTCTTCCTAAGGAAGGGTCTCAAGTTTAATGTCCTGAGCCTGGAACAGGCAAATGTTC